>JAAGEH010002526.1:9113308-9149824 GCA_011751065.1 Lasiurus cinereus | reverse complement strand
GGGGCAGCCCCCCAGGAAGACGCTCGGAAAAGATGCACCCCGTCTCTCAGGAGAAGGAGGCGAATCTGCTTCCTCCAGTTCTCGCCTCCCCAGGCCCACGCGCCCTTCCGGCCTTGCGGGGTTCAGCTCGGTGTTGTGGGAGCAGCGTTACAATAAAATCCCCCGTGAGTGCAGGCCTGGGTCTTTTTTAAATTATATATATAGCCGAGACCGGTTTGGCTCAGTGGATAGAGCGTCGGCCTGCGGACTGAAGGGTCCCAGGTTCAATTCCGGTCAAGGGCATGGACCTTGCTTGCGGGCACATCTCCACTGTGGGGCGTGCAGGAGGCGGCTGATCGATGTCTCTCTCTCATTGATGTTTCTGACTTTATATCTCTCTCCCTTCCTCTCTGTAAAAAAATCAATAAAATATATTAAAAAAATAAATATATTTATAGTGATTTCAGAGAGGAAGGGAGAGAGAGAGAGAAAAACATCCATGATGAGAGAGCATCATGGACCGGCAGCCTCCTGCACGCCCCACACTGGGGATGGAGCCCACAACGGGCCTGTGCCCTTGACGGGAATCGAACCTAGGACCCTTCAGTCCACAGGCCAACACTCTGTCCACTGAGCCACACCGGCTAGGGCAGGCCTGGGTCTGGATCAGCTCTCTCCTCCCTCCCCACCCAACGTGGGGCTCCCATCCCCGGAGGCAGAGCTGACGCCGAGCAGAGAGGGAGGGCGAGAGGGCCTTGCCAGCCGTGGCACCCTGGGGTTTGTTAGGGGGGGTCCCTTTCCCTGAGCTTCCATTTCTCATGCTGAAATGGGGTGATCGTCACCCCGCCTGCCTTCCGAAAGGCTTTGCGGACAGGGAGTGTTTTGCAAATGGCCCGCATTATTGTTCTGGCTCCTTCGCGTCCCCCGGTTCGGTGAGGAGTAAACAAACAAGGTCTGAGGTGGCGCTCATGTTGCACATGGGAAGCATTAAAACATGCGCGCCATTAGCAAGCTCCGGGCGAGCGAGCGTGCGGGGAAATTGGCATCATATGGGTCTCTGGGAAGCCCGGCACCGCAGTGGGGAGGCGCTCAGGTACCTCTGTGCGCCAGCCCCCCGTCCCCCACCCCATCTGTGCCGCCAGCCAGCTCTCGGGAGGGGATGGATGTCCCTGCCCTTCGGTAACGCCGCCGTGAGTAGAGAGGATTTCAGAACCGCCTCGGTCCCCTCTGGCACCGGCAGGTGTTTGGCTCGAACTCCGCACCCTGGTGCCCGGAATAAACGAGTCGGGAAGTGGAGACGCCGGGCAGGTTGCATTGCAGAAGGGACCAAATTGTTAAGGAGAAAGGCATCCTCAGTGGCTCTGGCTCACCTGGGACCCTTATTGGGGGCTGGAAGCCCGGCCCCCAACCCCCGCCTCCTGCCCCCCAGGGCACATGGTCAGGGAAACTGGCCAGGCCCCAGCAGGGAGGTGCCGGCTGGCCCATCTTCTGTTCTGCGCTGCGCTCGGCGGTGGTGGTGGAATGGCTGCGTGTCTCGGGGGAACCCGGGTGACCTCTCTGTGCCTCGGCTAGTGTACTCACTCTGACGAAAGATTATTTTATTTATTTATTTATTTTTAATATATTTTATTGATTTTTTACAGAGAGGAAGGGAGAGGGATAGAAAGTCAGAAACATCGATGAGAGAGAGACATCGATCAGCCGCCTCCTGCACGTCCCCTACTGGGGATGTGCCCGCCACCAAGGTACATGCCCTTGACCGGAATCGAACCTGAGACCCTTCAGTCCACAGGCCGACGCTCTATCCACTGAGCCACACCGGTTTCGGCGAAAGATGATTTTTTAAAAATCCCACGGGAAACAAAGCATCTGTTTGAAGGCCCAGCGGCGGCGTGACGGTCACTTTGCTCACTGCCTGTGATTACCCTCACGATTACGGTTACTCAGGGACCTCCGCCCGAAGGGAAGGCTCATGGCGGGCTGCAGCAAACGCGAGAAAACACGGGCCATCACGCAGCCCCCAGACGCCACGGCGGCCTCTGGAACGTGGGTGGGAGGCGGTCAAGGTCACGGGCTATTCCGGGTCACCCCCGGCCAGTCCCTTTTCTGCCAGAGCTCTCGTCGTGCGTCAGCTTCTGGCTCACATTCCTGTGCCACACAAAGCGGACCGCGATGGTGCAGAACAAGAGGCAGCTTGGAGCCGGGCTGGCAGAAGCGGGCGCACCGCCCTTGCCCAGGCACCAGGGGGCTCCTCTCGCCAAGGTCCCCAGCCCAGGGTCTCAGAGACTGGGGGTGGCCTCGCTCCCGGCCCCGCCTCCCTGGGGCGCCCACTGCTCCCCTGAGTTGGGACGTTAGGTTCACAGAACAGGGCCTCCCCTCCCTCGCTTTGCCAGGCCAAGCTGCCCGCCATCTTCTCCCTCAAGCCGCCACGCTTCTCATGTGCCCGGGCTTCTCAGCTCCAGGCGGTTTCGCCCCATGCCTGCCATCGCTTCCGGCTCTGGGACCCGCCACCCCCCGCCATCCCCCGCTCTCCTCCCACGGGACCCAGCCCCTGAGGGAGGGATGACACCCTTCACGCACTGACCCTGCCCTCTGGTTCATGGGCTGAGGCTCAGCGACGCTTCCCGTGTGGAAAGCACCACCAACGGAGCCCCTTTACCTGGAGCCAGAGCGGCCCGCCCCGTCTCACTGCTCAAACCTTGGAAATGTTAAACCCGGGCAGGATGCCGAAACCGGTGTGGCTCAGTGGATAGAGCGTTGGCCTGCAGACTGAAAAGTCCCAGGTTCGATTCCGGTCAAGGGCATGTACCTTGGTTGCAGGCACATCCCCAGTAGGGGGCGTGCAGGAGGCAGCTGATGGATGTCTCTCTCTCATCGATGTTTCTAACTCTCTATCCCTCTCCCTTCCTCTCTGTAAAAAATCAATAAAATATATTAAAAAAAACCCCACAAAAACAGGCAGAATGACCTTGGCCTGGGGCCCACGCAGCTTTATTGCCCAAACAGCTGTTTGCAAAGATAACGAGGAAGCCGTGCTTAACGACGGCTGGATGGGGCCGCTGAACCGGAATGGACCAGAACAGAGGAACCCGCTTTAGAATCAGCATCCCTGTCGGCTTATCTGCTCCCGGCGCCATGCCTCCCTCCTATGGATGTGATTCTTCCTCTTCCCCTTCTCACTCCCACCCCCGCCTCCACCCCCTGCTCGCCACGCTGTTTGGGTTCCCGCCTGCACCTGGGCATCCCCGTGGCTGTTGCTTTGGACCGGAAATAAATGCCTGTGGCCTCTCCCGGTGGCCTTGAATTTTAGGCGAGAACCAGAGTCCATGCTCCAACCACCTGCGCCTTTCCTTTCGGCCCTGGGGCAGGGCAGTACCTGTCCTTGGTCCTGAAGGATCGGGCCTGGTTCTAGGCTTTCGGGGAGGGGGTGGCTCTGTTAGGAAACGCAGGGAAGCCGACGTCCCCTCTCTGGGATCGGGAAGGTTCCGGGGTTCTGTGCGCAGGGCAAGCCTCCAGCGTGGCCCGTGGAATCGAGCTGAGTTCAGCCGGGTGGGGAGGACGGGGAGGTGAGCGATGAGCCTGCCTCTGCTCTGCGGCCCGTCCCTGAGCGCCCGGGACCTCGTGCGTGTGCGGGGACGGGCACAGGGGCCTTGCCCAGCGGGCACAGCAGGAGGAGGGGCTCCTCCTGGGGACCTGGAGTGGCGTTCCCTCCCCTCACGGTCCCCAGGGCAGCGGGGCAGGCCTCAGCGGCTGGAGCCACGCTCTCCAATTCCACACAGGAATCCAGTCCGTAGACGTGTCTGAAGCAGGAGGCTCAGGGCTCGTGTGGGAGGTGCAGGGATGGGGGACAGCGGTGGAGAAGACAGGTTCCCGCCCCCCAGAAGCTTGCAGTCTGGGGGGGCAGGCAGACTCACAGAGAAGCAGCAGTGTGCACCGCGTAGCATCGGCGTTGGAGAGGTTCGGGAAGCCAGGCCCTAGGAGGGGAGAGAGGTCAGCGCCACCAGAGGACAGGAGCAGGCTTGTGGGGAGGGATTGGCAATTGGGACTTTGTTCATTTGTTCACTCGTTCATTCATTCATTCGTTCGTTTGTTCTTTCAGTATTGGGTAGGCATCAGCTGCATTGCAGGCATTGTGGGGTCGCCGGTGAATGAGAGCACGGCGCTCCGGGCGCAGGGAACAGCATGGGAGGAGGGAACAGTGTGGGAAACGCCCGCAGAGCCCCTCGGAGGGGCCTGGCCTGGTCCCAGGCCTCGGGGCTGCTCCCTGGCTTTGAGGCGTCACCCCAGCCCCGAGGGACAGCCAGGCAGGAAGCAGCCGCCTTCCCTGCCTGTTCCTATTGTCCATGGCGTGGCCTGCTTAGGGTGCCTGGTCCCTCTAAATCACAGGGAAATCACAGGGCCAGACCCTGGGGCTCCCCCTCCCTCCCCTGGGTGGAAGGACCCTCAGGGGTCTCCGGAGACTGAGAGGCACTGCCCGCGCCACAGCCCAAAGCCCCTGGCACAGGTGCTGCAGCCTCTGCTGCTGCCCTCCCCTCTCCCCTCCCCCCGGGTGAAGAAGAGAGGGCCGACCCCCAGGGTCACAGGTGGCTCTTGTGGGGATCGTGGCTGGGTGAGCCCACAAAGGCCCCCTGGAGCCGGGGAAGCACCCCAGATGCGTGATGGAGCAAGTGGTTCTGATCCATGCTCTCCCAGACGGGAGAGAGGACGCAGGGAGGGGCGCAGGGAGGGGGAGAAGGAAGCTGGCCCAGCTGTCGCCCGCAGGAGCTCAGCTGTCGGGGGACCTCAGCCACACGCAGCAAAGGCTTCCGGCCAGCTGTGCAGACACCTCGGAAATGTAAATAATGGAAATAGCGCCCGCGGAGGCGATGCGGATGCGCGGACACAATGATAGCCCGGCGTGCTGAGGACAGGGACCCGCCGGGGACCCGCCACGTTTTCGCGGCTCAGAGTCCCAGGGTGCATTGTGGGGGTTCAAGAAGAGACTCTAGTTTCTCTCTCTGTCTTTCTCCTTCTCGTTTTGTTTTTATTGCCGCATGGATTTCCCTCTCTCCCCAGCCCCGTTTTGCTCTTTAGACCAGGCTGGGGAGCACATTGAAACAAGCGGCTTCCATCCTGTGTTGGAAATCTCTGGGGTACCAAACGTTTCTTAGGCTCACGACACATGATTGAGCACCTACTGTGTGCAGGGACGTATGCGAAGCAGTGGGCTGTAGACCTGGATGATCTTGAGATGATAGGAGGGGATCCTGATGATGGGATCCTGCCTTTGGGTATGTCACGTGACCTCCCTGAGGCTGGAGAGGGGCATAGGGACCCTGAGGGCCCCAGCTGCGTCTGGGGGTTCGGGCACGGCTACACGGCACAGAGGAGAGGGTGAAGGAGAAATCCCCTCCAATCCTTCGTGGACCCGGGGAGCCCTCCCCACCCTTCCCCTCCTGTGTTTGGGGAAATGATTCCCGTGCCCATGGAAGGAGCGATGAACACCATCCACACTCCGGAGCGGCGGCTGCTGCCACACGGGGGCGGGTTTTACTGGGGCAGGAATCCTTGCCACGTGGATTATTATTTTATTATTTTATTTTATTGATTTTTTTTTTTTTACAGAGAGGAAGGGAGAAGGATAGAGAGTTAGAAACATCGATGAGAGAGAAACATCAATCAGCTGCCTCCTGCACGCACCCTATTGGGGATGTGCCCACAACCAAGGTACATGCCCTTGACCGGAATTGAACCTGGGACCCTCGAGTCCACAGGCCGAGGCTCTATCCACTGAGCCAAACCGGTTTTGGCTGGAGTTGACCTTTTTGAGAAAGGCTACACCCCATGGTACATCCCCAGTGTGGCCCTGAGACTGGACTAGCCCCAGAGAGGCTGCTGGCTGGAGTGTCCTGCAGGGCAGGGAGCCACCCCCTGGACAGGCAGGAGGCCTCTCCTCCCCCATCTCTGACTGGCCCTGGCTCCCCCCACAGCCACCCTCATCCTGAAAAAGGGTGCCCACTGTCATGTGGGAGTGAGACCCCTCTCCCTGATTGCCTTGCAAGCGGCATGTCCCTATATCGGCTGCCTGTTAGCCTGGGCAGGGGGGGCAGGGCCAGGCGGGAAGGGCAGGGGGACACCGCTGAGTCACTTCCCTCCACTTCTACCCCCTTTTCCCTTTGGGTGAAGATCGAGGCGAAGCCCGTGCAACGGAAAACGCCAGCATGGCTGGGCCGAGAAACTGCACAGGAAACCCGGCCAGCGGTAGGAGCGTGAATCCCACTCCATGACGGTGTTGGGGCGGGTGGGGGGTCAGGTCGTGGGGAGGGAGGCCGGCCGGCCGGGTTCGTGGCGTTCCTCATGTCGTGGTGAAGGCGTCCGCAACACGGCAGGAGCCTGCGGGCCCCGGTGGCCGCCACCGCCGCCGTCCACGAGAAGTCGTTCCCCAAGGACCTTCTCGGGCCCCGTGAACGGAGAAAGTTATTGGATTTATTAACATCTAAATTAAAAAGCCCGAAAAACGGAGTTGCAATTAATCAGCTTGCAAACGGCTCCCTCCGCGGATAAGATAACAGACCCGCTGGCAACAGCTGGCGAGGCCGGCGAATTGTATCTTAAAACAATAATGATACTTTTCTCGGCGGCGGTGGCAGCGCCTGAGAACTTCAAAGCTATCCCGTGAATGTGAATTAGGTACGGACTTTCTGAAACGGAAGAAGCGGGTAATTGCTGTTTTCCCGGGCCTTCCACAGAGCAGATGGCGCTGGGAGCGAGGGTGAGTGCCTTTGCCCAAGGTCATGGTCCGAAGTCCCCGAGAGGATCAGGAACCGCAGTTCTGAGACCTTGCTCCTCCCGAGGCCTCTGACCTAGAGGAGCAAGGTCTTCTGCCGACCTGTCCGTGGACCCCAGCTTCCAAAGCCAATTGCTGAGAAGCAGCCTGTTTGCAGCCCTTTGGGGTCCCCTGGGTCAGCCGGCGTCTCTCTCCAGAGGTCCCAGGCCTGAAAAGTAGACCCCCATGTGCCAGGACAAAGGACTGCCACCAAGGTCCATGCCTGAGACCGGAATCGAACCTGGGACCTTTCAGTCCGCAGACTGACGCTCTATCCACTGAGCCAAACTGCTTTTGGCTCAAAAAATTGTTTTAAAAAGCTCATCTTAGGGATGATGGCTGCTGGATTGCAGGACACACACCTGTATCACCAACCCGGGAGGTCAACCTCAGCCATGTGCCAACCCCAGCTCGTGACTTGCTGTTCAAGTGCTTGTTAGAAGCAAAAGGCTATCTATCCTCTTTGGAGCTTCCTGGGATGGAACTTGAGTGCCATACTGGACATTGTTCTTTTTGGAAGGGACACTGGTCCGTGTATTGCAGAGAGAAGCACTTTTTAATATATTTTTTATTGATTTTTTTACAGAGAGGCAGGGAGAGAGTTAGACAGTTAGAAACATGGATGAGAGAGAGACATCGATCAGCCGCCTCCTGCCCGCCCCCTACTGGGGATGCACCCGGAACCAAGATACATGCCCTTGAGTGGAATCGAACCTGGGACCTTTCAGTCCACAGGCCAACGCTCTGTCCACTGAACCAAACCGGTTTCGGTTAAATATATATTTTATTGATTTCAGAGAGGAAGGGAGAGGGAGAGAAACATCGGTGATGAGAGAGAACCACGGATTGGCTGCCTCCTGCATGCCCCCTCCTGGGGATCGAGCCTGCAACCAGGGCATGTGCCCTTGACTGGAATGGAACCTGGGACCTTTCAGTCTTCAGTCTGCAGGCCGACGCTCTCTCCACGGAGCCACACCAGCCAGGGGGAGGCACTGTTTTTTATGCTGAGCCTGACATGGAATTCAGCCACTGAACCTCCCAGCGTGTTTTTTTTTTTTTTTTAAAGGTTAGGTAGGTTGAAAGTTTGCATCATTTTTTTAAAGTATATTTTATTGATTTTTCAGAGAGGAAGGGAAAGAGATAGACAGAAACATCGATCAGCTGCCTCCTGCACACTCCCCACTGGGGATGTGCCTGTAACCAAGGTACATGCCCTTGACCGGAATCCAACCCGGGACCCTTCAGTCCGCATGCTGACGCTCTATCCACTGAGCCACACCGGTTGTGGACCAGCGTGCTTTTTGAGGAGATTGCCAGACAGCGTGGACATCGGGCCGCTCTGGCTGGGTGGAGTGCGCCGCCAGGCCTCAGCCCGTCCATAGCCACCTTTCCTTCTCCCTGACGTCTCAGCGGCAGCACCTGGATCGCAGCCCCAGTCTGGCTGAGCCCTGCCGCACCTGCGTGTGCACGTGGATGCCCATGAGCACGTCACAGAATCCAACACACAACGCTCCGCAGACAGCGGCGTCTGGCTGGGGAAAAGGCCGCGCTCCCAGAAGTCTCTGAGACACACACACACACACACACGCACACACACACACACACGCACGCACACACACACACACACACACACGCACACACGCCTGCCGACCTGCACTGGGGAATGCACCTCGGGACTCACAGGTGAGCTCCAGATTCCTTCGTCTCTAATTGTGGTGATTAAAGACCTGCACGCTCTCTTGGGCAACAACCCCACAGGTATTAAAAACAAAAAAAAAGACGAGTTGAAATCCGCAAACACCCGCTTCGGCGACTTCTCAGGTGGGGAAGATGGGATGAAAACAAGGAATACTAATTAGCTCACATCCATCAAAATTACACCTCGCCGCTGCTGCTTCTGTCCCCCTTCCTTTCCACAGCGCTCATGTGCTCAGAAGCGGGTGACTTCCATTTCACCCCCGTTTTTCAGAAATTAATACAGGCCACACATTTGTGTGACTCGCCACCTGCTTCATAGAGTACATCAGCCCAGGTTTTCATTCCTGGAATTGGTCATCAAAAAGATGATTTTGTGAAAGCAGTCCCATTATTTGCATTCCGGTTGGCCTGCCTGCACACACCCGGAGACAGGCGGTAGGACTCTGAAGGGCTCGGGAATAATGACCATATTGTCATTGCGCCCCGGGACCCCTGGGATCCGGGCTCCAGTGACTTCAGGGTCCCCGGAAATACCTGCTCCAGGCATGAGCAAGTGGGACGAGCAGACGATGGAGGTCCCCAAATCCCTTTCCTTTCCCAGTTCTGGGAGCCCGTCTTTCCTGGAGGACTCCTCGGATAAAGGGAAATAATTGGCGTGCTGTGTTGTCAGAGAGGGTTTTGTGGGGGTTCAGGTAATGAAGCTGAGTTCAGAGGTGATGGCCGGGGTGTACCAATGACAGATGGTCTTACAGCTGTCATCACCCCACGCGACAGGACAGCCGGTGGGCGCGGGAAATCGTGCGCAGAGAAGGCACGTGTGTCCCTCTCAGTGTGGGCAGGTGGGTCTAGACCCGTCCCTCCCTTGGGCCCCCCTGGACTCTCCCCCACAAAAGGGAGGGCAAACGCCATGACATAGTTGGTGACATATTTGGGGAGTGCTGTTGAGGTCCCCCTAAGGGACTGTCTGGAGTGATGGAAGGAGAAATGGGGATGGGCCGAATCTGGTTTGGCTCAGTGGATAGAACATCGGCCTGCGGATTGAAGGGTCCCGGGTTCGATTCCGGTCAAGGAAATGGACCTTGGTTGCGGGCACATCCACAGTAGGAGGCATGCAGGAAGCAGCTGATTGATGTTTCTGACTCTCTATCCCTCTCCCTTCCTCTCTGTAAAAAATCAAGGGAAAAAAAAAGAAAGTAAATGCGAAGGCAGGCTGGGAAGAGGGATGCGGTATTTCTGTGTTGGGGCCTGGGCCCGGATCGGTAGACACAGCTCACGGGGACTTGGGCCGCCTTCCTGTCGGTCTTGGTCAGTGGTCGGCAAACTCATTCATCCACAGAGCCAAATATCCACAGCACAACGATTGACATTTCTTTGGAGAGCCACATTTTTTCAACTTAAACTTCTTCCACGCCACTTCTTCAAATTAGACTCGCCCAGGCTGTGGTATTTTGTGGAAGAGCCACACTCCAGGGGCCAAAGAGCCGCTTGTGGCTCGTGAGCCACAGTTTGCCGACCACGGGTCTGGGAGGTCAGTGGTACTGGGGGGGGGCAAGAAGTGGGGGTAAGACCCAGCGACCTGGAGGGTGCCGCCTCAAAACAAGGTAACTAGATCCGTCTGCAGGTGCCAGGAGGTCCTGGGTCCCAGGTGGGGCCTGCCCAGTGCCCATGGCCGGGGCCTGATGGGCAGGCGGAGAGACAGGACGATGAGAAAGCTGCTTTCGGAAGAGGTGTTCCTGGAGAGAAATCCTGAGGAAGAGAGTGGGTCAGCCCAGCACAGGCTAGTGCTCAAGGGGAGGCAATTCTGTGTGTTTGCTCTGTGCCCCTCCCCATGCTGAGCAGGTGACATGGATTCCTTTTTAAAATTCTCCCATCCTGGCCGAAACTGGTTTGGCTCAGTGGATAGAGCGTTGGCCTGTGGACTGAAAGGTCCCAGGTTCAGGTTCGATTCCGGTTAAGGCAGTGGTTCTCAACCTTTCTAATGCCACGACCCTTTAACACAGTGCCTCATGTTGTGGTGACCCCCAACCATAAAATTATTTTCGTTGCTACTTCATCACTGTCATTGTGTTACTGTGAATGAATCATAATGTACATATCTGATATGCAGGATGTCTTAGGTGACCACGGTGAAAGGGTTGTTTGACCCCCAAAGGGGTCGAGACCCAACAGGTTGAGAACCACTGGGTTAAGGGCATGTACCTTGATTGCGGGCACATCCTCAGTAGGGGGCGTGCACGAGACAGCTGATCGATGTCTCTCTCTCATGGATGTTTCTAACTCTCTATCCCTTCCTCTCCGTGGAAAATCAGTAAAATAAATAAACAAACAAACAAATAAATAAATAAATAAAATGATATTAACAGAAAATTATAAAAAAAATAAAAATAAAATTTTCCCATCCACCCACCCTCCCACGTAGGAAGGATCAAAGCTCCACTTACCAGATAAGGAACACAGTGCCAGGAGCTGGAGCAGGGACACGTGGGGGTGGCAGAGCCAGGCCTCTGATGCCAGACCCGTGGTCGGTGGAACTGCCTTGCTCCTAAGCATGGCCGGGTGGCTGTGTTGTGGGCCCGTCTCCCAGCATCTCTGGGGACTGATTCTGAGCCCGTGGATGGAGCCAGAGGGTAGAGCTGCAGAGGACCACTGAGCCTGCCTCCTTAGACATTTCACAGGCTCTGGGCAGAGGTCAGTGGTGCTGCTTCAGGGCCTGAGGACAAACTCCAGAGCGGGAGAGAGTATAGTATTCACTGAGTGGCCAGATGATGATGATCTCCGAACACATAATCATCTGGCCACTCAGTGTATATATTCTATATAGTAAAAGGCTGATATGCAAATTGTCCCCTCGAGAGTTCGACTGCTTGCTATGACGTGCGCTGACCACCAGGGGTGGTGCGGAATGAAGGAAGGCAGCAACCAGAAGGCCCTGATCAGCTTTGATCACTGGCCCAGCCTAGGACCCTACCTGTTCACGAATTTCGTGCACCGGACCTCTAACTGGTGCATGAAAGTGGGGAGGGGAGAGGACATGGGCAATTGGCTGATCTGCCTGCTGGTCAAACTCCTGGTCGAGGGAACAATTTGCATATTAGCCTTTTATTATATAGGATATACACTTAGTGGCCAGATTATTATGTGTTCAGAGATCATCAACATCTGGCCACTTCGTGTAAACCAGTTCTAGGAATGAATCATAGGCATCGAGGGCACCGGCCAAAACCAAAGACAGGAAACCGCAGGATAAATGACATCCTGGTTCCTATGGGGCTGAATTTAAAGTGATGACAGCGCATTATTCAGAAAAAAAAAACAAAAAACAGTCACTGATTCTTTATCCAAATCCTGCTTTGATCGCCGCTTTGGGGGAGCCAGATCCAAGAGCACATGATTTGAAAGCAAGGTGTGTGTTGTCCCCATCCACCATCAGTGTGACAGAGGTTTAAATTGTGTGGGTTTCTCTGTGCTGTGTCCCATGAGACTCCCGTGTCCCCTGAGACATGAGCCACTCACATGTAAGAAAGTCTGATGACTGAGTGAGGTTGGGAGAAGCATGCTCTGTGGTATCCTTCGAAGCACACGCAGTTCGTGGATTTAAGCACAGCTTCCTGGCATTTTGGACACCATTTCACACCTAGAAAATTAGGATGCTCTATTTCTATGGCTTACAGGAGTAACAGGTGAGGCTTACATTTACACAGATTGCCAGAAGCCAATTCCTGCAGGTCATAATTAAAAGTGTTTCATCAAAAGGTTGATGAACCTTGGGGACTCCACAAGCGCTGAGTCACATATGTAATCACCTGTTGGAATGGCTGAAAGGCACTTCCCCCAAACCTGAATAGGATGATTATTTGCTGCCAGACAGACAGCTCAGGGCACCTCAGTCTACATGTTATTGCCTCCTGTTGGCCAAACACCTCCTGTAGGCTGTTCCCCAATCTGACAATGCTTCTGTACCCTACCCTTGAAGTGTATTATCTTCACCTTGTCTTAGGACAAATTGTGTTAATAAAAAGCAAGGGTCCTGGGACAAGGAGAACTTTTAGCTCCTTTAGCTGAAGCTCCTCTGACAACAGATCACATTTCTCTTGATCGTAGTAGATGCTTGTGATTAGAAAATAACATGCAAAGTCTTACTTCTCAGAAACAATCTTTAATGAGAACCACCGGGCTGGCGCTCACAAACGTCCTGCTTCATGCCAGGTTTTCTGTTTGGAATGGCAGCCCATTCATCTTCATCAAGAGTCTAATAGTTGTCCTTGAAAGGCATATGTTGTAGCAAATGGCAGAGGGGCATTCCTCCTTTCTCAGGGGGTGGCAATGTCCCCCTTGCCATTAGTCACAATTTATAGCATTTGATCTCTTGAAATTGTACTTTAAGGAGAGTCTTTAAATCCAGCCGCATTTCCTTTCCTTGCATTGACACATCTAATGTAGTCTGATAATGTGGATGGATTTAAAATGCAATCGAGCCTGATCAGATTGAGTATTTCTAGGTAAAAACGAGGCTTTCCCCTAAGCCTACACAGATGTTTCTCTATTGTGTTAAGTCCTCATTAATATCACTCGTACATCATATTAGCCGCACTTACCCAGTGTTAGAGGTTTATTTTTTTAAAAATATATTTTATTGATATATATATATATATATATATATATATATATATATATATATATATTTTTACAGAGAGAAAGGGAGAGGGGATAGAGAGAAATATGGATGAGAGAGAAACATTGATCAGTGCCTCCTGCACACCCCCTACTGGGGATGTGCCCACAACCAAGGTATATACCCTTGACTGGAATCGAATTCAGGACCCTTCAGTCCACAGGCCAATGCTCTATCCACCGAGCCAAACCAATGTTAAAGTTTTGCTTGGAATTCATAAACTTTGTCCATGTGCATTTATATGTCTTTGTGCTGTTCTTATAATTTTTAATTTGTTTCCATCAATCAGGTGCTCAAACTGTGTTCGTTAAGTATTTAAAAAGTCATTAATGTATTCTTGAGTACCTCTCCATCGTGTGAATGATTTTTTTAAAAAATATATTTTATTGATTTTTTACAGAGAGGAAGGGAGAGGGATAGAGAGTTAGAAACATCGATGAGAGAGAGACATCGATCAGCCGCCTCCTGCACGCCCCCTACTGGGGATGTGCCCAAAACCAGGATACATGCCCTTGACCAGAATCGAACCTGGGACCCTTCAGTCCGCAGGCCGACGCTCTATCTACTGAGCCAAACCGGTTTTGGCATGTTAATGAGTTCTAAGTGAATTTTTAATAAATTCCTGACATAAATTCTTTCCCTGGCCAGCATTTTTCACAGAAATCTCCTTCAGAGCTTGCTCCCTTTTATGTGCTCAAGTGGGCGTCTTCGGTGTGTGCTTCAGTGTGTCTTATCAGCGGGTCCCAGGAGGCCTGCTATCTGGTCTTACATGTGGGGTGCCAACTTCTTTATTTCTCACCTGCACATCACTTTGAAGGGCATTTACACTTCATTCCACTCTCTAACATGTCACACTCAATTCTTATTTTATATTTATACTCTGTCCTTATTATTATTATTATTATTATTATTATTATTATTATTATCACGTGACCCAGCCTCCATTTCCTTGTTTCTTCTCCGCCGCGGCGGGCCCCCCATCATAACAAGATGTTCATTTCTCTCCACTCTCCTCTGGCCTATGGGAAGTCTGTCCGACCATTTCCTGCTCCCTCCCCTTTACCCATCAGACTTTCTCTCCAGGGAACATCTCTTGCCGCCTGGGCATGGGTTTCCCCATTCTGAGTCACTCTAACCCACGTGGCCACGGTAAGGCGGAGGCAAGGCCTGTGCGACCTAGGTAAAAATGAGGCTTTCCTCTAAGCCTACACAAATGTTTCTCTACTGTGTACAAGGGGTGGGATGGGGTAGGGAGGTCCCTCAGCCCAGCCTGCACCCTCTCCAATATCGGACCCCTTGGGGGATGTCCAACTAAACTGGCAATTGGACATCCCTCTAGCAATCCAGGACCACTGGTTCCTAACCGCTCACCTGCCTGCCTGCCTGATCACCCCTAACCACTCTAATTGCCTGTCTGATCACCCGGCCTGCGGCCTCCCTCTCGGAGCTCACGCCCATCCTCAGACACGGACTCAGGTGCCAGGAGGTCTCTGTCCCGCACGCAGGAGTGAGATAAGATTTCCCTCTTGGCAGAAGTTCCCGCTGGGCCTGTGTTGATTTAGCTGGTTGGTCCCGGCTGGTTCTGCTCCGATGCCAACAGCAGCCCAGATCGGAGCGGGAAGACATCCAGAATCAGCAGCCCAGAGCATCTGCCGTCCAAATCGGCATCTCGGCCCCATTCATGGCTGTAAAGAGGAGAATGAATCTCTGGTCCCGCCCGTGACGCCTGGTCGTGTGGAGACAATGGCCAATGATCCGCTTTCAGAAGAGCCGTCCTTTCAGGAGGGCACGCGTGTTTCATGGCATTTTAGTCCAGATTTGAATGTCAAAGGCAGCGGACGCATGGCACTTTATCAGAAGGGATATGTCAGGTTCTTCCTCATCAATCACCCGTAGGGTACCAGTGAGGTAAAGAAATGGTCCAGGCGGGTCTCTGGCCAGGCTGCTCTGTTGTATTTCCAAGTCACTACACGGGAAGAAATTGGGGAAGGGAATGAGTTGGGGGTGCCAATGGAGGCAGAGAGTTTCCATCTATTTTATATATATATATGTTTTAAAATATATTTTATTGATTTTTTACAGAGAGGAAGGGAGAGGGATAGAGATTTAGAAACATCGATGAGAGAGAAACATCGATCAGCTGCCTCCCGCACACCTCCTACTGGGGATGTGCCCGCAACCAAGGTACGCGCCCTTGACTGGAACTGAACCTGGGACCTTTTAGTCCGCAGGCCCATGCTCTATCCACTGAGCCAAACTGGTTAGGGGCTAAAATATATTTTTATTGATTTCAGAGAGGAGGGGAGAGGGAGAGAGAGATAGAAACATCAATGATGGGAGAGAATCATGGGTCGGCTGCCTCCTGCACGCCCCACACTGAGGATGGTGCCCATAACCCGGGCCTGTGCCCTTGACTGGAATTGAACTGGGACCTCCTGGTCCATAGGTTGACGCTCAACCACTGACCCTCCCCAGCCAGTCCAGTCCCCATATTTTAAACGCATCACCCTGGGGCATTTTCATGAAAAGAGGGCATAGGAGCACCCTCAAGGGGCACCAGCCTCTCAGAGACTGGCGGGCCAGCGCTCAGGATTGTCCTGCTGGTGGAATCGAGAACGGGATTCAGAGGGTGGGAATGGGAGCGGGATCTGCTGCTCACCCTGTCTTTTAACCTCCTCTGTGGGGGCCTCGTCCGAGTGTCTCCCAGGGCCCAGGTGCTCCGCCCTGGCTTAGCCCCTCCTCGGTGGGGAACATGGGAGGAGGGAAGGAACTATTTGGGAGCGGGAGGGAGGTGAACATCAAGACTTGTGTTTGGGTCAAAACCGGTTTGGCTCAGTGGATAGAGCGTTGGCCGGTGGACTGAGGGGTCCCAGGTTCGATTCCAGTTGGGGGCATGTGTCTTGGTTGCGGGCACATCCCCGGTGGGGGGTGTGTGGGAGGCGGCCCACTGATGTCTCTCATTGATGTTTCTAGCTCTCTGTTCCTCTCTCTTCCTTTCTGTAAAAAATCAATAAAATAACCAAAACCGGTTTGGCTCAGTGGATAGAGCGTTGGCCTGCGGACTGAAGGGTCTCAGGTTCGATTCCGGTCAAGGGCATGTATCTGGTTGTGGGCACATCCCCAATAGGGGGCGTGCAGGAGGCAGCTGATCGATGTCTCTCTCTCATCGATGTTTCTAACTCTCTATCCCTCTCCCTTCCTCTCTGTAAAAAATCAATAAAATATATATATATAAAAAAGACTTGTGTTTGGGCTACGCTGAGTCACCTAAGCGGATCAGCCACCTCCGCGGAGGCGAAGGAGCTAGTGCAGCAGAGTCTGGAGCAGGAGCCGTGGACAGGAATCGGCATGATCCGATCCCGGATGACATTGTCAACGGGGAAGAGGTCGCTTAGGGAGAGAGTGCCAAGGAGGAGAGAAGGGGTCCCAGACTCCCGGGGGTGTGGTGGGAGCATGTTAGGTTAGCTTTTCTGAGCTTGGTTTTGAACTTGGCTATCAAGTGAGGTTTCTAGCATCTTCCCGGCAGAGTTGTTCTAAGAATTAAGTGCCTGGCTGCTGTGGCTCCGTTGAGCGGAGGGACAGGAATGCCCAGGGTTGGACTCATGGTCCGGGGCATACCTGGGTTGCAGGTTCGCTCCCCAGGCGGGGCATGTGTGGGGGGCAGGGCAGGGCATGATCAACGTTTCTCTGAATTAAGTTAGCTGATGTCTGTGAAAGCATCTGGTAGATTCTAACGCAATTCCAATTTCTTCACGCTGAATGTCCTCGGCCCATTCTGTCAGGTAATAAAGGTGTTTATATGAACCATTAAAACGGGATCTAGCCGAAACCGGTTTGGCTCAGTGGATGGAGCGTCGGCCTGTGGACTGAAGGGTTCCAGGTTCAGTTCCGGTCAAGGGCATGTACTTGGTTGCGGGCACGTCCCCAGTGGGGGGCGTACAGGAGGTGGCTGATCAATGTTTCTATCTCATCAATGTTTCTGACTCTCTATTCCTCTCCCTTCCTCTCTGTAAAAAATTGATAAAATATATTTAAAAAACAAAAACGGGTGTCTAGGACTTGACACTCCTTTTCCTGGTGAATAAACCTCCAAAAAATTATTCCTGAGCACTGGGCGATGGATAAAGATGAAGCTATATCAGTGTTCTCTGCCCCGGGAGGCCCGATTCTCTGCAGGAGGGGGTTGGATGAGGGGAAGGGGCAGGGATGAGAGGACGGAAAATCAGAAAAAAGCGTCTCTGCAGCCTAGGCTGGGGTAAGGTTGGGAACGCTCAAGATTTCAAACCGCCGTCCTTCGGAGAAGGTGGCCCCGGCCAGACACGGAGACACTGAGGCGGAGTTTGTTGGGGGTGGCGTGGACGTAGGTGCTGATGGGGTTGGTCTGCGCCAGGCTGAGTATGCGAGGGCACCCAGAGGCCGTGCCAGCTGGCCAGCCAGCCAGGCAGCTGAGCTGTAGGGAGTTTTGCAGCCCAGGAGAGGGGCTGGACCTGGACTGAGGGCGGGAGATTTAGGGAGCCTGCGGGGAGCGATGAGGTCATTGACAAGACGGATGGCCGGCCTCCGCCGCGGGCCTCTGATGGCGCTTAATATTTCATGCGGTGGTTTGGCTCCCCGCTCGCTGGTGAACCTCTTTATTGCTTTCCCCCTGGCTCAGCCAGCGGTGACCGGCTGAGCTGCCTCTCAGCTTCTGCTGCCTCCGCTCCAACCTGGGGCTGGGGCACCTCCCGCACAGCGGGGGGGAGGACTCAGGATCTGGGTCCCACCCTGGCACACGCCCCACGGGGGGGCGATTTGATGGTTAAGGGGGGCAATTGGAGAAGGAGTTATTGACTGAACTTTGGGCATTTCTTTCTTTTTTAAAAATATTTTTTATTGATTTTTTTACAGAGAGGAAGGGAGAGGGACAGAGAGCTAGAAACATGGATGAGAGAGAAACATCGATCAGCCGCCTCCTACACGCCCCCTAACTGGGGATGTGCCCACAACCAGGATACAAGCCCTTGACCGGAATCCAACCTGGGACCTTTCAGTCCAAAGGCTGATGCTCTATCCACTGAGCCAAACCCGTCAGGGCCAAACGTTACTTCTTAAATGAGTTCTTGGGTAGCTTTGACAGAGGCCAAGCTACACTCCTACAGGAGGACCAGGTGGTGTCCCCCCACCCCCATCCCAGGGTCTCAGGCACCTGCCAGGCCCCACAGAAGGTCCCTGATCTGGGTCCCTCTCTACAGGGTGGGGACGGGTGCAGTTGGCTGATTTGTTGCCCTTGGAAGCTACAGTGTGATGGCCTCTGGCCTCCGCTGTGCAGAGGTCACCTCCCCCACCTCTCTCTCCCCTCCCCCGCCTCGGGGATTCACAGTGGAGCTCCCCAGCAGCTGTCAGAGCCCTGGCCTGGCCAGCAGGACGCCCCCCCCCCCCGCCCCCCCCACAGCTGTTCCAGTTGGATTTCAGTAATATTTCTTGGCAGCCAGAGCAGAGCAGCTGCTGCAGAATGAGGTTCAGGAGACGCGCAGCAGTCCCTGCCTTGGCGGAGATGGACAGCCCGCCGGGCTACATCCTGCGGGGAAAGCTGGTGGCGGTGAGCGGAGCTGGGCTGGGGCTGCCCGCCGGCTCTGTGCTGGTCCCCGATCCCGTCACGTACGGGTTTGGGGGCCTCGAGCGCGCCCCCCGCCCTCTGAACATCTCCGAGGTTTCAGGCGTGGAATCTTTGTGGGAGTGGGGAGGGGGATTCTGATCTCATGAGTGCCCGGTGCAGATGGGTGGGGGAGGGGATGCAGGCACTCAGCATAGTCTCTGGGACAAATTAAGGGCTCAGTGTCCGGCCTGTGTGGCTCAGTGGTGGAGCGCCAACCTATGAACCAGGAGGTCATGGTTCAGATTCTTGGTCAGGGTACATGCTCGGGGAGTGGGCTCAATCCGTGTGGGGCGTGCAAGAGGCAGCCGATCAATGATTGTCATTATTGATGTTTCTCTCTCTCTCTCTCTCCCATCCTTCCTCTCTGAAATCAATAAAAATATTAAAAAAACAAACAAACAAACAGAAAAACAAAATAAGAGCTCAGTGAACAATAGCTGTTTTTGAGGGTCTCCCACATCCTGGGCACTTTGACCTCTGACCTCTGTGACCTCCCACCAACCCATTGACAGCTGTGGACGCCCTAGTGTCCATCCTCCCCGGGGTCCCCTCTCCATCTCCTTCAATTATAGGCTCGGGGGCGCTCCCCTTTCTCCAGGTTGTGCGAAACAGACACATTATATCCCTTCTCTCGGAACAAGGTTGTTTTTTTCAAACACTGAGCCCAACCAATGGATTCAAGAAATACTTTGCAAAAAACCCCCCCAAAAAACAGCATTGTAGGACAACGGTACAATTCAAAATCTCTTTCGGAGGCGTTCAGGAAAAGAAGGGCATTGTGTGTGTGTGTGTGGGGGGGGGGAGCCGCATTCTTTCCCTGGTGAATGCCTGTGCACCCACGGGGGGGGGGGGCAGCTGCCTGACAGTCCCCACGAGGTGTGAGAAGGCCTTGCAAGGCAGCTGCTGTCAGAACGTCCAGGCCCCCATCAGCTCTGGCCACAAAGGCGAGAAGGAGAGGCCTCTCAGCTGGGTCTGAGGTTTGCAGGCCGCTCAGGCAAGTCAGCGGCCGAATCAGTACCTCAGGCCCCCCCCTGGCAGAATCCCCGCCTGGCCATGGGCGTACGGGCCGGGCAGGCATTCCAATGACAAACCCACAGCAGTGCGGGCGGCACAGAGCATGGCAGAGCGCACCCGCTAACCCCCCACCCCGCCCGGTCCCCTGCAGCTCTCTCCTCTCTCTCCGGCGATTTGCCTAAGATCAGGGTTTGTCCCATGGACATTCAGTAGACTTGACCTGCAAGAGCATCAGGCCCGGTGATTCTCTGTAGGAAAATTAAACGGTCGATCCACTTGTTTTAAGGGTTATGATCTATTTGGACTTCTTATTCTTTTCGAGTTGGTTATTTTAAAAGGAATTTGTTCATTTCTAAATGTTTTCTTTAATCCTCACCTGAAGAGTGAGGTTTTTTAAAAGTATATTTTATTGACTTTTTACAGAGAGGAAAGGAGAGGGATAGAGAGTTAGAAACATCAATGAGAGAGAGACGTCTATCAGCTGCCTCCTGCATGCCCCCTTCTGGGGATGTGCCCGCAACCAAGGTACATGCCCTTGGCCGGAATCAAACCTGGGACCTTTTGGTCTACAGGCCAAAGCTCTATCCACTGAGCCAAACGGGTTCTGGCTGTTCACTTCTTCTAAATTAATGCCATCCTTATGCATTCTTTGGCTTACAGTTTGTGTTTTTTTAAAAAAAATAGTACCTTCTTATCTTTTTTAGTTTCTGCTAGGTCTCTCATTATAGTCCCTTCTTTTCAATATTATTTGTGTCTCTCTCTCTTTCTGGAACTCCGCTAGAAGCTTGTCTTGAAATCTAAAGCCCCCTGCCGAGTGGAAACCCTATGTCTTGTTGAACCCCCAGGAAGCAGTAGACTCCCGGTGGAGGGGCTGGGAAGAAGAGGAACACTGATAACAACCAGAGCTCTCATTTTCCAGAACTTTCTGAGCCACAGACCCCACAGGCATGAGCTCGTTCACTTCCCTGCAAGCCAGCCGGAGAGGACCATCGCTAAGCCCGTTTTCCGGGGGAGGAAACTGAGTCTCCCGGTGGCTCTGCCCGCTGTGGGCAGGCAGCCAGCTGGTGAATGGCAGAGCCAGAGTTTCCACCCAACATTGATGGACTCTGCGCCCCGTGGTTTACCCAGGACTGCAGGCGGCCGCTCTGTACCCCTCCCCTGCCTGAGGTCGCCCCAAGAAGGGCGTCCACCGTCCTGATTTCTGCTTCTGTACTTTATAGAAATGCAGTCACCCAGTGGGTGCTTTGTGGTGCCTGGCTCATTCCCTCATCAGCACATGGGTGGGGCGCACCCGTTTTGTGAGCACGGCTGTTGGTCCTTTGTAAGCTCTCTGCTGCATGGAATTCCATTGTGGGACGGTGGCTGGATTTATTTATCCATTTTGTCGTTGATGGATGTTGAATTGTTTCCGGTTCTTGGCAATTACCAAAAAAATAAATAAAATAAAAATCTGTTGTAAATATAGAAACTTTTAAGGTTGTAGATAAAACACTCTATGCGGACAATCATATCATCTGTGAAGAATAAGAGTTTTGAGGGTTTTTTTTCTTCTTTTCCATAGCTTTTATTTTTTATTTTTTCTTCCTGATTTTAAAAGCCTTCACTGTTTCACTCAAAAAAAAGAAAAAAATAATAATAATGTTTAGCCGAAACCGGTTTGGCTCAGTGGATAGAGCGTCGGCCTTTGGACTGAAAGGTCCCAGGTTCGATTCTGGTCAAGGGCATGTACCTTGGTTGCGGGCACATCCCCAGAAGGGGGCGTGCAGGAGGCAGCTGATGGATGTTTCTCTCTCATTGATGTTTTTAGCTCTCTATCCCTCTCCCTTCCTCTTTGTAGAAAAATCAATAAAATATATTTAAAATAAAATAAAATAAATGTGGTTTCTCTTCTATAAAAAAATAATGTTTGTGTAGATTTTTGATAGCCTTCCTTTATGAGATTAGGACAATCCCTTTCCATTCTGAGCTGGTTCAGTTTTTTAAAAATTATAAATAGGTATTTTGAATTTCATCCACTGTGTTTTGCTCATCCAATGACATTACCATATTGCTTTGTCTTTTAATATGCTAATGTGGTGAATGATAATTACAGATTTTCTGAAGTTAAGCCTTCCATTCCTGGACTAAACCCAGCTTAGTCTGATGTGTTACCTGTTTTCATAAAGTGCAGGATTCATTTTTGCTCATATTTGTATAGGATTAGGGCCCTTATGTTCATGCATGAGGCTTTCCTGTGGTTTTTCTTTATTACATTTTGTTTCCAGTTTTAATTCAAAGGTATTGTGGACAGAATCAGTTGGGAAGTAATCTCTTCTTTCTCTCAGGTGATTTGCATAAGATTAGGATTTGTCCCATGGACATTCAGTAGACTTGACCTGCAAGAGCATCAGGCCTGGTGATTCTTTGTCAGAAAATTAAATAGTTGATTCACTTGTTTTAAGGGTTATGAGCTGTTTGGACTTCTTATCCTGTTCGAGTTGGTTATTTTAAAAGGAATTTGTTCATTTCTTCTAAATTAATGCCATCCTTATGCATTCTTTGGCTTACAGTTTAATTTTTTTAAAATAGTACCTTCTGCCGAAACCGGTTTGGCTCAGTGGATAGAGCGTCGGCCTGTGAACTAAAAGTTCCAGGTTCGATTCTGGTCAAGGGCATGTATCTTGGTTGCGGGCACATCCCCAGAAGGGGGCGTGCAGGAGGTGGCTGATCAATGTGTCTCTCTCTCATTGATGTTTCTAACTATCCTTCTCCCTTCCTCTCTGTAAAAAAAAAAAAAATCAATAAAATATATTTTAAAATAAAATAAAATAAAATAGTACCTTCTTATCTTTTTAGTTTCTGCTAGGTCTCTCATTATAGCCCCTTCTTTTCAATATTATTTGTGTGTCTCTTTCTGGAACTCTGCTAGAAGCTTGTCAATTTCATTCCTGTTTTCTAACAAGCAACTTTTAGTTTAGTTAATTATATCCACTACATCTTCTCTAATTCATTAGTTTCTTGCACTTACAGTTATCTTTCTTTAAATTTATTCAGTTGTTTTTTTTCTAATTTCTTAAGTTGAGTGATTAGCTTATTTTCCCCTTTTCTTCTCATATGAATAAGCATTTACGTCTACTTTCACATTATTTTCTTCACTGCATTGCTATAAGCTTTGGTATATTATATTTTCATTATTGTCTAGTTCCAAATATATTGACATTTTTCTTATTATTGGAACCCACAAAGATGTTAAAAGCATATCCTATATGAATAAAATGCATTCTCTTATAGTTAAGTGACTTTGGGGAAGTTACTTTAAAAAGTGAGATTTTTAAAGTTCTAAGCATGTATTTTAGAGTTCTAATTGCATTGCGGTAAAAAAAAAAACCTTGTTTGATATAATGGATATTTGAAAAATTTTACCCTTCTTTTATGGCCTATTTCTTGGTCAATTTTTATAAATATCCCATTCTGCATGGAATCTATATATGACCACTAAACCAAACTTGCTCATTGAATTTTTATAATTTTACATATTTTTTTGTCAATTTCTCTGTGTGTTCTATCAATTTTACCTTACATATATCTGACTTTTTAAGAATGACTTTATCTTCCAGATGCATCAAACATTTTATTAGACAGAGATCCTACGATATGATGCTTTTTATGTATTAAGGCCTTCTTTTTCTGAGAGCAGGGGGTTTAGTTCTTGGAGCAAAGAGCCAAGAACATTGGTCGGGTATGGATGTGGGGTCATCCTGCCTAGAGGCTTTTACTTTGACCAAATATTGACCACCACATTAAGGACGGGTACGAAGAACCCCAAGGCAATGACCTTGGCCTCCAGGAGCCCTTGGAGGCCAAGATATGGGTTGCAAAACGGATCCGCCACACATAACAGCAACCGAGAGAGTGAACTCAGAATGTGAACTCAGCTCAGAAAACCCAGACTCGGATATGATGGGCGGCATCGAGGTAGGGAGGATGGACTCGCCAAAAACAGAAGGCCCGCATTACCATAATAAAACCCGAATGAGGGGTGTGTATCAGGTTCTGGGCTCTCCGCCAAACACCTTTGGTCATGTTATTTAATCACCCTTCATCGATCCCTTTGAAATAGGAGTAACATTCCCATTTCACAGATGAACAACTGAGGCTCATCCGTTGGCGCCTCTGTAAGGCCAGGACGGTAGCGTCCCCAAAGTCACAGAACTACACACACCAAGAGGAGGAGTCCGATCCGCCCGCCGTCGGCCTGAAACATCGTAGGCTCTCTCCCAGCGTGTGGGGGATGCCAGGGCATTTGGCCAGAGCCGAGGAGTCACGTGGGCGAAGAGAAGAGAGTAATAAGCCTGGGAACAGAGGCGAGATGGAGGAGCCCTTCCATTTCCCCGCACCGGAGGGAGGGCTCGGACAAGCCTCTTTGGGGACAGCAGTTGGAGGGGACCCAGGGTAAGGGGAGAAAACTAACTAGGGGAGAAGGTCCAGTTCCCATTAGCTGAGAATGTGGCTCTCACACCGACCCTGAAACAACATCCCTCACCCGTTACCTTTCCCACCATTTCAAAAATACCCATCTAGCCCTGGTTGGTGTGGCTCAGTGGATAGAGCATCCGCCTGCAGACTGAAGGGTCCCAGGTTCGATTCTGGTCAAGGGCATATGCCTGGGTTGCCGGCTCCATCCCTAGTTAGGGGCTCCCTTCCTCTCTGAACTCAGTAAAAAATATATTTAAAAAAAATACTAAGTTGAAACCGGTTTGGCTCAGTGGAGAGAGCGTTGGCCTGTGGACTGAAGGGTCCCAGGTTCGATTCCGGTCAAGGGCACGTACCTTGGTTTTGGGCACATCCCCAGGAGGGGGCATGCAGGAAGCGGCTAATCGATATCTCTCTCTCATGGATGTTTCTGGCTCTCCTTCTCCTTTCCTCTCTGTAAAAAAATCAGTAAAATATATTAAAAAAAATACTAATATGACAGAAATCTGCCATCAGGGCTTACTCTATTTCTCTCTCTTTTAAAGATAAAGGTTACCAGAGGGGGCTCTAAAAGAAAATGTTAGAGTGTTTTGATGGAGACTTCGAGATGTGATGGGTTATATTCTACGTGGCCGCTGACGCCTTACTGAAAATGTCACAGTCCCAAATCCTGCATGCGGCCTCTCCTTTATTCAGAGCGCGGGTAACTAGACACCACATGGGAGAGAGAGTGACATCTTATACCTCCCGCAAAGAAACAGAGGAGAAAGAGGGGGGAAGAGGAGGGCTCCCATAAGTTTTTGTTCCAAAAAGACCGGGTAGAACTGACCAAAAGGGGAGAAAAAAAATCAGAACAGTAGATTGCAGGGAGCTCTCGGATCACGGGGCTGTGACCAAGCCACCGAGCAGGAGCGCTGAGGGAATTGCAAACATTTCCTGTCCATCCAGGGAAGGCAGGCCAAAGCCTTCATCATCCAGGAGGAGCCAGAGAGAGCTGTTTCCAAAAACATTTCACTGAACACCAATGCCATGGAATGATTGGGAAGGAAGGAAGGAAGGAAGGAAGGAAGGAAGGAAGGAAGGAAGGAAGAAAGAAAGGAGGAAGGAAGGAAGGAAGGAAGGAAGGAAGGAAGGAAGGAAGAAAGAAAGGAAGGAAGGAAGGAAGGAAAGGAAGAAAGAGCGGAAACTGGTGTGGCTCAGTGGATAGAGCGTCGGCCTGGGGACTGAGGGGTCCCAGGTTCCATTCCGGTCAAGGGCATGTACCTTGGTGGCGGGCACATCCCAAGTAGGGGGTGTGCAGGAGGCAGCTGATCGATGTTTCTCTTTCATCGATGTTTCTAACTCTCTATCCCTCTCCTTTCCTCTCTGTAAAAAATCAATAAAATATATTTTTGAAAGAAAGAAAGAAAAAGGAAAAGGTTCCAGGAATTATAAAAAACAAAACAAAACACTAGCTTAGTCTCTTTCCTGCAGGCCTTTTCAGAGCCTTGGACATGTTCACGTGCATTCTCAACTCGTACTAAGGGGATGCAGCATCCGCAGGACTCCCGAATCTGCTCCCCACCTGCATTTCCTCCCTCGGGGACTTCTTATGACTGCGATTTCCCACGCCCCCCGGGCCCAACCTGACTCAGAAGCCTCTCTCCTACTGTACATAGATTTTATCCTCCGGTTCCTCCAAGAGGTGTCTGATGTATATAGAGGCTTCTCAGACGCCTCGAGCGCTCCAGGAAGACATTCTATTCAAACACACTTAACAGCCGGAGCCGGTGTGGCTCAGTGGATAGAGCCTCGGCCTGCGGACTGAAGGGTCCCAGGTTCGATTCCGGTCAAGGGCAGGCACCCTGGTTGCAGGCACATCTCCAGTGGGGGGCGTGCAGGAGGCAGCTGATTTGATGTCTCTCTTTCATCGATGTTTCTAACTCTCCCTTTCCCTTCCTCTCTGTAACAAAATCAATAAAATATATTAAAAAAAAAACAAAACCACACACACTGACCAAGGCCAGGTCATGTCCCGCACGTCCCCCAACCCAACTTCCATCCCCCCCCCCCAAGTTTCTGGGCTCACCCGAACGAACCAAATGGAGACCAGCAGCTCACGAGAGGAAATCGCAGCTATTTTATTATACATTTTCTGAAAATCAACGCTCGCACGCAGTCAGGTTACAAAAGGAATCGCCCCGCCCCGCCCCACCTCCCGCGGGTGCTCAGTAGCCGCCGCCTCCGAGCGCGGCCTCCCCGTCGTCGTCCCGGCTGCGGCCGTAGGAGGAGGAGGACCCGCCGCCGCCGCTGGGGGGCGCTCTCGCGCAGTCCCGCCGGCAGCAGCCCCGGGCGGCGGCGGCGGCGGCGGCCTCCTGGCCCCGGGCCGGCGGCTCCCCGCGCTGCTCCTTCCTGCGGACGGCCTCCTTGATGCCCTCCACGTGGCACTTCTCCTCCTTCTCGGCCTTGAGCTTCAGGACGCGGTGGCTCTCGGCGCGCAGCAGGGCGAGCTCGCGCACGTGCCGCGCCGCGTCGCCGAGGCCGCGGGGCGCGCTGCCGCGGGGCGGCGGCGTCTTCTGCTCGGCCAGGCGCCCCAGCAGCCGCTTGCGCACCCGCCGCTGCTCCTCCAGCTCCTCGGCGCGCAGCCGCACCTGCGGGTCCTGCTCCTCCTCGCGGCGGGCCCGGTCCCGCAGCTCCCGGCCCCGCTCCTTCCCCGGCCCCTGGCGCAGCTCCGGCGCCCGCTGCGCGCTCTGCTCCAGCGACAGCCGGCGCAGCAGCTCCTCGGCCTTGACCTGGCAGTCCATGAGCACCTTCCGCGCCTGGAAGTTCACCAGCGAGCTGAGGTTGGCCTCGCGCACCTTCTTCTGGCCCTCGCTAGCGGGCGGCTCGGGGCACGTCTGCTTCCGCTGCTGGGGTGGCGGCTCGGGGCACGTCTGCTTCCGCTGCTGGGGTGGCGGCTCGGGGCACGTCTGCTTCCGCTGCTCCGACAGCGTCTTCTCCAGCTCCTGCTCCAGCTCCAGCTCCAGCTCCAGCTCCCGCTCTCGTTCCCGCAGGCGCGGCACCGGGCCCGGCTTCCTGGGCTTGGCCGCCCGCTCCGGCCGGTCGTGGCGCGGCGGGTCCGGGTCCTCGAGGGGCGCCGCCGCCGCCGCCGCCGTCGTCCACGGGTGGTCCGGCTGCGCCGCGTGCCCGGCCTGGCTGTCGCGCCCCCTCGGGGCCCGCGGCTCCCGGGCCAGGCGGCTCTGGCGCTGCTCCTTCTCGCGCCGCCACTGGGCGCGGTTCTGCTGCAGCAGCAGCTGGCGCTCCCGCTCCAGCGTCACCTGCACCTTGTGGTCCGAGCGCTTGAGCTCCTCCCAGGCCGCCGCCGCCTGCTGCTGCAGCTCCCGCATCCGCTGCGCCTTCTTGAGCCGCGTCAGCACCAGCGCCACGATCTTGTGGTCGCGGGACGACACCACCGCCTCCTCCAGCTTGTGCTGGAGCAGCTGCGCGCGCGGCGGGCTCCTCGTCGGCTCCTGGCCGCCGCCGCCGCCCTCGCGCTTGGGAGCGCACACGCAGGCGGACAGCGTCCGGAGCTCCCGGGAGGGCGCCGAGGACTTCTCGGAGGGCAGCGAGGACAGGGACCAGCGGTCCAGAGCTCCGCAGGCGGGCGCCGCCCAGGGGTCCCCGCCCTGCCCTTCTTCTGCCCCGAGCATCCCCCCGAGCGGGCGGTACGCGCCCTCGGCGCACGGCGGGGGCGAGCCTCCTCCCCGCGCCGGCGGCGGGCAGTGCGGGCAGCGCTGCGGGAACTGGGGCGGCCAGGCCGGGCTGTGCTGGCTGCCCCGCGCGCAGGGCTCCCCCCAGGCCTCTCGGGGGCGCCAGCCGCGGGGCCTGTGCCTCCTGGCGCCGTCGGGGGGCCTCTGCGCCACGTCGCTCAGGCTGCGGCTCTCCCGCGGGGAGTCGGGGGGCTGGTGGCGGGGCGGCCAGGCAGCCGCGGCCTCGCTGCCCTCGCCGCCGGGCGCCGCGGCGGCCCAGCAGCTCCGGGCCGGCCGGGGCTGGGGCTGGGTGTGGGGCCGGGGCCGGCGCAGCCGCGCCGCCGAGGACGCGCGCTCTCCCAGGTCCGGGTGCGCCCGCGCCGCCGCCGCCGCCGCCAAGTGGCCGAAGTCCTCCATGCTCTCGTGCTGGGCGCGCCCTCCCGGCGTCTGCAGCTGCGCCCCGCCGCCTCCAGGGGGCGCTGCCGTGCGACCCCGGGGCTGGGGCCGCTTATGACGCTGGGGCCACTTCACAATGCCCCGGGCACCGCGGGGGGCCCCCAGCCTCAGAGCGTGGCCACCCTCCCCTCCCCCGTCCTGGGGCCTCCTAGAACCCCACACCTGGGGGGTGGGGAGGGATGTCAGAGAGTATGGGGGTGGTTCAGGGGACAGGGGGGGGGCTATAGGAGATCAGGGTGACCCTTAAAGCTGAGGGTTCCTAGTGAACCAACACCGTTATTTTAGGCAGGAAATATTTTTTTTAAGAAAAATTTATTTTATTGGTTTTTTTTTTTTTTTTTACAGAGAGGAAGGAAGAGGGAGAGAAAGTTAGAAACATGGATGAGAGAGAGACATCGATCAGCCGCCTCCTGCTCGCCTCCTTACTGGGGATGTGCCCGCCACCAAGGTACGTGCCCTTGACCGGAATCGAACCCGGGACTCTTGAGTACGCAGGTGACGCTCTATCCACTGAGCCGAATCGGTTTTGGCGGCAGGAAATATTTTAAAATAGGTATGTATGTTTTTATTGATGTCGGAGAGGGAGGGGGAGGGAGAGAGAGAGAAACATCAGTGATGAGAGAGAATCATGGATGGGCTACCTCCTGCATGCTCCATACTGGGGATGGAGCCCGCTACGCTACCTGGGCCTGTGCCCTGACCTCCAGGCTCATAGGTCAACGCTTACTCCCTGAGCCACACGGGCCAGGCTAGGCACGAATTTGAGCTCCCATCTGCACACCTTATGCTAGCAGGCTTCCCAGAGAATCCGGCCAAGCCATGGCCTCTAGCATGGAAGTGGGGCGAGGAGTCCTGAGTGGTCCTTGGGGGGCCTTCGGGTCGCCACCCTCACCTCTGGGCACCTCTACCGTGAGACGAAGGGCTATCGGAGCGCCTTAAGGTGCCGCACCACACTTCCGCTATGGTTAAGCCCCAAGTACGTTTTGTTTACACTTTTAAACCCGAGGACAGGGCACAGGCGAGCCCATTTGCCAGGGGCCGAAGAAGGACGTTGGGGACCAGCTGTCACCGTGGGAAACATCCATCGTGCTCTGTTCCCGGAGGGTCACGTCTCCTGGGAAGCAGTGTGCACACCCATGGCCAGGTGGCAGGGTAAGTGACTCATGTTCAAAAGTCAGCTTTGCGGTACAGTTTCTCAGGAATCCGGTTCTTTCCTGCCCCGCCTTCACTGTTCCCTTCACTAACCCAGGGAAACGGAGGTCCCGAGGAACGGATCTGGGAAGACACTACAGGCCCCTCTCTACAAGTGTGTAGGAGATAGGGACTCATCAACTACAGTGGTACCTCGAGATACGAGTGCCCTAATATACGAGATTTTTGAGATATGAGCCGTCGAGCGAGCGATTTTTGCTTTGAAATACGAGCAACAGTTGAGATACGAGTAATCGCGCGAATCGGCCGGCTGCACACAACCCACCAGTTTACCGCAACTCGAGCATCTCATAGTTTCCCACGCCTCAAGGTTACAGAACGAATTAAACTTGTATCTCGAGGTACCACTGTATAGCAGACCCACGAAACAGTAAAAACAAACAAACAAAAATACATATATTCCATAAACACCCAGGACAGTCAGTGAAAAGCTTATGTGAATCCAGTACTAAGGATGGAAATTGTAGATTATACGCTTCTTTTTTTTTTTCAGAAAAGCAGAAAATAGTGGGCTAAGAGCCTGGGAAATAGGAAAGTTACGTTTCCATGGAAACAGCCATTTACCCACAATGCCCAGTATTCCATGTGCAGGAGAACTTGCATGTGTTAAAATGATGGCTGAGCCGAAACCGGTCTGGCTCAGCGGATAGAGTGTCGGCCTGCGGACTGAAGGGTCCCGGGTTCAATTCCCGTCAAGGGCATGTACCTTGGTTTCGGGCACATCCCCAGTAGGGGGCGTGCAGGAGGCAGCTGATCGATGTTTCTCATCGATGTTTCTAACTCTCCCTCTCCCTTCCTCTCTGCAAAATATCAATAAGATATATAAAAAAAATAAATAAAATATACAATACCTGACTAGTCAGGGACATTGACCTCCTTAAAAAGAAACGATGGCTGATACATGCATGGAAACTCCAACACAACACGGTGAAGGAGGGACTGTCCTTTCCTGAGTGTCAGAGGGAGAATCTCAAGATCAGGTGGGCAGGGGAACTGGGATCAACTCCCACCTCCGCCCTAACCTCCCTATGGTCTTCTGAGCGAGTGCTGCATAGTTATAGCCAGACCAAATCGTGTGTGGCCAGGGGAGCAGGAGGGGATTTTAAATGTTTTCAGTTTGTTAAGATGTTGGTGTTTCTCATATATGTCACCTTAAAGCCTTTAACAGCTGGAAATGGTAATGAGTTAATTCTTTTACAGATAGATTTTTCCTAGAGGCTCAGTGCATGAAATTCGTGCACAGGTAGGCTCCCTAGTGGCTGCCTGCCGGGCCTCCTTCCCTCCCCCCCAGCAGGCCCTGCCCCCCGGTGGAACTCCTGAATGACTCCCGGTGGAGGGAACAATTTGCATACTATGCTTTTATTATATAGGGTTTATTTAGAGAGAGAGAGAGAGAGAGAGAGAGATACGTTGTGTGAGTGAAACATGGATCAGCTGCTTTCTGCGTGCCTCTACCAGGGGTCAGGCCTGCAACCCAGGCATGTGCCCTCACCGGGAATCGAACCGGCAACCTTTGGGTGCATTGAAAGATGCCCCACCAACGCAGTCACATGAGCCAGGGCATTAGCAATTTTTCTTTAAAAAAAAAATTATATATATATATACATATATATTTTATTGATTTTTTACAGAGAGGAAGGGAAGCAATAGAGAGAAACATCCATGAGAGAGACATTGATCAGCTGCCTCCTGCACACCTCCCACTGGGGATGTGCCACAACCAAGGTGCATGCCCTTGATGGGAATCGAACCTGGGACCTTTCAGTCTGCAGGCCGACGCTCTATCCACTGAGCCACACCGGTTAGGGCACATCAGCAGTTCTTATGAAGAAAAGGACTCAAGTACTGTACTTCCGAAGCTTTTACCTCCACCGTGAGCTAACAGATCGCAATTACAGGATCGCTCCGCAGCGACGCAGAGGCAGCGGGCTGCCCGGTGAGAGGATCGATTTTGGAAATTGAATCACAGACGTTTTGTAATGTTAAACATGGGAAGAGCTTTTCCCGACGGGGACTTGGGAAAACGGGTGCCCCGAGTGACTTATCTCATTTGGGGTTACTTCTTCATCCTCCACTTGGCAGAGATAGAATTAGATTTTATTTTTTTGGAAAAAGAATGAGCTTTGCTGAAACTTAAAAAAAAAGGGTGTTTTTTTTTTTTAAGTTCTGTGTTTTTGTTTTATTTTTCCTGTTTTGGTAAAACTGCGTCTGGAGTTTTCCAGTCCCAGGGAAATGCGTTTTTCAGAAAGGTGTGGGCAGGGGGGCGGGTGGGCGGGGGAGGGGAGACAGGACCTGGCGGTGATGCGTGCCCCACCCCTGTGATGCTGCAGATGCTGCAGGTGCTGAGCCTGCCTCCTGGGCCGGTGCCATCAGCAGAGGGCGCACCTCGGCCCCTGCAGTCCCAGCTCCCGCCCGCGCAGGTGCACCCCTCTGTCCCCCTTCTTCCAGCCTCAGGTCAGGGGAAGGCTGCCCTGACTCCCTGGCCCAGCGGTTCTCAACCTTTTTTAATGCCGTGACCTTTTAAGACAGCTCCTCATGTGGTGGTGACCCCCAGTCATAAAATTATTTTCGTTGCTACTTCATCACTGTCATTTTGCTGCTGTTAATGAGTCTTAATGTAAATATCTGTGTTTTCTGATGGTCTTAGGCTCTACAGCAGCGGTTCTCAACTTGTGGGTCGCGACCCACAGGCTGAAAACTGCTAGCAAGGTCGCCTGACGGATGAAGTCCTCACGGTCCCCGTACATCCCTCCCTCCCTCCCCCTCTCCCCCAGAGCACAGCCTCTCTCCTCCGTGTGTCTCCACCGCAGGGTACAGTGTGTGTATGTGGGGGGGGGGCGGTAGGTGAATATTTGAAACATTATAGGGGTGCATGTGTACCAAGTGGTGAAGTGAAATGGATTTCTTACCACGGGTTGCATAAGAAAGTTGTTTCTCTATGCCAACACCAGTGTGGCTCAGTGGATAGAGCGTCGGCCTACGGACTGAGAGGTCCCAGGTTCGATTCCGGTCAAGGGCATGTATCCTGGTTGCGGACACATCCCCAGTAGGGGGCGTGCAGGAGATGGCTGATGGGTGTCTCTCTCTCTCATCGATGTTTCTAACTCTCTATCCTTCTCCCTTCCTCTCTGTAAAAAATCAATAAAATATATTTTTTAAAAAAAAGCATGCCAAAACTCGTTTGGCTCAGTGGCTAGAGCGTCGGCCTGTGGACTGAAAGTTCCCAGGTTCGATTCCGGTCAAGGGCATGTACATTGGTTGCAGACACATCCCCAGTAGGGGGCGTGCAGGAGGCGGCTGATCGATGTCTCTCTCTCATCGATGTTTCTAACTTTCTATCCCTCTCCCTTCCTCTCTGTAAAAAAAAAATCAATAAAATATATTATAAAAAAAAAAGCAAGTTGTTTCTCTAGAAGTGTTCCTTTAGGGTTGAGAAGGCCAGGCGGACACCCCAGAAGCCAGATCTATAGACGTCTTCTCACCCTCATCTGGATTTCTTGTCCTGTTTGGCTCTGGGGTCCACCTCCTGTTTGAGTTTCTTTTCCTTCCCTCCCCTCCCTTTTTTTTTCCCCTTCTCTCCCCTCTCCTCCCCTCCTTCCTTTCCTCTTTCTCATTCAGTGTTTCTCTGACAGCTACTTGCACGCAAACAGCTCCAGGATCGAAGGGACAGACGCATGGTCCTCAGCCAGCATAGGACTCAGCTGTGCAGCCAATAGGGTCTGGCCGAAACGACAGATGTGACCTCTGAGGCCGGTCACAGAAGATGGTGCGGTCTCGGCCTTCCTCTCTCGGACCACGTGCCCCGGGGACACCGGCTGCCACACGATGAGGACAGTCCTCTTGGGGTCACACCCTCCAGCCCAGTAACCCGGCTTCCGGCGTCCGAAGTGTGACAGGGACTCAACCTCAGGAGACACCGGAGCCAGAGCGCCCAGCGACGCAGCTCCCAGGTCCTTGATTCACAGAAACACAGTTGCTGACTTAAGATGCTAAGATTTTAAGCAGTGGTTCTCAACCTGTGGGTCGAGACCCCTTTGGGGGTCCAACGACCCTTTCACAGGGGTCGCCTAAGACCATCGGAAAATGCAGATATTGACATCACGATGCATCACAGTAGCAAAATTTCATGGTTGGGGGTCACCACCACATGAGGAGCTGTATGCAAGGGTCGTGGCCTATAGGAAGGTTGAGAGCCACTGTTTTAAGATGGGAAGCATTGACTGAGGAAGGGGGAGGAGGATGCTTTTCAGGGTGTACGTTCTCAGGCCCCAACCCAGGTCCCACAGAGTCTGCTCTCTGCGGAGGAGCGAGGAGTCTGGGTGAATATCGCTGCAGTTTGAGGACCACTGACCACCCTCTCTCTCCTTTCCCTCCCTCCTTCCTTCCTTTTCCTACGTGCAGCTCCCAACAGCCGTGTCCACGGCCTCTTCTCTGTTTAAGCACTTCTGTCCTGTGGCTTTAAGGGGCAGCTTCTGGGCCCACCTCTCTAGCTCCAGCCCCTCTGCTGTCTACCACCTGCTGGCTTCCCCTCCAGCTACTCAGATTCAGCCTCCGATGCTAACTGCCCTCCTACAGCCCCCTTTGCAATTGTGTTCCCTGCTTTTATCAGCAGCGGACAGTTTGGTCTCCTGGACGGTAAATCTTTTTTTTTTGAAATTTTTTATTAATGTGTTACATGTGTACATATCTTCCCATTGCCCCCCCCACACTCCCAGGCATACCCTAACCCCCCAGTGTCCATTGGATGTGCTTATCTGCATGCATGCAAGTCCTTCGGTTGATCTCTTATCTCCCCCACCTCTCCCTAACCTTCCCGCTGTAGTGTGTCTGTTTGATGCTTTCCTGCCTCTGTATCTATCTTTTTGTTCATCAGGTTATAATGTTCTTTATTCTCCATAAATGAGTGAGATCATGGGGAATTTTTCTTTCATTGACTGGCTTATTCCACTTAACATAATGCTCTCCAGTTCCATCCAGGTTGCTGTGAATGGTAAGAATTCCTTCTTTTTTTCATGGCAGTGTAGTATTCCATTGTGTAGATGTATGGACGGTAAATCTTGATATCGTCTCTGCATCGTCTTTTTTAAAAAATATATTTTATTAATTTTTCACAGAGAGGAAGGGAGAGGGATAGAAAGTCAGAAACACTGATGAGAGAGAGACATTGATCAGCCACCTCCTGCACACCCCACACTGGAGATGTGCCCACAAGCAAGGTACATGCCCCTGACCGGAATCGAACCTGGAACCGACGCTCTATCTACTGAGCCACACCAGTCAGGGCTACATCATCTTTTCTGCTCGCCCTCCAGCCATCTGGTCCCTGAGACCTGACAGTCCCCCTTTTCAGAGCCTCCCATGGTCATGGCCTTGGCCCTTGTTCACCTCAGCCCCCAGCCCCTGGCCTGTGGTTTTCTCTGCCACCTGACCCCCACCCCCTCTTTGGTTCCAGCCTTCCCTCTTCCTACAGACGAGTGTCTGATACAAATAGTCATGATACTTCCTCACTCAAATCCTTTGACGGCTTCCACTGTCTTTTGAATGAAGTTACATATCCTAGCTGTGATATGTAAGGTCCCTGATTGGACCGTCCACCATTATTTCTGACAGTTATTTCTCTCCCACCCAACCCACCCCTAAACACACACATACTCATTAGGCACAAGGGGTTACCCACAATTCCCCAAACACACCTTGATGTTTTTGATATCATCTCTTATATTATTATGATTTCTACAGAATTAAAATGATCCATTGAGTGTGAAAAAAAAAGCTACACTAATAAAAGAGAAAGATGCAAATTGACAGTACCTTCAAGACACACCACAGCCAATCAGGAGTGAGTATGCAAATTAACCCAACAAAGATGGTGGATGTGTAGGTGCCCAGCCCCTGAGCCTCTCAGGGCCTCTAAACAGCATGGAAGGCAAGGCAGAATGGAAAGGTGGTGCTGGCAGCCAGGGAAAGGAAGGCCCATTCTCGCACAAATCTTTGTGCATCGGGCTTCTAGTCATGATAGAGAGCCCTCGGTGAAAATTTCCTAGAGCAGCACCTCATACCTAGTGGGACTCAAGACATACTTGCTGAATGAGTGGTGGCTGACTAAAACTATCGTCCGTAGACAAAGTGTAGGTTTAGCATCTTGAAGGCTGAGCCGGTAACCGTTTGCATTTCATGGATGTGCACCGTGTCGGCCTATCTAGGAAATGCTGGCTGCCTGTTGGGTACGTTCCAGTGAGGTTTGTTCCCTCCCACGCCTCCCCTTATTGCTAAGGATTAGCCTTCCCGGAGAAAGAAACTCCTGCCAAGCCGACAGCGGGTTTTTATTTATTTTTATTTTTTTTGTTCATCCTCCCCCGAGGGTATTTTTCCATTGATTTTTAGAGAAAGTGGAAGGGAGAGGGAGAGACAGAGAGAAACATCGATGGGAGAGACACATGGATTGGTTGCCTCCCGCACACACGCACCCTGACCAGGGCTCCTCGGGGAACCCCGGGACCCTTGAGTCTGAGGGCCCACACTTTACCCACTCCGCTGAGCCAAAGTGGCTAGGGCTGACAGGGATTGGAAAGGTTAAGAAACCAAGAAAGAAAAAAAAAAAAGGCAATGTGATAGAGGGTGAGACAGAGAAAGGCCAAAATATATTCGGAATAACTTGTTTTGTGAGCCTTGCAGTGGGAGGTGTCCTTGAGATCGCTGTGGGTGGTGGGAAGGGTTAGGGTGGGGTCCAACTGCCTTAGATTTAAGGGTGAGGCCTTCATTGGCGGCGGGGATGGAGGGGAGGGGGTGTTGAGTACCTGGATTGACTCCTTTGTTCTTTTTTTTTTTTTAATACATTTTATTGATTTTTTACAGAGAGGAAGGGAGAAGGATAGAGAGTTAGACA
>JAAGEH010002526.1:9088303-9112669 GCA_011751065.1 Lasiurus cinereus | reverse complement strand
CCCCCAGAACCCAAGGAGCCCGTGTCCCAGCCTAAGAACACATCCCCCAGCCCCCCCAATTCTTCTGGAGCCCCACACAGCTTCACACACCCACATTCTGTCTGGAGCTTGCCATCCGCTGCGTAGCATCTGACTTGTGGTTTCTAGTCTAAAGGAAAGACCAGAAGGCTGACCTGTTATTCTCATTATTTTTTTGGGGGGGGGGCAGGAGGAAGAGAGAGATAAAGAGAGAATGTCTGGGTAATGGGTGCTTGGGCACCTCTGACCCTCGTCGCTGCCTCCTGCAGACACAGGCCACGTTTCGGCTGCGAGAACCCCTTTTGTGAATGTGAAAGGTCCGAGAACGTGGCCAGACCGGCTGCAGGCAGGTGTGCCCGAGACTGAACTTTCTCCCTCCTTGGGAGGTGGGGTGTCCGGCCTGTCTGTGCGGGTGTCGGGGCGGGGAGGGGGTGCAGAGGTGTTTCTGAGGGGCTGCCTGGCTTCCTGGTTTACAGGAAGTGGGAGTTAGCTGAGGTGAAGGTGGTGGCTGGGACCATCGTGGGTTCTGGGGCGGGGGCTGCCTTGGGGTTGTGGTGGAGGGAGCGAGATGGGGCTCCTGTCCGCGTTTCAGAGCCTGAGAATCTCTCTGCGCCCAGGGCTCCTTGCTGTCCATCACTGCTGCCCATCCCGGCTTTCCGGGAGAGCTTGCGAGGTGTCTGTCGGGGACGGACAGGGAACCGTGTGGCAGAGCCGAGATACTGTTAATAAACGAAGTATAATCAATCGGTGGAAAACCTGGAATCGATCGATACTACAGACACCGTGTTAGCGCTTTAAACTATGGCTGTTTCGGAGAAGTCCAAGGTGAAGATGGAGAAAAATACGAATGAAAAGTTAGCAAAGGCCGGAACCGGTTTGGCTCAGTGGATAGAGTGTGGGCCTGTGGACTGAAGGGTCCCAGGTTCGATTCCCGGCAAGGGCATGTACCTTGGTTGCGAGCACATCCCAAGCAGAGGGGGCGTGCAGGAGGCGGCTTGATCGATGTCTCTCATTGATGTTTCTAGCTTTCTATCCCTCTCCCTTCCTCTCTGTGAAATATCAATAAAATATATTAAAAAAAAAAAAAAAAGAAAAGTTAGCAAAGGCGGGGGAGGCGAATGCGCTGGAGCTGAGCGTAGAGGCAGCGATCACGCAGGCCTCCCGGAGGCTCAGAGGTCGGAGATGCTCAGGCTGTGAGGGAACTTCCTGGGACGCACCTGTCCGTCCGTCCGTCGGTCAGCGGGAAGACACTGGCGTGGGGTGGAGGCCCTGCTTTGGTTTTTGGTTTCATTGCTTGAGGCAGAGGCAACTTGTTTAGTGCTCTTATTTTTAAAGAAACACTAGAGGCCCGGTGCAGGAATTCGTGCCCAGGTGGGGTCCCTTGGCCTGGCCAGCAATTGTGTCTGATGGCGGCGGAGGGAGGGGGACGGGGAGGTTGGCTGTGGGAGCGCGTTAATCACCAGGAGGCAGCTCCTGAGTTGAGTGTCTGCCCTCTGGTGGTCAGTGCACGTCATAGCGACTGGTCGTTCGGTTGTTTGGTCACTGAGGCTTTTATATATATAGATCTCTGAGACGAGTTTCCTCTTCACAGGGGGCAGAGTCAAATGCAGTGCCAAGGTGGCACCTGTGTGGCCGGCCTGGGCTCCGGTCAGAGCCTCTGTCGGGCCTGGACAGTCTTGGCTGCAGCTCTCAGGAGGGCGGGACCAGGGGGGGAGGACGTCATTGGGGTGGCTCGTTCTTTCCCCCTTCCTTCCTCCAGTCTTCCTCTCGCTCTCGTCCCCTCCAACCAGATCCCCAGGATTCCCCCTCCTCTCGGTCCTTCCCTCCAGGTAGGTGACAGATACAAAGGGGTCCATCGGGGTACGTGTTGAGGGTTCTTATTGGTGTGAGGCTCTGCCCAGCACGGCCCCCTCGGCCTCCCATGAGCCACCGTCCGATGGTACAGCCCGTCTTTCCTGCCTCTCCTCCAAGGGGAGATACCACGCAACCAGACCCGGGGCCTGGAAGAAGGCGCCGGGAGGGAGGGTTCCCAGTGACTCGGGGTCAGCTGTCTCCCCGTTCCCTCCCCCCGCCCCGTTTCACCTCGAACTCCTTCAGGCCGCTCTGTGGTTTCTGGAAGAACGTAATTGTTTCAGAATTCCTCCGTGAATCAGCCGTTTGGGCAGGGAAGTGCGAGGGAGCCCACCGTTCAGAGAGGTCTCTCTCGGGAAAGAAACCTGCCGGGGGCCTCTGTGGTGGCGTCACAGGGATCCACCGAGATTCCGGACTCGAGGTTCCAAAATCTGCACGTGCGCCCGGAGCAGCCTGAGGGGCTGCCGGGAGGCGGGTTCTGGGTCGGTGGCTCTGGGTGGGGCTGAGGGTCTGCACTCCCAAGCAGCTCACAGGCCAGACCCTGGCTGCTGGGCCCAGGACCACACTTTGACCAGAGACGCTTTTTTATTTTAAATATTAGAGGCCCGTTGCATGATATTCGTGCAAGAATAGGCCTTCCTGCCAAAACCGGTTTGGCTCAGTGGATAGACTGTCAGCCTGTGGACTGAAAGGTCCCGGGTTTGATTCTGGTCCAGGGCACGTACCTTGGTTGTGGACACATCCCCAGTAGGGGGCGTGCAGGAGGCAGCTGATCAATTTTTCTCTCTCATTGGTGTTTCTGACTATCTCTCTCCCTTCCTCTCTGTAAAAAATCAATAAAATATATTAAAAAAAATAAGGAATAGGCCTTCCTTCCCCTGGCTTTGCTCCTGGCCACTTGGGAGCCACCAAGTCCCTTCTCCTGGGCCACCAAGTCCTCGCTCCCGGTCGGAGCACCGCTCCTATAGGTCCCTCTGTCCCCCATTTAGCCTCATAGAAGGCGTCCCACCCGGCCCGGCCACTTGGTGCTGGCATATGTAAATGAATCCGCCATATTTGTTGGGTTCATTTGCATACTCATTCTGATTGGCTGTAGGCGTAGAGGAAGGGATGGTCATTTTACATGTTTGTCTGTTGTTAGGAAAGATAGTTTTATTGATGTCTGAGAGGAAGGGAGAGGGACAGACAGAAACATCCATGATGAGAGAGACTCACGGATCGGCTGCTTCCTGCACGCCCCTTAACTGGGGATCAAGCCCGCAACTCAGGCATGTGCCCTTGACGGGAATCGAACCATGACCCTGCAGTCCACAGGCCGACGCTCTATCCACTGAGCCAAACCACCTAGGGTGACCAGGGATGCTTTAGACCAGTGGTCAGCAAACTGTGCCACATGCAGCTCGAGAGCCATGGTTTGCCGCTCTGTGGACGCATGAGTTTGCCGACCACTGCTTGAGACGAAGGCGTTCCTTCCGTAAGTCGGCCTGCTCTAGACTCTCACCGTCACTCCCGGCGACCCAGACGTGGGGGGCAGGGGGGTGGGGAGACAGACCTCCCCCCTGTATCTGACCTCTGGGTGATACCCAGCGCTGAACGTCAGCCTTCAGAGGACGCTTTTACTTTATCTCCAGAACGGTGCGCGTTTAATTGACACTGCTCTGGAATGGGTGGGTTTTCTTTTTCTTTTTCTCTTTTTTATTAGGATTTTCATTTCTGATGGCTTTCCGTGGGAAAGGGAACACAACAATAGCAGGATGGAATAGTCCTCGCTCGGAGAACAAAAGCCCGGGCCCCAAACACGTCTGACAGCAAAAGGCCGAACTGGCAAGGGAGAAATTGAGAAAATGATTAGAAAAAGCAAAGGAGAGAGAAAAAAGACCTCCATCGCCACCGAACTGCGCTGTCCCTGCACGCGAGTCCATTCAGTCCTCGGGGTCCGGGGAGGGCTTTTCGGGAGCCTGGGTTGGCCGCAGGCGACGACGGGGTGGCCTCTCCCCAGTTTGTCTTTTGTGAGTTGGGAGAAGGGGCCCCCATCTGGGGCCTGCGAAGACCACGTGCCCTGAGGGGTCTGACGCCGGGTTGACAGGGAGACACAGGTCCCTGATGCTCCCGGCATCCGACCGGGCATGGCCGCGGCTAGCTTCTCTCTCCTTCCGTCCGGTCATGCCACATCCATGCATGACCAGGAGGCCAGGCCCCACTCTGCTCCTTAACAGCCGTGCGGCTTTGAACATCTGTTTCCCCAGCCACTCCACGAGGACCAGGCCGCCGGATTTGCATGCGGGGGGGAGAGGTAGGGGTTATGTGGACGCCCCCTGAATGCAGGGAGGAGGGGCTCACCGGACGCTTACTCCTCTGGCCTCTGCAGCATCCGTTCAGTACACAGAGGCACCTCGAGATACGAGTTTAATTCGTTCCGTCACCTTGAGGTGTGGGAAACTATGAGATGCTCGAGTCGCGGTAAACTGGTGGGTCGTGTGCAGCCGGCCGATCCGCGCGATGACTCCTATCTCAAATGCTGCTCGTATTTCAAAGCAAAAATCGCTCGCTCGACGGCTCGTATCTCAAAAATCTCATATTAGGGCACTTGTATCTCGAGGTACCACTGTGTCTGGAGGGCGTGTCCCCACCCCGCTCCAAGCACAGTTGCATGTTCTTTCTACCTAGAAGAGCCTTCCTTGACTCTTTGTCCGATGAACAGACTTCTCTCTTTAAAAAAAAATTTTTTTATTGATTTTTTTACAGAGAGGAAGGGAAAGGGATAGAAAGCTAGAAACATCAGTGAGAGAGAGAGACATTGATCAGCTGCCTCCTGCACGCCCCTTACTGGAGATGTGCCCGCAACCAAGGTACATGCCCTTGACCGGAATCGAACCTGGGACCTTTCAGTCCGCAGGCCGACGCTCTATCCACTGAGCCACACCGGGTTTCGGCAGAACAGGCTTCTCTTTAAGACCCAACACAAATGCCCTGATCTGTTTCCTATTTCCCTGGTCCCTGACTTCTCCCTCACCTGGCCCCCCCCTGCACCCCACTCCCCGCCCCAGCATTAGGCATAATTCTCCTTCCTAGTGTCTCATCCACTGGACCCCAAGCCCACGGAAGGCCAGAACCTGGACTCCACTCGTTATTCATGAGAGTTGATGGTCTGCGCCTAAGATGCTAGGTTTTAGGGAAGAATTCGGCTCAGTATTTCCTCTTCTTGAAGCAAAAGAATTCCGTGCTCTAGCCGGTTCGGCTCGGTGGGTAGAGCATCAGCCTGTGGATTGAAAGGTCCCGAGTTCGATTCCCGGTCAAGGGCATGTACCTCGGTTGCGGCTCCAGCCCTGGCCTGGGCTCATGTAGGAGGCAACCAAACCATGTGTGTCTCTCAAATGGATGTTTCCCCTCTCCCTCTCCCTCTCCCTTCCACTCTCTCTCTCTCTCTCAAAAAAAAAAAAAATCAATGGAAAAATACCCTCGGGTGAGGATTAACGAAAACAAACAAAAAATAAGTAAACAGAAAAAGAAAAACCAGGTGCCACTCTAAGACAGCAATTACCCACTCAAGAAGAAGAAGAAGAAGAAGAAACATAATGGAGTTGCTTACCAAACTAGAATGAAAAGTGCATTTTTAAAGAGCTTTTTAATTGAGGGGATTGTAATGGCTTTATTAATCTTAAACGAGGTAAACCGGGGGCATCGGAGACGCCAAGCAGATGGTTGTTTGGAACTGGCTGTGAACTTGGGAGCACGTGGTGGGTGAGCCCCTCTCACCCCCCTCCCCCAGGAGGGCGGGGGCTGGGGGCAGACCAGGACCCAGTGCCTGGTCTCCACGTTTATTCTTAGAAGCGAGAGGAATTGCAGAGCTCGGTAAACGTGATCAATGCTCATTCCGTCGTTACACTGAGCTCTTCCGGAGAGGACCAGGAAGTTGGGTTTTTTGGGGGGCGGGAGGGGGCCCCGACCAAGGGTTGACCTGGCCGGCTCCTGTTGCTTGTTTGAACATGGTGACCTGAATCTCCTGGAATTGCCAGCGCGGGCGCCAGCTACCCACAGCGAGGGCCACTGGTGTGCAAAACCCAAAGGGGACCTTATTTCTTCGGCCCGATGGCATTTATCAGAGAGAGCGGTGATTGAATCGGGTGAACCGGCAAGTTCTTTTAAGAAAGAAATGAGATCTGCTCTTGCGGTGGGTTCTGGAGGATCTGTGCGTGGACAGCATGGCTGTGGTTTCCAAATTCAGATTCTCAGGCCGTAGATGAAGCCTTAAAACTTCCCTGAAGCCGAAACCGGTGTGGCTCAGCGGATAGAGCGTCGGCCTGCAGACTGAAAAGGTCCGGGGTTCGATTCTGGTCAAGGGCATGTATCTTGGTTGCAGGCACATGCCCAGTAGGGAGTGTGCAGGAGGTGGCTGATCCATGTCTCTCTCTCATCGATGTTTCTAACTCTCTATCCCTCTCCCTTCCTCTCTGTAAAAAATCAATAAAATATATTTAAAAAATAAAAATAAAAAAGTGGCAAATTAAAAAAAATAATACAAAACTTCCCTGAAGACTTAACCTCAGAGGGCTCAGATTCTCTCCAGGCGAGAAACCATGGGCCTGCTTGCTCGGTGGACATTGGAGGGGGATAGAGCCGTGGCCGGCAAACTGCGGCTCTCGAGCCGCATGCGGCTCTTTGGCCCCTGGAGTGTGGCTCTCCCACAAAACACCACGGCCTGGGCGAGCCTATTTTGAAGAAGTGGCGTTAGAAGAAGTTTACGTTTAAACAATGTGGCTCTCCAAAGAAACGTCCGTCGTTGTGCTGTGGATATTTGGCTCCGTGGACGAGTGAGTTTGCCGACCACGGAGAGGATTAAGCTTCTGAGGGATTCTCGGCGATTCTGTTAGACTGCTTCTGGTAACCGAGCCTCCGTGTTAGCACCTCGCCCAGGGGTGCATTGTGACGGCTTCTTTTGGGGGACAGAGGTGCACTCGCTGGCGGATGGGCCTCCTCTGAGTTGAAGTCAAAGCGGGGAAATAATGACTTAGAAACGGGCGGTTTCTCTGGTGGGGAGCGGTCCGCTTCAGAATGGCCACGTGGTCTTCGAAGGGCTTGTCCAGATCTCCCCCTTTGTTTTCTTTCTACCCCCTTTCTGTCTGCACCGTTTGCCATGGCTGGGGGGGTGCTCATTTGCTTGTCATGATGACGTAGAGGAGGTGATAGTTTAGCTTCCAGAGGCAAAGAGCTGGAGAGGAATAACAACGTAGAAAGTACACGTGGCCACTGGCTGCTGCCCCCAGCTGCCCAGGTGACAGTAACCTAACGTCTGCCTCGGTTTTATTATCGCTCTCTGCGAAATGCGAATAATACGGGCACCAGCCCTGACCGGTGTGGCTCAGTGGATAGAGCGTCGGCCTGCGGTTGAGCGTAGACCTATGAACCAGGTGAGCAAAACAGTGGGATAAAGAATGCTGATGTTGCCGAACCAGTTTGGCTCAGTGGATAGAGCGTTTGGTCTGTGGACGGAAAGGTCCCAGGTTCGATTCCGGTCAAGGGCATGTACCTTGGTTGCGGGCACATCCCCAGTGGGAGGTGTCTGTGTGTGTGTGTGTTTGTGTGTGTGTGCAGGAGGCAGCTGATCGGTGTTTCTCTCTCATCGATGTTTCTAACTCTCTGACCCTCTCCCTTCCTCTCTGTAAAAAAAATCAATAAAAACAGCCAAGACTGGTGTGGCTCAGTGGATAGAGCGTCGGCCTGCGGACTGAAAGGTCCTGGGTTCGATTCCAGTCGGGGGCATGGACCTTGCTTGCAGGCACATCTCCAGTGTGGGGTGTGCAGGAGGCGGCTGATGGATGTCTCTCTCTCATCGATGTTTCTGACTTTCTATCCCTCTCCCTTCCTCTCTGTGAAAAATCAATAAAATATATTTTTAAAAAAATCAATAAAAACGTATTTAAAAAATATACACGGCACCACCTGCCTCCCCTGGCGGTTGGAGGGTCAAAGGCATCACTAGGGGAACGTGTAGTGATGGGAGGTACCGACGCGCCCCCCCCCCCAAACGGGGAGTGAATGCTGGCCGTTTTCACAGGGCAGGGTGCCAGGGTGCAATGAGCTTCCGTCGCCCTGAACGGATGTAGCATGTCAGATGGGGTGCAGGCCGAGAGGGAGATGTGGTGTTGAACTCCTTAGCTGGTCAGGGGTCCTGGGCCCCCACAGACCCATCATGCTGTGCACCATGATCCAGTACCAGAGGTGCTACAGCAGAGGTTTATCTCTGATTCTCTGGGGTGGGGGTGAGGGGATGGGGGCTGAGGGGGGCCTACTAACGGGGATGGCATTTGAGCTGGGTCTTGAGCAATGACGTGATTCCCAGGCAGAGCAGGTGCTGCTCGACCCGGGAGAGAGGGTCGCACAGGCCGAGGCTGCGGATGAGAAAGACTAGGCACCGGGGACAGGACTGGCTCAGGGCGGCCTTCACAAAGGGCCTCGGGTTCGAGAAGATTCGGGACCGCCTGGCAGCTAAGACCACGGCTTTGGCCTTTGAAGGCAACGCCGTGGTCCGTCCAGAGCCTGTACCATCGCCTGCAGGGCCTGGCAGGGTCGGATCTTGGCTTCAGCAGAGACATTTTTAGCCGAAACCGGTTTGGCTCAATGGATAGAGCGTCGGCCTGTGGACTGAAAGGTCCCAGGTTCGATTCTGGTCCAGGGCATGGACCTTGGTTGCGGGCGCATCCCCAGTAGGGGGCGTGCAGGAGGCAGCTGATCGATGTCTCTCTCTCATCGATGTTTCTAGCTCTCTATCCCTCTCCCTTCCTCTCTGTAGAAAAGCAATATATTTAAAAAAAAGATGGAATTGGTAATACTAAGCATAAGGAATGAAATATTGTATCATGTTCTTTTTTTTAAAAAAAGGAAGAGACATTTTTAGCAACGTGGACAGGAACCCCGACTCGGAACTCTTTGCTGGGCATCCCCCCGTGACTAGGTGGAGGACGGAAGGAAGTTGCTGCCTGTGGGGAACTCCTATTCCAGTGGGGGCTGGGGTGGGGGTGGGGGACACTCTTGCCTCGGCTCAGGAGGGGCCACGGTGAGGCTGCCACTAGGGAGGGAGAGATGCACGTGAAGAAGAGGCCAGACAGTCGGCAGGATGTGGGGGGACGGGGGTGCAGGAACGGCCGTTCCCAGATCCCTGGCCGTGGTTATTGGGGAGGGAGGCAGATGGGTTCATTTTTAATATTTTAAAAATATATTTTATTGATTTTTTTACAGAGCAGAAGGGAGAGGGAGAGAAACGTTGATCAGCCGCCTCCTGCACGCCCCGTACTGGGGATGTGCCCGCCACTAAGGTACATGCCCTTGACCGGAATCGAAACTGGGACCTTCCAGTCTGCAGGCCGACGCTCTATTCACTGAGCCAAACTGGTTTTGGCAGAATGGGTTCATTTTTAAAAAATATATATTTCTTTATTGATTTCAAAGAGGAAGGGAGAGGGAAAGAGATGAAAACATCCATGATGAGAGAGAATTACGGATCGGCTGCCTCCTGCATGCCCCCTACTGGGGATCGAGCCTGCAATTTGGGCACGTGCCCTTGGCCAGAATCGAACCTGGGACCCTGCAGTCCCCAGGCTAACGCTCCACCCAAACTGGCTAGGGCACAGTGGGTTTATTTTGGATGAGGACACCCATTGGGGCACCATCTGTCCACCAGGCCGTTGAAAACTCGCTTCGGTGCTGGGGGAGCGCTGGGCGCTGGAGACACAGATTTTTATTTTTTTAAATATATTTTATTGTTTTTTCACAGAGAGGAAGGGAGAGGGACAGAAAGTCAGAAACATCGATGAGAGAGAGACATCGATCAGCCGCCTCCTGCACGCCCCCCACTGGAGATGTGCCCGCAAGCAAGGTACACGCCCCCGACCGGAATGGAACCCAGGACCTTTCAGTCCGAAGGCCGACGCTCTATCCACTGAGCCACACCGGTCTCGGGGAGACACAGATTTCTGTGTCGTGTAGCAGAGAGCGGGGCTGGGGCTGTGGGCGGGACGGGGCTTTCCCAGGAAGAGGAAAGAGGGCCGTCATGTTCAGTGGATAGCGCGTCAGCTATTTAAGCATCAAGAGAAGCCAGGAAGGCCCTGGCCGGTCTGGCTCAGTGGATAGAGCATCGGCCTGCAGACCGAAGGGTCCCGGGTTCGATTCCGGTCCAGGGCACGTACCTCCGTTGCAAGCTCCTCCCTGGCCTGGGCCCTGGCTGGGGCTGGTGCAGGAGACAAGCCATCCATGCGTCTCTCCCACATCCATGTCTCTCTGTCTTTCCCCCCTCTCTTCCCCTCTCCCTAAAAATCAGCGGAAAAATACCGGGGGGTGAGGATTGGAAAAGAGAGAGGGCGAGAGAAGCCAGGAGGGAGGCGGTGCCGCTGTGCCGGGCATCAGTGTGGGGGGCAGCAGGCCTCGATGCTGACCCTCCGTTGCCCGTTCTGATGGGGGGCAGGAAGTTCATTTCAGGGTGTCATTGGGGTGGGGGAACACTAGGGGTTCTGGGTGCCCGTACCTACTGGGTGGAAGGAAGAGGCGGCTGTGGCTGGGAGGGCGGCCAATCTATCAGCGTGGAGATGCTGGTGACGTGGCTGCGGGAGAGCCGGTATCTTCCCGCCTTTCCGCCTTTCCGCCTTCCGTCCAGCCTTCCCCTAGCTCAGGGGCGGCTGGCGTTCAGCAGGGTCACTGGGTGGCCTTGGAGGCTCCTGGGTGGCCCCCTCCCGGGGAGGCGAGCAGAGGGGACCCTGTGCTCCCCGCTGTCGCCCCTGCCGCACCCCTGGGTGCTGGGACATCTTAGGTCAGCGGTTCTCAACTTGTGGGTCGCGACCCCATTTGGAGGTCCATCGACCCCCCCCATCACAGGGGTCGCCTGAGACCATCAGAAAACACAGATATTTACATGACGATTCCCAACAGCAGCAAAATTACTGTTAGGAAGTAGCAACGAAAATAATGTTACGGCTGGGGGTCACCACTGCATGAGGAGCTGTCTTAAAGGGTCCCGGCCTTAGGAAGGTTGAGAACCGCTGTCTTAGGCGCTCAGAGAGCCTCCCAGGCGTGTCCTTCCCCCACCGTCCTTTGCGGCCCTGTCCCCCCCCCCCCCCAGGCCTCCAGGCACTCCCCTCCGTGGCTGTCAGTTCATCTCCAAAGGCGCCGCCCTCAGGGAGCGATCCCTCCGTCCCCCTGTGACCGCTCTGCCACCACCTCCCCATCCTTCCTCTGGCAATCAGGAGGAACGGGGCCGCCCTGGGCACCCCCCAGGGGGCGGGCTGGGCCCAGAGGGGAAGGCAGGGCCAGGCGAGGCGTTGTACAGGTTTGGTTCCGTTGTCATGGCGTCTGAAGGGGCGCTCCCCTGTGCCTCGGGGGTCAGGGACGCCGGGCACAGCTGTGAACGACCCCCCTTCCCCCCCGCCCCCCGCCACGTGCAGGTCCCGACCCGTGGAAGCTCATTGTGGGTGACACGCTGTCAGGCAGCCCCAGACAAGAGGAGCTGTGCAACCTGTGCCCCGTCCCTGCTGCCGGCGCCCCCGAACAGCCCCCCGGAAATGGAGGAGGTCCTTGTGCCGCTGAGAGGGACTCCCAGGAGCTGCAGGCCCGGCCCAGGGAGGGGGTCCCTTTTGTGGGCTCACGGAAGCCTCTGGAAAAAGCAGCTGGACGTGTGCGGCTGGCGAGTGACTCATTTCAGGAGGTTCAGAGGCCCCCAGGGAGGCAGCGCCCTCATCCCCGCTGCCCCCCCTCACCCCCCTTTCCCTGCGGGTATCCGTGCAGCGGGGAGCCTCTGGCAGGCTGGCTGGCGGATGACGAGGTCTCGGCCAGCGGTTCTCAACCTCCCTGATGCCGAGACCCTTTAATACCGCTCCTCCCGTGGTGGTGACCCCAACCGTAACATGATTCCCGTTGCTACTTCATCCCTGTCATTTTGCTGCCGTTAATGTAGCAAATAATATAAATATCCGTGTTCTCCGATGGTCTCGGGCGACCCTGCTAGCGGTTCTCAACCTGCGGGCCGCGACCCCTTTCACAGGGGTCGCCTGGGACCATCGGCAAACACAGATGTTTACATGATGATTCATAACAGCAGCAGCGAAATGGCAGGGATGAAGCGGCAGCAGAAATCATGTTATGGCTGGGGGTCACCACCACGCGGGGAGCTGTGTGAAAGGGTCGCGGCCTCAGGGAGGTTGAGAACCGCTGGACTAGAGAATCACGAGGCGCTTTATCCACACGGACGGCCTCTCTGACCTCCAGCTGCAGGCTGTCTCCTTCTTGAGAGTCTCGGCAGGTGGGATGCCGAGTTGGGGTGCCTGTGGGCTGGAGATCTCGGGGCTCCTAGTCTTTCGCAGGGGTGCCTGGGGGTCGTCAGTATGTGTTGTAGTCGCAGAGCCCTTCAGGAAAGCTGTCAGCTGGCCCGGGCACCTCCCAGTAGCCTGCCCCCCTCCCCCCATCTCTTTTTAAAAATATATTTTATTGATTTTTCACAGAGAGGAGGGGAGAGGGATAGAGAGTCAGAAACATCGATCAGCCGCCTCCTGCACGCCCTCTACCGGAGATGTGCCCGCAACTAGGATACATGCCCTTGACCGGAATCGAACCTGGGACCTTTCGGTCCGCAGGCCGATGCTCTATCCACTGAGCCAAACCGGTTTTGGCATCTCTCTCTTTTTTAAAAAATATATTTTATTGATATTTTACAGAGAGGAAGGGAGAGGGAGAGAGAGCCAGAAACATCGATGAGAAAGAAACACCGATCAGCTGCTTCCTGCACGCCCCCTACTGGGGATGTGCCCACAACCAAGGTACATGCCCTTGAACTGAATGGAACCTGGGACCCTTCAGTCCGCAGGCGGACGCTCTATCCATTGAGCAACACCGGCCGGGGCCCGGCAGCCTCTTTTGGACCCTGACCGTCTTCAGTTCTTCGCCATGTGTGGGCTCCAGGGATACCAGGGTCTGCGTTGGGAAGGAGCCCTTAACATCAGACCTGATCTCGGGCTCTGAATGAATAGAAGAGGGCCTGGTGTGGATTTAGGAGGTAGTCAGGCGTCTTCCCCCCTACCCCCCCCTTTGAGTTCCCCCCGTCCAGAGAGAGTGGCTCTGCTGAGCGGCTGCCCCTGCAGATTTCACTCACCTGGTAATGAGTGCACAGAGCTTCTGCCCTGTCTCCTTCCAGAGGAAGGAGGATCCGTTCTCTGGGGGCTCCCCAGACACACCCGAGGATCTAAACATGGGGGTGACCCTGCCCCGTCCCTGCAGCAGTGGCCTTGGTGCCTCAGAGGGATCCCGGCCACATCCAAAGGCCGATTCCCACGAGTCCACGGCCGCCACGCTGTTCAAACCGTTCTCTCTCCGCATCCTCCTCTCCCTGCGGTTCCCAGGGCCTGTGGTCAGAAGCAGAGCGGGGAGGGGGGGAGGAGGGGGGGGGCCGCCTCCCCTCTGCAGGGTGAGGCCTGTGAGCATCTCCCCTCCTGCGGGCGGGCGGGCCTGGGTCTTCTGAGAGCTGGCACTGCCCCCCCACCCGCGGAGCCGAGGTGGTGGCGAAACTGGGTCACGCGCTCGGCTCAGAGCGGAGGCAGAAGCCGGCCTCCTGGCAGTGCCAGGCCCGTTTCCCCAGACGGTGACGGATGCTCTGCTCTCCCGCCGCCGTCCTGGGCTCAGACGGACACGCAGTTGCTCCCAAGGGGAACAGCAAGATGGTCTCCTCGGCACGGAGCGTCCAGAAGATGCTGTGCCCGGATCGGCAGACACCCCGTCATCGGGGGCAACACCCGCGCCACACCCGCCCAGCCTATTGGTTCGCGTTGCCCCCGGTGCTGGGCCGGCTCCTCCGTGGGCCTGGACTCCCTGAGTCCCCCTTCCCGCCTTCACAGAGACGCCCTGTCCCTTCGGAGACAGCTGACGTCTCTCAGCTACTCTTTTTAAATATATTTTATTGATTTCTTACAGAGAGGAAGGGAAAGGGGTAGAGAGTTAGAAACATCGATGAGAGAGAGACATCGATCAGCTGCCTCCTGCACGCCCCCCACTGGGGATGTGCCCGCAACCAGGATACATGCCCTTGACCGGAATCGAACCTGGGACCCTTCAGTCCGCAGGCCGACGCTCTATCCACTGAGCCAAACCGGTTTTGGCATCAGCTACTCTTTCTGCCTGTGGAGAGAGCCTGGTCCAGGAGGGTGGGGGGGAGGTGATGGAGCCCCTTAGCGCCCTCCTAGGGTCCAAGAGGGGCCTGCGGGGCCCGGCCTACCCTGTTCCCCCGAAAATAAGACAGTGTCTTCTATTAATGTTTGCTCCCAAAGAGGCGCTAGGTCTTATGTTCAGGGGATTTCTTATTTTTCCATGAGGAAGAAGACGGGACACATTTATTGTTGAACAAAAAAAAAAAAAAAAAGGAAATTGCCGAAACCGGTTTGGCTCAGTGGATAGAGCGTCGGCCTGCAGACTGAAAGGTCCCAGGTTCGATTCCGGTCAAGGGCATGTACCTTGGCGTGCAAGAGGCAGCTGATCAATGTCTCTCTTTCATCGATTGTTTCTAACTCTCTATCCCTCTCCTTTCCTCTCTGTAAAAAAAAATCAATAAAGTATATTAGAAAAAAAAAAAAGGAAATGTATTACCGGTAGTCGTTATCACAAACTAGCTCCCTGATGGGCCGCAGCGCAGCCGGAGCTGTTCAGGCAGGGCGAGGTCTCTTTAAATCAGGAGTCAGACGCCTGACGGTAGCTTTGAGGGCCTTCTATTCTGGGGAGGCCTTATGTTCAGGGGAGGCCTGATGATCGGGGGTGGGGGTCTTATGTTCAGGGGGATGCCTTATATGACAGCGAGAGGCAAAACGGGAAGTAGGTCTTATTTTCGGGGGATGTCTTACTTTCAGGGAAACAGGGTAGGAAGCCACCTAGAGCCCCCCCATCTGCTCTCTCCTAAGGGTGCACCTGCTTTCCTCCCACCCACCTCTGAGAGCCCCGCTCCCAGCCCGCCCCTGTCCTTCTAGAGAGCGGGAAACCCTGAGGCTTGGCACTGTGGCTGCTGAGAGCAGGTCTGTCTGAATCCGTTTCTGCCTCAGTCTTCTCATCTGTATGATGGGCGCAAAGCCCTCACTGTAGAACTGCTGAGACGGTCCCATCGGTGCCTGTACGGGAAGCGCCCGGAGCAGTGCCAGGCATGGAGGGAGGTGTGAGCGCGTGCCGATGTCAGGGCCCTGCTGAACGTCGTCGTGGTGATGCTTTGTGTCATTTTTACTCCTGGAAGCTCCTGGACGTGGGGAACCACAGCTGTTTATTCTTTTCTTTCGTGTTTTTTTTTATTTTAATATATTTTATTGGTTTTTTTACAGAGAGAAGGGAGAGAGACAGAGAGTTAGAAACATTGATGAGAGAGGGACATCGATCAGCAGCCTCCTGCACACCCTCCACCGGGGATGTGCCCGCAACCAAGATACATGCCCTTGACCGGAATCGAACCTGGGACCTTTCAATCCGCAGGCCGACGCTCCATCCACTGAGCCAAACCGGACTCGGCTCGTTTTTTATTTTTTATGTCCACCTGACCTTGCTGTGTGTGTCCTGCTGACTAACACACGTGTAGAGGACGGAGCTGTCAGGAGGCCTGACATCAGGTCTCCCCTGTGGGCAGGAGCACCACCCCACAGTGGGGCACCAGGCTGTCCCCTGCGATCCCAGGCCACACCCACACCCAGGGCGGGGGCCACGGGGGCTCTGCACCCAGACAGACCGGGTGCTCAGCGAATAGGACATTGCTGAGCTGAGCAGGCATTGTTGAGCTGGGCACTGGATGACGGCTGGCCTCTCTCTGCCCTCGCGCGTCTGACATCCGGGGCAGGTGGCCGCCACCGCTGTGTAAATGGCAGGAGGGACCGTGGAGGGTGCTGCCTGGAACTCTGCCCTTTCCTCCAGGACTGACAACACTGAGGGGTCGGGGTGCTCCCCGCTCTGAGCTGATGGGGTTCAGACATGCTGTGAGCTCCTATGGTGAGAAAGTGAGCCGGACTTTCAGCCTCGTACCTTCCGGGAGAGGCCCGGTGCACGAATTCATGCACAGGTGGGGTCCCGTGGGTGTACCCAATGGGGGCCGATGGGGCTAGGCTGGTAGGGGGGGTGCTGCAGGCCTATCGTGGGTGGGACCGGCTAAGGGGAGGGGCCGTGAGAGGTTGGCCTGCTGCAGTGGGCGTCATAGCGACTGGTTATTCGGTCGCTGGCTTTGTGTATGGCTAGGTTATCCATGCTTGTGCTTCCTCAGCAGGAATGCATTAAGCACTTACTCTGTGCACGTGTTGTGGGAGGTTGGTACTCAGCCTGGAAATGCCGCCCTCGCCCTCATGGAGCTCGATTCTTTGTGTTGATACGTGTTATCAATGCCCTGGTGCCGCCGTAACAGATACCACAGACCGGGGACTGGAACAACAGAAATGCATTTGCTTGGAGTTCTGGAGGCTGGAGGTCCCAGACCCAGATGCCAACACGGCTGGTTTCTGCAGATGCCGCCCTCTAGCTGTGTCCTCACGTGATCCTCCCTTGTCATGTGTGTGTGCATGTGCGTATGCATGTGTACGTACGTGCATGTGCACACGTATGCATGTGCGTATGTGTATGCACGTGTGCATGTGTGCATACACCCATGTGTATGTGTATGTGCACATGTGCATGTGTGCATGTATATGTATATGTGTGTGTATAGGTGTGTGTGTATGCGTGTGTGTGTGTGTATGTGTGTGTGTAGAAAGAGGAAGGAGAGGGAGCATGCGGCGTTTCTTTCTGAGGACACAGTCACGGTGACTCAGGACCCCACCCCTATGACTTTATTTAACCTCCATGCCCTCCTGTGGACCCGATGCCCAGATACCCAGTCACGGCAGGGGTTAGGGCTTTGACGTATGGATATTGGGGGACACGAGTCAGTCCTTAGCGGCTTCTCAAGGAAGGTAAGTGTTCATTCCGGGATGAAAAGAGACAATGAGGACCTGGAGCGCTGAGCCTAGCCAGGGAAACTCAGGGGGGGCTGCCAGGAGGAGGTGAGAGCAGCACTGAGTTCTGAAGGCAGAGAGGCACCGGGGGGAAGGAGGGGAAGAAAGAAGCAACAGGAGCAAAGTTGTCGACCCACGAACCTGCCCGTGGGTGGGGATTTCACAGGGCATTCACTTGCCATCCGCGCCTGTTAGTAAGACACGCACCTTTCCTGGTTCTTGGCTGTACACGGACTGACTGACACGGCGACGCTGCTGGCGGGGCCCGGAGACCATCTGGAAGCTCCGATGTGCAGAGTTTCCCCGACACAGGGCCACGACGTTTGCTCTAACCTAATCAGCCTCCTGCTAGACACCCCGTGATCCGATTAGCGGTGCCGGCCACGAAAAATCAATGGCCAGCGCGTCGGCGGGCCACGGGCGGGCCCCCCCGGGGCGGAGGCCGGGTAAATACTGGGTTATTACGTGCAGTGTGTCTGCGGAGAAGCGGCTGGTTGATACCGAGGGCACAGGAGGCCATATCCGCCTGTGTTCTTAAGTCGCTTCGACTTTCTCTTTGGTGGGGCCAGGTCTTCCCTCCTAAGTCACCACATGTCCTTCGTTCACTTTCTTCTCCCTCTGATATTTCACGTCGGAACGAGCCCGTGCCCAGGGTTGGTTGCGGTTCCATTCTCAGGCACGTGTGTTCATCTTTCATTAAAGATGGGGCCTTGCCAAAACCGGTTTGGCTCAGTGGATAGAGCGTGGGTCTGCAGACTGAAAGGTCCCAGGTTCGATTCCGGTCAAGGGCATGTACCTTGGTTGTGGGCACACCTCCAGGTGGGGGCGTGCAGGAGGCAGCTGATTGATGTCTCTCTCTCATGGATGTTTCTAGCTCTCTATCCCTCTCCCTTCCTCTCCGTAAAAAAATCAATAAAATATATAAAGATGGGAAGCCCGCGGCCAAAGCCGCTGGGGCCAAGTCCCATTCGCCTGCCACCTCTGTCCTCCCCCTCCCCCCAACATTCTAGAGGTTCTTAGCCTTGTGCCTGGGCCAGCTTTCGGGGCTCTGCAAGCCTCCCTCCTCCCCACCCCTGGACCTGGGTGCGGACGCGTGTCTGCCCTTGTCCGGAGAGGGTCTGCAGCTTTCCCCAGCTTCTCAGAGAGGGGTTCCTTACCCCAAAAAAGGGTTACAGAAAGACCCACCGGCTCAGAACCCGCCGCGGAGAGGGAGGCTGGGAGGGCTGAGCTACTTCCTGCCTGAGCTCCTGCAGAGAAGGAAACGGTTTTCATGCGTTTGGAAAATTTTAGGAATTATTTTTCCCCCATTTCTGAGTGCCTTTCTCTTGAGGGTTTTTGGGCTTCAACACGCGAGGGGCTGAGGTTTGAAGGGGAAGAGGGAAAAAAGAAGAAAAGCAGCCCTGGCTGGTGTAGCTCAATGGTTAGAGCGCCGCCCCGTGAACCGAGGGGTCTGGGGCTCCATTTCTGGTCAAAGGCGCATACCTGGGTCTCTCTCACATCGATGTTTCTCTATCTGTCTCTCTTCTCCTCCTCCCCCCCCACTCTTTCTAAAAAGCAATGGAAAAAATATACTTGGGTGAAGATAATAAAAAGGAGAGAAAGAACAGCAGATGGACGACAAATTCATCTGGACGGAGGGAGCGGCCCTTTTAACTTAACCCTATATCCTCCCTGGCCGTTGTAAACACTGTGCCATTTAGAAAAAAAATGCAGCTGTTGAGTGGGTTCTGTATACACATTAAAAAAAAAAAACAGGTACAGAAGAGTTGGGGTGATTATTTACTCAGCACGCACTTACTGAGCCTTCATTGTGTGCAAGGCACTGGAGCAGATGGGCTGGGGCCGTCAGAGATGAGTGACAGGCACGATTACCGCAAAATATGTGTGGCAGACGTCCATCTTTATTTCCCCCTCCCCTGGAAATGTGGGTAGAACGAGACCTGGTATTCCACTAACCAGGTGGAGGTGATGGTTTTGGGTTAGTTTCGTCTGAAAGTCCCCATGCTGTTAGGGCATATTGAGACATTTGGGCTTTGTAACTGTGACTAGTGGCCTGGTGCACGAAATTCACGTGTTGGGGTGTGTGTGTGGGTATCCCTTAGCCTGACCTGCACCCTTTCCAATCTGGGACCCCTTGGGAGGTGTCCAACTGCTGTGGAATCAGGCCTACACTGGCAGTTGGACATTCCTTTCGAAATCCGGGACCACTGGCTCCTAACCGCTCACCTGCCTGCCAGCCTGATCGCCCTTAACTGCCCTCCCCTGCCAGCCTGATCACCCCCAACTGCCTTCCCCTGCCAGCCTGATCACTCCCAACTGCTCTCCCCTGTCGGCCTGATCACCCCCAACTGCCTCTGCCTTGGCCCCGCTACCATGGTTTTGTCCGGAAGGATGTCTAGTTTCATTAGCATATTAACCCTTTCATTAGTATAGATGCGCCACTGATTCCAGTGGTTCACGTGGAAAAGGTTTTTTGTTTCGGGGTATTTTTTATTTATTTTTTCCATAATGAATATCAGAAACATAATAGACCTCCCTGTTGTTCAGGCCTCTGGAGGCAGCCTGGGCTCGGGATGAGTGGAATCAGGCTGTCTGCAGTGCCGGGTGGGCAGGAAGACCTGGGGGAGGGGGTGCATTGGGGGTTTCCCAGCTGGTGAGTGGCAGAGCTGAGACTGGGGCCCCTTCTCCCTGGCGGGGCTTTTCTGTAACATCATCGGCCACCCTTGGGACATCTGGGGACTGGAACACCGGGTCCCTGGTTTCGGGGGTTATTTGGATGAAATGAGGTAATACATGAGGGGAGGGGGAAACATTTACAGCCAGGTCTGGCCCAGAACACAGCTTCAAATGAATGCCAGTCCTTGTCCCTCCCATTATTCCTTCCCTCCTGTGAATCTTTTTTTTTTAAATATATATTTTATTGATTTTTTACAGAGAGGAAGGGAGAGGGGTAGAGAGTTAGAAACATCGATGAGAGAGAAACATCAATCAGCTGCCTCATGCACAATCCCTACTGGGGATATGCCTGCAACCAAGGTACATGCCCTTGATGGGAATCGAACCTGGGACCTTTCAGTCTGCAGGCTGATGCTGTATCCGCTGAGCGAAACTGGTTTTGGCCCTCCTGTGAATCTTGTCCTCCATAAAGACGTGTACCCCTTCTCGGATTGGTCCTTCCCCCTCTGTGTCTCGGGCAATGTATTCCATGAGCTGCCAAGTCCTTCTTTTCATTTTAGTGGACATCAGGGAGGAGAGAGGATCACAGATGGGCTGTCTCCTGCACGCCCCCTCCTGGGGATGGAGCCCGCAACCCTGCCTGTGCCCTGACGGGGAATCGACCTGTGACCTCCTGGTTCCTAGGTCGATGCTCCGCCACGGAGCTATGCCTGCTGAGCCAGGTACCATTTACATTCTCATCTCCAGGCAAGCCAGCGACAATAGAGAGAGACTGAAGGATAAACCCAGGGTTCTGGGATTAGGAGGTGATGGGGTGCAGTCTCAAGCCCTCTGGTCCCAGAGCCTGGCCCTCCACCACCCCTTACCTCACCGCCCCCAGCCCTGGGGCGCCCCGCCCTCTGAGCCTCAGACCTCAGGCCCAAAGTGAATGTGTCTGCTGACCTGTCTGTTCCTCCTCGTGAAGACTCCTTGGAGCCCAGCCCAAAGATGGGGTAGCCCAAAACCTCAAAAGAAAGAAAGTCCATGCTAAAACCGGGGTGTCTCAGTGGATAGAGCATTGGCTTGCTGACTGAGAGGTCCCGGGTTCCATTCCTGTCAAGGGCACGTACCTTGGTTTGCAGGCACATCCCAGTAGGGGGCGTACAAAAGGCAGCTGATCGATGTCTCTCTCTCATGGATGTTTCTAACTCTCTACCCCTCTCCCTTCCTCTCTAAAAAAATCAATAAAATATATTAAAAAAAAAAAGAGAAAAAAAGAAAGTCACAGTCAGGAAACGCCATTCCCTGATGTCTGGACAACCGTTTCCTTCCTCAGAAGTCACCAGAGGCCCTGCGAGACCCAAGCATTTCAGGGGGTGCAGTGTGGGGGAGTCAGGTGTGAGGGCTGTGGCCCTCAATGAGGGCGGCCTGACCTTCCCAGGACCTTTGTCAGAATCTGGAGACATCTTGGTTGTCGTGCCTGGACAGGGGGGTAGAGGATGTGTGCCCCTGGCACCTCGAGGCCAGGGAAGCTGGTGAAGGTCTCACCACGCCCGGGGCAGCCCCCAGCCAGCAAGTACTGGCCCCGGTGTCCATGGACCGAGCGCCAGAAACTTGCTCTGGCTGTGGGTGGTGGGGCAGGTGGCCAGGAGCAGGGGTTCCGGGTGAGGGATGCTAAGGTCACCCCTAACTACCCTCCCCTGCAGGCTTGATTGCCCCTTACTGCCTTCGCTTGTAGACGTTGGCCCACACGGGAGGGCAGTTAGGGGCAAACAGGCTGGCAGGGGAGCAGTTAGGCAGGTGATCAGGCTGGCAGGGGAGGTACAGGCAGCAGAGGGTGGGGGCCAGGGGGTGAGGGAGAAAACCTGTGAATTCGAGAATACTGAAGGGAGAATCAAAGAAGAAACGGAGCCGGAGGCCCCTTAGCGTGGGTGTCAGAGAGGAGAGGATCCCTCACTGCAATGGAGACCTCGGGCGGAAAACTCATTTTAGGGAGATGATGAGTTTGGCCCGAAGGTATTTACATGTGGACGTGCAGGTGGGATCGCCCTGCAGGCTTGTGAGACTGAGGATGGAATGAGGGAAGCGGGGCGGGGGGAGGGGGGTTACCCATGCGGATTGGGAGAGGCAGGGATCACACAGTGGGGAGGCTGAGGGATGCATGGGCTGGGGGTGGGAGGGCTGGTGAGGAGGGACCGTCAGGGGTTTGAATCCCTGCTCCACCTGTTACTGAGCCTGTGATCTTGGGCGTGACCTTGAGCCTCCATGGTCCCGCAGGAGACCAAGGGCTGTTCCAGGGGATTGGCTGGGAGACGGGCTCATGTAGTTGCCAAACTCGGGGCCGAGAGGGTTAGGGCCGGGTGGGGGCGACGGTGGACGTGCGGACTGGGAGAGGAGGGATCGGGAGCCCAGGAGCCCTCCTACCCATCCCCCCGTGAAGAACGCAGGAGTGGCTGTGGGGGACAGCGTTTTCACGATTGGTTTGTGAGTGCCCTTCAGTATAAATTGGGGTCCCTGGCCTCATCATCACCACATCCGATTCTTATTTTTTCAAAAAAATATTTTCCTGCATTTTTACAGAGAGGAAGAGAGAGGGATAGAGAGACATCAATCGGCCGCCTCCTGCACGCCCCCTACTGGGGATGTGCCCGCAACCAAGATACATGCCCTTGACCAGAATCGAACCCTGGACCCTTCAGTCTGCAGGCCGACGTTCTATCCACTGAGCCACACCAGTTTCGGCCGGTTATTATTTTTTCAGTGCCTGACAGAAGCTGTATCGGTTTGCACTTCCCAGCCAATGACTGGCATCACCTTTTCCTCCCTGAAGTAAGGGAGAGGAAACATCGAGGAGAGGGAAAGAGATGACAGGGGAGTTATAAATGGAGGAGAGAGACCACAGAGGAGAAGGCGTGTTTCTGTGGGGTCTGTGCTTCTCACCCCCAAAGCCTGGCCTGGAGCAGGAGAAATCGTGTGAAGTGTCCCAATGCAGGACGTGTCTCGCACCCCGTGAAGGAGGGTGTGTGGCTGGAGGGGAAGCTTTGCTCAGAGTCGGACAGTTCTTGGAAGCAATTCCTTCGGCGGGTGGAGTGCAGCTCTCTCTTTTCTGACAAATCCGGGGGCCAGTTTTCTCCGGAAAGGGGGCCCCCCGGAGAGTGCCCTGTCGGCAGAGCTGTGCCAGTTCACAGCTCCAGACAAGTGGAGCACTTGAACTCTTATCTCCTTTCAGGGGTGTTCGCATCTCCTCTAAGGAGATTGTCCCTGTGCACTCCACCCTGACCTCTCACACTGACGCTCTCTCTCTCTATATATATATGTGCTAGAGGCCCGGTGCAGGAAATTCGTGCACGGGTAGGGTCCCTAAGCCTGGCTGGCAATCAGGGCCGATGGGGACCTAAGCTTTGGCTTTGGCCACCGCCTTCCGTCTTTGCCCCCCCTCCCCCCCATCCCCCTTCATAGCAGATGTTCCATTTCACCCCGCCTGGCCACTCTGCCCCTGCATATGAAAATTAACCTGCCTTATTTGCTGGGATAATTTGCACACCCACTCCTGGTTGGCTTGTGGTCATCACGGAGGCACGGTCAATTTGCATATTTCTCTTAGATTGTTCCGGCCATTTCCATCAGCCTGTCAATGCATTTATGATAATTCTATCAACTTTTCTTTCCTCTAAGGTTTCTCCCAGTTGCCAACCCAGGATGATGTACATGTCCACCTGTCTTTCCCTAGTTTATTTGTTCCATCTTACTCAATCTGGACTTTCACTTCTGTGTCTTGGGAGAAGTAAGGATATCGTTTACTTTCGTCTCAAGGGCTAGCCGGTTGTTCATTTGTTTCCGCTGTTTGGAAATACCGTTTTCATATGATACTAATGTCGTTCAGATACCCCGGTCTGTTTCCAGACCTTTTATTATGTCCCATTGATTTGGCGTCTCTCCCTCTGCCATCGCCACGCAGTTTTACTACGTGTTCCCTTTTAGATCTGACAGCGCGCCTCCCCGCTCCTGCCTCGTCTTTTTCCAGATGTTCTCAGCTTCACCCCATGAAATGATTCCCCCCCGAGACATGTTAGAATCACTTTGTTAGTTTTGTGGATGTACCTGGGGACCAGGGACATCTCTCCGATACTGAAAAATGGCAGAGCTCCTTGTTATTTCAGATCTCCTTCCGGTCGTTGGGTAGAACATTTCTGACGATGACAATGACGGCCGAGGTTTCATTGAGAAAATACCCCGGACCTGGGGAACACGACTGAAATGGGAACTAGACCGAGAGCGGGGTGCGGAGGACCCTCGGGGGTTTTCTCCGCCCTGTGCGCCCCAGGTCCCCACCTGCCCTCCCGTGACTGTGCAGCCAGAGCCATGACCTTGAAGAAGCCAGGAAGGGCAGGTGTGGCTTCATGAGACTCACCTGTGCTGGGCACCACTTTCTGCGTGTCATGGCATTTACCTGTCACACAACCCGCCAATCAGGGATCCTTCGCTCCTGTTTTACACCAGAGTGGGGCCCTGAGAAAGGACAGAATTTGGGGTCCAGATGGGGCCAGCAGGAGGCAGGTGGTGGACCGGGGTGTGGACCAGGCCTCTCTGAACACCCAAGTCCCACCTCTGCCCGTGGACCAGGATATTTTGCTTTCCTCCTTCAGGCTGAGAGTGGCCTCTTGCTGGTCAGCACCTGGCCGGGGAGGGTGTTGGGAGCGCCTCCTGTGGGTGCGCAGTACACACAGCTGTCGTCATGTTTGGGATGTGGCCCAGAAACGGGGGTTGTCTGCCTGTTGGTGTGTTGAACACAAGATCTGGACCCTCGAACACGCGTGTGCCCCGTCCGTGGCTCCAGGGACCACTGGCGCTTCCAAGCTGGGTG
>JAAGEH010002526.1:9054228-9088293 GCA_011751065.1 Lasiurus cinereus | reverse complement strand
CACCCTGCGTCCCCAGTTCCGGCTGGCCTGGCGCTTTCCCACTGGAGATCCCCAGAGATCGCCCTCCTCCCGTCTCTGCCGCCCCCTTCCTGCTCCCTTCCCCTTGCCACCGCCCCCCCCCCCGGGCATCGGAGAAGCTGTCCTGTGGGGTCGGCATTGCCGCCCGCTCTCATTTCCGGGGGGAGCGTGACTGGAGGCTGGGGGCGCTCCCTGCGGCCCCCACAGCTCTGCCCACAGAGCAGGGGGCCCACCTGTTCCTCCGAGAGTGGTGGCTCCGCCTTCTCCCCTGCGGCCCCTTTATTCCTTCCCACCCCCTGGCTTTGGGTTCTACGTTTTTTTATACATATATTTCTTTCTTTCTTTTTTAAAATGTATTTTATTGATTTTTTACAGAGAGGAAGGGAGAGGGATAGAGAGTGAGAAACATCGATGAGAGAGAGACATGGATCAGCCGCCTCCTGCACGCCCCTACTGGGGATGTGCCCAAAACCAAGGTATGTACATGCCCTTGACCGGAATCGAGCCTGGGACTTCCAGTCCGCAGGCCGACGCTCTATTCACTGAGCCACACACCGGTCTCGGCTGTCTTTTGTTTTTTATTATGAAGGGAGGACAGAGACATGTGGGTGGTGGTGCAGCCCCTCAGATTTTGGGCTGTGGATGGGATTCCCTGGCTGCAGCCTGCCCACATGCTCTCAACTGAGGGGTGGCAGCAGAGAAATTACAAACCTTCCGCCACGGCGAACATGCTTAGCCGTCAAATGAGTGGGAGGATGAGGATGAGTCGATGTTTCCAGAGAAATGCAGAAAGAGTGTATGTTGTCGTAGCATGCGTAAGGGAGAGTCTCCCTTCTCTCTTTCATTTTTTCACTCGTCTGTCATTTAGTCATCTGTCTGTCTTGCCATTTAAACACCCATCCAATTATCTCTCTTCCATCTCTCTATCCTGCCATCCACCCACCTGTCCATCCATCCACTCATTTGTCCATCCATCCATCCATCTATCTGCCCATCTGCCCATCCATCCATTTATCCATCCACCCATCTGCCCATCCATCCATCCATCCATCCACCCATATGCCCATCCATCCATCCATCCACCCATCTGCTCATCCATCCATCCATCCATCCATCCATCCATCCATCCATCTGCCCATCTGCCCATCCATCCATCCAACCACCCATCCATCCAACCACCCATCTGCCCATCCATCCATCCATCCATCCACCCACCCATTTGTCCATTCATCTATCCATCCATCCACCCATCCGTCCGTCCGTCCATCCATCCATCCATCCATCCATTCATCCATCAATCATCCACTGGTCTGTTTACTAAACCAACTTTTGCTGAGCCCTCCCCACGTGAAAGGCCAGCAGTAAGTATGGGAGGGAGGCAAAAGTAAATCAGGAGCGTGTGCCTTCTGAGAGCTTGGAGTTGGAGAGGACCCCAGAACACAAACCATCCTCTCTAATAACGAGGGAATATGCTAATTGACCCTCAGGCCCTTGCAAAGATGGCGGCACCCGCAGCCAATAAGGAAGGAAGATGCTAATTGACTGCCACACCCTCAAAGATGGCGGTGCCCACAGCCACAAGATGGCAGCACCCAGTCTTCTCAGCCCCACCAGTGCACCTGCCTCCGGAATCCCCCCAGACCCCTCAGCACCCCAGCTGCCCAGGGCCGCTAAGCTCATCCAATGGGGGCATTATTTGGAAATTCTTCTCTTTTGAATAAGCTGGTTTATGTTCCTCTTAAACAAAATAGTTTTTTTGTTTTTTTTACTTTCTGGGGAGACAGGAAAGAAGGGGTGCTACTAGGAGAGCTGGCCCAGAGCTGCGAGCACTCCCAGCCTCCCCTTTTTGCCAGCTCAGGAGACGAATGGGGGCGGCTCCATAAAAACTGAAATAGCAGCCGCTCCATTTTCTTCCTCTGCGACGTTAGAATGATGACATCCTCGTCTGCAGGCTGCTCGAGGTGTGACTGGGCCGGCCGACAGAAGCCCGGGTCCTTCCCTGGAACCGGCAGCATCCGGTTTTTCCGGAGGGGCTGCTAGAAAACTGTTTAAGCACCGCATTCACAGACCGCACCATTAGCGGCACCAATGGGGCACGTGATTTCCCGCTCCCCCATTTGGCCGCTAATGAAAAGGACCCGGCAGGTGGAGGTACCGCTTGGCGCTGCTCGCTGGCCTAACAGCGGAGAGACGAAATGAGAAAAAAACGCATGGAGCTGCGAGGACATTAGCTGGCGGCGGACTCCTGGAGCAGAAAGTTCTGTGCTGTTCTTTGGGCGATAAGAATGGAGGGCACAGCCCCAGTCCCAGTGCTCCCTCAGCCCGTTTTCCTGGTTTCCTTTCTGGCCAGGAAGGCTGCAGTTAGAGACACAGGGCCTTCTCTGTGCTAGAGGTGTGGAGAGTTTATAAAGTTTGGCAAGAAAAAAAGCCGAAACCGGTTTGGCTCAGTGGATAGAGCATCGGCCTGCGGACTGAAAAGTCCCAGGTTTGATTCTGGTCAAGGGCATGTACCGTGGTGGCGGGCACATCTCCAGTTGGGGGCATGCAGGAGGCAGCTAGCTGATTGATGTGTCTCTCTCATCGATGTTTCTAACTCACTATCCCTCTCCCTTCCTCTCTGTATAAAATATATTAAAAAAAAGAAAAGAGCCAAAACCGGTTTGGCTCAGTGGATAGAGCATCGGCCTACGGACTGAAAAGTCCCAGGTTCGATTCCAGTCAAGGGCATGTACCTTGGTGGCGGGCACATCCCCAGTGGGGGGCGTGCAGGAGGCGGTTGATCGATGTCTCTCTCTCATCGATGTTTCTACCTGTCTGTCCCTCTCCCTTCCTCTCTGTAAAAAAATCAATAAAATATATTTTAAAAAAAAGAGAGTGTCTAGAAGTTCTGGGATTTAAACGTGGAAGGGAGCTGAGAAATCACCCCGTGGCCTCGTTTAGGGATCAGATGGGAAAACCCAGGGCAGACCCAGCGATCTGTCCGGGGTCCCCCCATGCGTGGCTAGACGGGGCGACCTCATTTTGCTCCGTAAGGATTTGCTTGAAGAAAAGGAACCGCGCTGAACAGGTGGGAACCCGTTCCTTTAGTCATCCTCGCCTTCTTCCTCTTCTCAGCGGCGTCCCCGGGCGATCCTCAGGCTTGTATCCGCTGGGACACCTCCAGGCCACCGTCTCCCCGTTGCCTGGAGAAGTCCTTGTTCTCGGATGAACGGTCGCCCGGGCCGGCTGTCTTTCCAACAGACAGACAGGGTTTATTCTGCTTCTCCATGTCACACGGTCATTGTCTGGAGTGATGCTTGCGTTACGTCGCAGGCCAGGCTTTTGTGAGACTGGAGTGAAACATCGCCTTTTGGGTTTGTATCGTTCTCCGTTGTATGTATTGGCCTTGAAACGGGATGGAAGGATGCAGGAATAAATGGGGTGATCCCAGCGAATGAAATCCCCGGGGAGCCCACCTCAGTCCTGGCGTCACACGGGGGGGACACCATGGCTTGCACCTCTGCGGTCCTTGTCCGCTGTAATCAGGTCTGAAGGATGCTGGGAAGACTCATGCTGGCTGTCTTTCCTGGCTCAGCCACGGCAGACTCTCTGTTTTATCTCCGAGTTGCTCTTTTTTTTTTTAAAATATATTTTATCGATTTTTTACAGAGAGGAAGGGAGAGGGATAGGGAGTTAGAAACATCGATGATAGAAAAACATCCATCAGCCGCCTCCTGCACGCCCCCTACAGGGGATGTGCCCGCCACCAGGATACATGCTTTTGACCGGAATCGAACCCGGGACCTTTCAGTCCGCAGGCTGACGCTCTCTCCACTGAGCCACACTGGTTTCGGCTCTGAGTCACTCTTGAAACATGGGAACGTGCTCGCTCTTTCTAGGGAATGGCTGCCTCACGGGATTGCCCTCCGAATACATACTCGGAGTTGCTATCACGGCGGTAACCTATGAGTATGATATGATCACGGCTCGGCGTTCAGTGGGTACCCTGGGTGATGGAATCCGGAAGACTGAGCCCTCCCTCCAGCCATGTGGATAAATTCAACCCCCGCACCCCCAGCTCACTGCTGTGCCTCCACAAAACTAGGTTCACGGGATAGCTCGTTAGGATACATTTGCTGTCATAAGTGGTCCGTGGCGCTGTTTGTTGTGGCAGAAATAGGACTATAGTAACGAGCCCAGTCTTCGCTGCATTTCCCAAGAGACACTGCTTTCGGAGTGAAAAATCTGGTTAGCCTAATAAATGGTAACTGTAATCACCTTCCCTTTCTTCCCCCAGATATCTCTTTTTTTTTAAAAAAAATACATGTCTGAAAAAAAATTTTTTTAAATACATTTTATTGATTTTTTTACAGAGAGGAAGGGAGAAGGACAGAGAGCTAGAAACATTGATAAGAGAGAAACATTGATCAGCTGCCTCCTGCACACACACACACACACACACACACACACCCCTACAGGGGATGTGCCACAACCAAGGTACATGCCCTTGACCTGAATCGAACCTGGGACCTTTCAGTCCGCAGGCCGACGCTCTATCCACTGAGCCACACCGATCTTGGCAAAAAAAAGTACACTTTTTTTTTTATTGATTTCAGAGAGGAAGGGAGAGTGAGAGGAAGGTAGAGACATCAGGGAGGAGAGAGAATCATTGATGGGCTGCCTCCTGCACGCTCCCACTGGGGATGTAGCCCGCCACCCAGGCTTGTGCCCTGACCGGGAATCGAACCCTGACCTCCTGGTTCCTCGGTCGGTGCTCTATCCTCACTGAGCCATGCCAGCCAGGCCCAGAGACCGCTGAGCTATGTAACTGCATACACTGAATGGACCATTAATACACGGAATGGTCCAAGTTCACCGACAAAATCCACTTAGAAATCTTTGATTTCCTCTGCCGAACGTTTTGTGTTCTCTCCGACTGAAAAGTTCATCTCTGCCTGGTTCTTTCGCGCTGAGCTCTTTCTCTGCGAACCCTCCAAGTTGTAGTGTTTTCTGTTTGGTTTTGGGGTGACTCCCTGGGGCCCGGCATGTACGTGGCCTGGCGCCTGCCTGCCTCGGGGGGCTCCGTGGAGCTGGACTGCTCGCCCTGAGAGCGGATGCAGTGGAGGTTTCCAAGGAGACAGCTGCTGTCTTGGTAACTCAGACCAGAGCGGACCCCCCTGCCCTGGGAACTGCTTGCTGCCCCCCGAACCCCCCCAAACCCCTTTCCAAGCTCAGGCCGTGAATCAGAGAAATCAGAGTTCCGTTCTCGGGAGGTTTATGTTAACAATTGGCCGAGAGAGGCACTGCGTTGTTATTCTTAAAGTCAACAGTCATTTGCAAAGACACTGAATTCTGGGGCAAATTTGGGGTGGGGGGTAAGGAAAGAGCTTGGATATTTTTGGAAATGACGGTGGCTCTCGGAAAATAGGAGATTGCTTCTCCATGAGGTTGTATTTTTTTGGTTCTTTAGGGAACTGATTGAAAAGGAATAACCGCCGAAACCGGTTTGGCTCAGTGGATAGAGCGTTGGTCTGCGGACTGAAAGGTCCTGGGTTCGATTGCGGTCAAGGGCATGTACCTTGGTTGCGGGCACATCCCCAGTAGGGGGCGTGCAGGAGGCAGCTGGTCAGTGATTCTCTCTGATCATGGATGTTTCTGTCTCTCCTCCCTTCTTCTCTGAAATCGATAAAGAATATATATAAAGATTGTTCAGCCCTAACTGGTTTGGCTCAGTGGATAGAGCGTCAGCTTGTGGACTCAAGGGTCCCAGGTTCGATTCCGGTCAAAGCCATGTGCCTTGGTTGTGGGCATGTCTCCATTAGGAGGTGTGCAGGAGGCAGCTGATCGATGTTTCTCTCTCATCAGTGTTTCTAACTCTCTATCCCTCTCCTTTCCTCTCTGTAAAAAAAAAATCAATAAAGCCGAAACCAGTGTGGCTCAGTGGATTATAGCATGGGCCTGCGGACTGAAAGGTCCCAGGTTGGATTCCGGTCAAGGGCATGTACCTTGGTGGCGGGCACATCCCCAGTAGGGGGGTGTGCAGGAGGCGGCTGATTGATGTTTCTCTCTCATCGATGTTTCTAACTTTCTATCCCTCTCCCTTCCTCTCTGTGAAAAATCAATAAATACATATTTTAAAAAATCAATAAAATATATTTAAAAAAAGGATTGTTCAATAGGTAGCATGCAGTTCCTTCCCACCCCTCTTTCCTCGCCCCGCGGCCAGCCTGCCTCCTCAGTGGACGTGTCATCTGCTGGGGCCGCTCCTCAGCATTACAGGGGGACACGCAGAGAACAGCTCCACAGGAAAAAAAATGGCCCAGGCCGGGACCCGATCCGCTGGGGGGCAATTTGAGCAGCGGAATCGCAGTTCTTCCCAGACCTGGAAAATTACTCTCTTGCTCGCTGGGATTAGTTGTCCAAAATGAAGAATATTTCTCTCCTCACGCCGCCCCGCCTTCCGATTGCTTTTCCTTTTCACCGCGTGTTCTCATTCCCCCTCTTCGCCCACGGCCAGACCCCGCGGCCAGCGGCGTCCCGATCGTCAGCACAGGCCCAGGCGTGGACACAGAGTCCCAGGGTAACTATGGTTACGGGGAAGCAGAGACTGGGCGGGGATCCGCTTTTTTAAAGGGGCCGGGAGATGTCAGGGAAGAGCAAGAATGGGATTCGCGAGGAAGCTCTGCCATCCTCAGAGCCTGATCTTTATCATTTATTCATGAGGGCAGGGGTCATCTTCCCGATAGATCGGGGGCCGGATCTTCATCTCCCTCCTGACTTATCTGTTCTTCTCTGAGAGAGAGCAGGTTTGTGGCCCAGGCTGGTAAGGGTCTGTGCCCAGGACCCGGCGGTCATGGCTCATTTGTTAGCCGGCTGTGACCGGTCAAAAAGCACGTGTTGGGGCTGGAAGGGGGGCACAGAGGTCTCAGCTGAATCCCTGGCATACTCCCACCTCTGGCCCTACATGGGAGCGGGAGGGGGAGGGCTGGGTGTCTGGGGATATGGGTAGGAAGAGATGGTAAAAATGCAGAATGTAGTTCGGTCAGGTTAGGAGGAGGGAAGGTGAGAGGGCGTGGGAAGAGAGGGTGTCTGTGCCCAGGGGGGTAGGGGGGATAGCGCACCTCCCTTGTCCCTGGAACACACCGGCTTAGAGGCCATTCTAAGAGATAGGGCAGAGGGATGTTTGCCTGATGAGTCCAGCAGAGCACATGGTGTGTGGCTTCATCCATCCACCCACCTATCTCCATCCATCTATTCATCATCGGCCCACCCAACCATCCATCCATCCATCCATCCTTCACCCACCCACCTATCCTCCATCCATCCATCCATCATCCACCCACTCGCCTATCCTCCATCCATCCATCCATCCATCCATCATCCATCCACCTGCCTATCCTCCATCCATCCATCCATCCATCCACCGACCTATCCTCCATCCATTCATCCATCCATACATCCGTCATCCACCCACCCGCCTATCCTCCATCCACCCATCCATTTATTTATCTATCCTTTATTCATCCATCCATCCATCCATCCATCCATCACCCACTGATCCATCCACCCATTCTCTATCCATCCACCATCCTCTATTCTTCCATCCACCTACCTATTCTTTATCCTTCTTCTCTTCCTCCCTCCCCCCCCTCCCTCCCTCTCCCCATCCCTCCTTTATTAGCATCACTTGTGGGATGTCCACACTCACACACACCATGCTAGTGCTGAGGAGGTGAAGAATCAGAGCTGGTCTCCCCGTCCCAGGTTCACGCCCATGAGAGAGACAGCTGAGTAGACCAGCAGGCACAGTCAGGGTGAGGAGCACCCTCAGTGGGGTGAGCCCGGGTGAGAGTGTCTGTTTTTGGTACCTATTTCGTGAGGATGCATCCAGTGGTTGTATAAGCACTAAAAGGTGCGCTCCCTTCCTTCCCTCTGACGGTGCGTTCAGATCATGTGCACACGGAGGACCCTTCCCTCTGCCCGGCTCCTTTCCCCCCCCCCTCCCCCAGCTCAGGACAGCCGTGTTCGTGTCAAGGATCTGCCTGCATCTCAGCCACCTGGGCGTCTGCCTCTCCCCGACCTCCAGTCCGTTGACAAAAGGGACCGGAAACAGAAATGCCTTGTACCCTGGTGCCCTTCTTGCCCCCCCACCCAGCACCCTCATGCCCTCTCCGGCTTATCGCCTCTTCCCCACCCCACCTGTCAGCCTCCCTGGTCCACTGGCCTGCCCCCTGGCTCCACATTCACCTCCTCCCTTAGCCTGGCTTTTTTAAAAAATATATATTTTATTGATTTTTCACAGAGAGGAAGGGAGAGGGATAGAAAGTTAGAAACATCCATGAGAGAGACATCGATCAGCCATCTCCTGCATGCCCCCTACTGGGGATGTGCCCGAAACCAAGGTACATGCCCTTGACGGGAATCGAACCTGGGACCCTTCAGTCCACAGGCCGACGCTCTGTCCACTGAGCCACACCGGTTTCGGCTAGCCTGGCTTCTTGAGATCACCCAGTAGGTCTCCAGCTTCCTTTCCAACTCCGTCTGCATTCAGCACACAGGATGGAGCACTTCCTCTGCAGGGTACAGAGAGAGAGGCCGGCTGCCACGGTGAGAAGGTCGTAGGACTGTCCTGGAAGGGCTCACAGCCCCGTCTGAGAGGCGGCCGTTCCAGCTCCTTCCATCAGGACTGTGTTCCCGTCACAGCTGATAGACACCGGGTGGGGGCGTGTGGGGTTCAGCAAGGCCTCCTGGACCTTCAAGGAGGACCTGGACGGAGGCCTGGCAGACGGGGGATGAGAGGCAGGGGCAGGGGCAGGGGCAGGGGCAAGGTTAGCATTCCCAGCATGCCTCTCCCGCACAGCCGTAGAGCTATGGGGCCCACTGTCTGCTCCCCAAACCTGGGCCGCTGTCCTGAGCACAGACCCTGGCCCATGCCATTCCCGTGAGAACGCCGGCCAGGCCTTCCTCCACAAAGCTGGCTCTGCCTGTAGAAATCTTACCTATCTTGCCGAAACCGGTTTGGCTCAGTGGATAGAGCGTCGGCCTGTGGACTGAAAGGTCCCAGGTTCGATTCCGGTCAAGGGCATGTATCTTGGTGGCGGGCACATCCCCAGTAGGGGGTGTGCAGAAGGCAGCTGGTCATGTTTCTCTCTCATCAATGTTTCTAACTCTGTATCCCTCTCCTTCTCTGTAAAAAAATCAATAAAATATATTTAAAAAAAGAAAGAAGAGGAAATCTTATCCGCCCTTCAAGGCCAATGTCTCCTCGCTCTACCCTTAGCTTTTCATCCAGCTGTTGAGGCGGTTCCTTTTGTGGCTTATGAGTCCCCGTCTTCCTCCTTGAAAAGCAACCCCACCAAAACCGGTGTGGCTCAGTGGATAGAGCGTCGGTCTGCGGACTGAAGGGTCCTAGATTAGATTCTGATCAAGGGCATGTACTTTGGTTGCAGGCACATCCCCAGTAGGGGGCGTGCAGGAGGCGGCTGATCGATGTTTCTCTCTCATCGATGTTTCTAACTCTCTATCCCTCTCCTTCTTTGTAAAAAAAAATCAATAAAATATATTTTTTTAAAAAAGAAAGAGAAAAAAAAGAAAAGCAACCCCAGTCATGGCCCTGAAACGCGAATGGGCGCCGTTCTAAGCGAAGAGCGGAGAGCAGAGGGAGATTCGTCCAGGGGAGCCTGCCGTCCTGGCTCGCCGGGGGCTGGGGTTGGGTGGTCCATGGTGTGGGAAGAACACAGCAGCCGCCACTTAACCCCGGAAGACCCTGGGCGCTGGCACGCGTTCCGACACCTCTTCTTATCTCTGTTTTTAGGGTTCGACGACCTTCAGGCGTGCGCTGACCCCGGGGTCCCCGAGAATGGCTTCCGGACGCCCGGCGGCGGGGTGTTCTTGGAAGGCTCCGTCGCCCGCTATCATTGCCAGGACGGCTTCAAGCTGAGGGGCTCCACCAAGAGGCTGTGTGTGAAGCATCTCAATGGCACCCTCGGGTGGATCCCGAGCGAGAGGTCCAGCTGCGTGCAAGAAGGTACAGTGCTTACACCCCCTCCCGGTACCCCCCACCCTCCCCCTCGCCCATGGAAACCTCTCAGGCGGTCAGGGTCTGCGTGGTGGCCAGCTCGCGTTGTACCTCTGCAGGGGTACCAGGCTGTGGGTGTGCCAGAGGGGTTCTGCCCGGGGATGCTGTCTTCGTTTGCACACTGGCGTCCGGGCCCATCCGTTCATCTCGGCATTAGAAGCCATCATCTCCCTTCCCGGCCTCCATCACCGCCCGATCCGTCACCATTGGTGCCGGAGCGGGCTCCGATCACACGAGGGAGGGCTGTTTTATCATCCGGCCGCCGCCTCCAAGCTCATGTCCGCGTGGCTCCATAGAAAGCGCAGCACATAGATTGGGGGGAAACTCTCTCTAACGATACAGACCATGTCTGACGCAGAGGATTAAGTCAATTACTCCTTCTCAGCTCTCGGCGAGACGCGGTTCATCTAGGGAAAGACGCAACGGTGACACGCGATGACAGGTTGACAAGGGAGACGTTTATTCTAGCAGCCACCCCTCCATTTATTGGTCATGAGAAGATAGTCTTTTAAAAATATATATTTTTTGTTGATTTCAGAGGGAGAGGGAGAGAGAGAAGCATCAATGATGACAGAGAGTCATTGATGGGTTGCCTCCTGCACGCCCCCGACTGGAAACCAGCTGAGCCACACCAGCTAATTTTTTTATGCAAAAAATCTTTTTTTTTAAATAAATCTTTATTGTTCAGATTATTACATCTGTTCCTCTCCCCACCCATAGCTCCCCTCCACCCGGCTCCCACCCCACCCTCTGCCCTTATCTCCCCCCATTGTCCTCATCCATAGGTGTATGATTTTTGTCCAGTCTCTCTCTGTACCCCCTCTCACCCCTTTCCCCCTGAGAATTGTCAACCCACTCCCTTTCTATGCCCCTGATTCTATGATATCCACCAGTTTATTCTGTCCATCAGATTTTCAATTCACTTGATTTTTAAAATCGTTTGTTGATAGGTATGTATCTGTTGTTCCTAATTTTTACCTTTACCGTCTTCTTCTTCCTCTTCCTAAAGAATACCTTCCAGCATTTCATATAATCCTGGTTTGGTGGTGATGAACTCCTTTAGCTTTTTCTTATCTGTGAAGCTCTTTGTCTGACCTTCAATTCCGAATGACAGCTTTGCTGGGTAGAGTCATCTTGGGTGTAGATTCTTGCTGTTCATCACGTTGAATATTTCTTGCCACTCCCGTCTGGCCTGCATCGTTTCTGTGGAGAAATCAGCGCTAGCTAACTCTTAACACTCAGCCTCCGTGTTTGCTTCCGGGCTGTGTAATTGCGGGGTTTGGGGGTGTGTGTGTTAGGTCAGTCTTTTTATTATGCACAGGGAGATAAGGCCACGTGTTTCCGGAGGACCTGCATTCCGGTCAAAACGGCATGGCATATGTACCACTGTTTGTCATCCTTTAAACAATTACCGTATTTTCCGGCGTATAAGACGAATGGGTGTATAAGACGACCCTCAACTTTTCCAGTTAAAATATAGAGTTTAGGACATACTCGTTCTATAAGATGACCCCCGGCGTGTAAGATGACCCCCGACTTTTGAGAAGATTTTCCTGGGTTAAAAAGTTGTCTTATATGCCGGAAAATACGATAAGAAAATGGCATGCTCTCATCGTGTTTTTTAGAAAGCGTGGGACATTGCCTTTCTATTACGTATGCGGGCCTATTGATTTTTCATATCAGTGGTCATTTTGTTGGCCTTTGAGAGACCCGTGTGAAGAGATGGCCTTGGTTGGCCTGATGGAGAAAATCACCACTGCCAACGTCCTCCTGACCGTTCTCTTCCACGTCCTTTATAGGGGGGTGGGGGCACCCACAGGTCTATGGCGTGGGCGCCATGTAGCAGTGAGGAAGCTGAAAATTCCCTCCCCCTCCCCCCACGCCTGGATGTATACGTAGCTTGTACTCCCCGATCAGAATGAACGCTGGGGAGAGTCAGGGCTGCTGAATCCATTTGTACCCCATGTCGGGTCCTCCTTAGAAGGCTAATGAATCCTTGCGGGTTGCTCACGGTGATCTCAGTAATGAATTAGCTCGTTTTTATGGGTTATTAGGGTGTAGAATTGCACGCTCGCTATCTCACCTAACAGGCGTGGTCCTCCCCCACTAGAGGAGACGGATGGTTCTCCTTAGGAAACTGAGGCTCAGAGAGGTTCACCTGCTTCCTTCCTGAGGTCCACAGCTGCTGAGTCACTGGCAGGGTTAGAACTGCATCTCAGCCAGTATCTCCCCCCTCCCATCCCCAAGGTCATGTCTAACCTTCTTTGGGTCCCCAAAGCCCATTCTAATCAGTTATAAAACAGCACGGCGTCACCGTCAGTGACACCGCCGGAGTTCAGGGCGGAAGGGATGTGTAGAAATCCCGCCATCCAAGTCCTTCTTCCGGTTTAGTTTTCGTGTGGCCAGTGGAGAAACCGAGTCCCGGCGAGGTCAGGAGCCTTCCCAGAGGTGAAGGGCGATTTGGGGGACAGACCGTGTTCAGCCCCGGGCCTCCTCCTCACTGTCAGTCCCCCACGCCGTCGCAGCTCTGCCTGAGGTGCAGACGTAAGGAAATGAAGTTCATGTGCATTGCCCTGCTTTGTAATAGGGACGTGCTCTCCGCAAGCCGGGTGGCTCACCCTGTTTCCCCCAAAATAAGACAAGTGTCTTCTATGAACGTTTGCTCCCAAAGAGGCGCTAGGTCTTATTTTCAGGGGATGTCTTATTTTTCCATGAAGAAGAAGACGGTGCACATTTATGGTTGAACAACAATAGTCGTTGTCATCACAAACCAGCTCCCTGATGGGCTGCAGGGCGAGGTCTCTTTAAATCAGGAGCCAGACGCCTGACGGTAGCTTCGGGGGGCCTTCTATTCTGGGGAGGCCTTATGATCGGGGAGGCCTTATTTTCAGGGGGATGCCTTCTATGACAGCGAGAGGCAAAACTGGAAGTAGGTCTTACTTTGGGGGGAGGTCTTACTTTCGGGGAAACAGGGTAGTAGATACTTGTTTTCTTGTTCATTTACACAGATTCCCTCTCTCTTATTTCCCACTTCACCCTGCCACGTGTCTCCGCCATCTTCCTTCTCTCCCGGCCTCTCTATTCCGGTCGAAACGGGTTTATTCCCCGTAAACCCGATGCACAGCAGTTTGGACTCAGGGGATTGATCGTACGGGCCATGGATGCACTTCCTGGCACCCGAAGCTTCCGACCTGGAGAGGCGCAGGGAGGTGTCTGCTTCTCCCAGCGGCTTCCCCGAGGCCAGAGCCTGCCCGTCCTGCGCAGGGGTGGGAGTGCGTGAGGTCCAGGGAGCGGGGAGGCGGGCAGTAAGGTGGAGAGGAGACCCCGGAGTTGGCCAAGGCCTGGACATGTGTCCCTGGGGCACAGAGGCTGCCGATGTGAGTCCAGTGACCAGAGGCCGGGTGACCGTCTCTGCCCGGGCCCCTTCCATTCTAAACCCCCTCACTAGCGTCTCCTGAGGTCACTCTCCCCGGGTAAATTCACTCCTGGGTCATGAAAGCCTCATAGGCAAATCGGCCAAACAGCAGAACGATCGGTCATTGTGATGCGCACTGACCACCAGGGAGCAGACGCTCAATGCAGGAGCTGCCCCCAGCCCCGCAGGCCCCAGGCTGGCCAAGGCGGGTGCCAGAGGCAGGGGGATACCTACCAATCACCCCGCAGATCAGCCCTGATCACCAGCCAGGCCTCGGGACCTTATCCGTGCACGATTTCATGCACCAAGCCTCTAGTCCTTTCATGAGAAAAGATGGCCGTGAAGGAAGGTGGATTCTCCACGGATACCCTTCGCAAACACGTAACACGTCTAATCAGACTGTGGGAAGACACGTCCCAGCTGCACACCCCCACGGGGGCCGGGGCAGCGGAGCCGTGAGTCAGACTACAGTGCGCACAGATAGAGGCGTCGTGTTTAAAAGCAAAACAAAACAATGTCCCAACGCGACTGAAGTGAAGTGAATTTGAATCCATTTGTGTTATGAACAGGCAGAACCTTTTCATTACCGATATTAATGGGGAGCTCTCGCTGCTTAAGCATCCCTGGGCACAGCTGGGAGGCAGACTGCATCCCGCCACCAGGGCATTGGTGATACCGGCTGGATAGCAGTTTTGGATTTTGGTGTGTGTGTGTGTGTGTGTGTGTTAAAGAGACAAGATAAATCACGGCACACAGTTCCGGGGTGGAGCGGGACTACGCTCCCCAGCACCCAGGGCCCTCCTCCCTTAGGGTGCTCACTCCTGGGGAGGGTGTTTGGATACTGGGAAGGTCACACCCCTCTAACCAGAGCTTTCGCCTCGGGGTGGACACAGGGTGACCCTTGAACACCTTGGGGTGCAGAAACAGAACTTCCCTTTCCTCTTTGACTCCCCCCACCCCCGAGTCGCCCTTGAGGAGGGAGGGAGATGGAGCACCCCACTTCCGTTACCATGCAGGGGGTTGTCTACTGCAGGACTGTTTTCCCCACCGAGATCTCCTCTCCTCTCCTCTCCTCTCCTCCCCTCCCCTCCCCTCCCCTCCCCTCCCTTTCCCTCCCATTGGTTCCTCGGTGCCAGACAGCGACAGATAAGTCCACGCAAAACCAATCAAAAGGGATCTGGAGGAAGCTGGTCAGCCTACGTGGGAATCTTCCGATTCTTTGAGCGCTGGCCTGTGTGGCTCTGTTGGTTGGGCATCGTCCCGAGCACTGAAAGGTCCCGGGTTCGATTCCTGGTGAGGGCATGTGCCCGGGTGGCGGGCTCGATCCCTGCAGGAGGCAGCCGATCAGTGTTTCACTCTCACATCGATGTTTTCCTCTCTCCCTTCCTCTCTCTCTCTCTCAAAATCAATTAAAGACTTTTTTTTTTTTCAAAAGAAGTTTCTTTGAGCTTCTCTTGGGCAAAGGTGCAATGTGAGGTTAAGTATTGCTATGACCTTACATGTTTTTAATGAAAAGATTCCACTTGACGCATGAGCTAAAGGTGGCCGTAAAGGTGGGAGATCACTCCTTTATTCATTGAAGCGCCCGAGGGTGGGGCGGGCATTTTTCAAAAGCCGGGGAGTCATACTCCTCTTTTAGTTACCCCTGGAGGAAAGTGGCTTGTCTCCCGGGTCAGAGACTTCTTTACAGAGAGGAAGGGAGAGGGAGAGAGAGTTAGAAACATCAATGAGAGAGAGACATAGATCAGCTGCCTCTTGCACGCCCCCCACTGGGGATGTGCCCACAACCAAGATACATGCCCTTGACCGGAATCGAACCTGGGACCCCTCAGTCTGCAGGCCGACTCTCTATTCATTGAGCCACACCGGTTTCAGCTGAGTTTGGCTTTTGCTCTTAAAAAAGATTTCATTCACTTCAATGTGGTCACGACTGGAAAGGGGAGGAAAAAAATAAAATCCGGAGGAAGTGAGTTCAGGTCAGAACAGGGTGGCTGGGGCACAGAGAAGCGACAGAAATGATCAGTGGTCGGTCGCCGTGGCCAGATGACCGCCGATTGCCCCAGACGAGGGCTCCCCGTCTCTGCCGTCGGCCCCTGGCCCTGCTTCTGGGCAGAGGGGAGTTTCAAGTTAGGGAAGCTTTTTTTATTTTTTTAATATATTTTATTGATTTTTTACAGAGAGGAAGGGAGAGGGATAGAGAGTTAGAAACATCGATGAGAGAGAGAAACATCCATCAGCTGCTTCTTACATGCCCCCTACTGGGGATGTGCGTGCAACCAAGGGACATGCCCTTGACCGGAATCGAACCCCTGACCTTCCAGTCCGCAGTCCAGTGCTCTATCCCCTGAGCCAAACCAGCCAGGGCTACCACCGCCGTTTTACGTCCCAGCAATCATGTGTCCTTTTCCCACGACCGCAGATTGCCGCATCCCTTTCATTGAAGATGCCGAGATCCATAACAGGACCTACAGACACGGGGACAAGCTGAACATCACTTGCCACGAGGGGTTCAAGGTCCGGTACCCCGACCTGTACAACCTGGCTTCCGTATGTCGCGACGACGGGACGTGGGACAATCTGCCCATCTGTCAAGGTACGAGCCGGAAGCTGTCCTCGCCTGTTCTTCCCGCCGGCGGCCCGTAGCGTGTGCGCACGGTTCTCGGACAGACAGGAAAGCAGACCCACCCCTGCCGCCCTCATAGGCCCCCTGCATCTTCCCATTGGTCAGCACGCTCCCCCCCATCCTTTCCTGGGGTTTCCGTACACCAGGTTTTGTTTGTGAGTTCGTTGTTGTGGTTTTTTAAAATATATTTTTATGGATTTCAAAGAAGATGAGAAAGAGAGAGAGAGAAACATCCATGATGAGAGAGAATCATTGATCAGCTGCCTCTTGCATGCCATGACTAGGGATCAAGCCTGAAACCCAGGCATGCGCCCTTGACCTATAATGGAACCATGACCTCCTGGTTCCTCGGTTAACGCTCAGCCACTGGGCCACACCGGCTGGGCGTTCACCAGTATTTTTTTTTTAAATATATTTTTATTGATTTTTTTTACAGAGAGGAAGGGATAGGGATAGAAAGTTAGAAACATCGATGAGAGAGACATCCATCAGCCGCCTCCTGCACGCCCCCTACTGGGGATGTGTCTGCAACCAAGGTACATACCCTTGACCGGAATCGAACCTGGGACCTTTCAGTCTGCAGGCCGACGCTCTATCCACTGAGCCACACCGGTTTCGGCCATTCACCAGTTTGAAAGTTTAAATGGGAACCAGGGAGTTGGCTAGCATGTCGGACGCCTCCTCCACCGAGAAACGGCGAGTAGGGGCAGAGTGTCGGCTCAGACCCAGGCTGTGGACACGGTGGTGAACTGCTGTGCACTTAACGGAAGTAACAAACCATTTATACTTATTTCTCGCTGGTGGTGAGCACATATTTCAAGCCAATTTACAGCGGGTACTTGCTCTTACCAGCGCTATCCCTTTGTATAATGCATGAGGAACGGAAAAGTAATCTAATTCCCATTCCGTCCAGACTCCAGGGTGAATATCTATCCTCTCCCGTGTGTGTGTGTGTGTGTGTGTGTGTGTGTGTGTTTAAATTAGCCTGGACTGACACGCAGGGCCCTGTCTCAGAAATTAAGCCCTCGAGGTCACGTTAATCCTGATTTTTATTTTCCGAAATGTGACTCGGACCGAAGGACCAAGAAGCCCCGTGCATAATTCCAAGTTCAGGGCTGAGGGAGAGCAAGCTTACTCACACCAAAGTCACTAGCATGTTCCAGTTGAGACAGATGTTAACTTGGTGCTTGGAGATCGTAACCGGCAGGCTGACATTCCTTCAATCAGAGGCCAATAGGAGATCAATCATTTTCTTTCTTCTTTTTTTAAAAAAATATATATTTTATTGATTTTTTACAGAGAGGAAGGGAAAGGGACAGAGAGTTAGAAATATCGATGAGAGACATGGCTCAGCTGCCTCTTGCACGCCCCCTACTGGGGATGTGCCCGAAATCAGAGTACCTGCCCTTGACCGGAATCGAACCTGGGATCTTTCAGTCCACAGACCACTGAGCCAAACCAGTCTCAGCTCAATCATTTTCTTACAAGAGCTTGAGAGTCACGGCCCCCGGGAGAAACAAAGGCTTCAGATAGAGGCAGCCCCCCCATCACGCTCCGTGGTGTTGAGCGTGTTCTAGATTGCGTGACATGTGGTTCATTGACAATTCCAGAGACCGATCCACAGAACCAGCAGCTTGCTCTGAGGTTGGGCTGTTTATTGAGGTGAACTTCATTCCACTGAGCCAAACTGGCTTTGGCAAAAAAAAAAAAATATTATTGGTTTCAGAGAGGGAAGGAGAGGGAGGGAGAGATGGAAACGTCAATGAGGAGCAAGAATCATTGATCGGCTGCCTCCTGCATGCCCTACACTGGGGATCAAGCCTGCCACCCGGGCCTGTGCCCTTGACCGAAATCGAGCCGTGACCTCCTGGTTCATAGGTCGACGCTCAACCCCTGAGCCACACCAACGGAGCAGGAATCTGAACTTTTAGGGCCGAGGCGTTCACGGCTCGGAGGCCACGTGTAGAGCGGGGTGGGGGTGGGGGGATCCCAGAGCTGGGTTTATCTCGGGGCGTACGAAGATGACCGGCTAAGACGCCCCCGTCCCTCTGCCTCCCGCAGGCTGCCTGCGGCCGCTGGCCTCGTCCAACGGCTACGTGAACATCTCCGAGTTCCAGACCTCCTTCCCGGTGGGCACGCTCATCGCCTACCGCTGCTTTCCCGGCTTCAAGCTCGAGGGGTCGGAGCATCTCGAGTGCTCGCACAACCTCATCTGGTCGTCCAGCCCACCCCGGTGCCTTGCTCTGGAAGGTAACGCCTCCGGCCCCTCTTTCGCTGGGGAAGGTGGGGTGATGGGAGCCGACGGTGGACCCTGACTGGTCACCGAGGACCCCCTGCTGACCTCCTTCCTGCGCCGAGGCTGCAAGCCCGCGCTCCTCCGCCAGGAAGCTGTACTTACAACCAGACAAAACACCCCTCCCTCCCCCCATCCGTAAGCTTAGGGGGTCAGAGAGAAAAGTTCCCAGCACCTACCGCTCAGCTGCAGAATATTGCCAAGCCCAGCCCACCGTCTCCGGGAATTAATTTTCTCTGCGCCCGGTGGGGAATAGACGGTCTCAGGGCACCGTTAATCTCACCCCTCGTTTGATGAAGGTGTCAGTGTTCCCTCCTATCCCCGTGCATTCTGTGGCTTTGCAGTAAGGACGTTCCCGGCAGGTCCTCCCGACCGAGCAGAAGCCCGGGACAAGAGAGAAAGAGAGAGAGAGAGAGAGAGAGAGAGAGAGAGAGAGAGAGAGCGCTAGCTCTCTCCTCCTGGGCTTGTTCCGTGGAGGTGACATTGGTGCGTGGTTCCCCGATCATCATGAATCCATGATGGGAGGTCGGGTATGGGGGGTGTGGTGGGGGTGGGGAGCTCAGGCCAGTCCGTGTCTGTGGGTGTAGAGCCCTAACTACTTCCACCAGGCACTCGGGCCGTGCCGGCTCAGTCCCCGCTGTCATCCGGGTTTTGAGATGACGATGGAAGAGAACAAACACCCACTTGTTTCTGGGTGTCCGTCTGATGAATACCGTTGGTGGGCAGATGGGGGGCTGCATGGGGACAGGGACAAATGGGAGGAAACCTCCAGTCCAGAGGCCCTGCAGAGCCTTTCTTGGGAACCAAAACAAGAGGAGGTGCCACCGGCGCGTTCTTATGAGCATTTCTTCTCCGCCTGCACCTCTGGGCTGAAGCGGTCAGATGAGGGGGTGGGCCTCGCCGGGAGGCCTCTGGAGAAGGTTTGGCGTGGGGGTGGCTGAGCCAGGGTGCCATTTTGGCCAGGAGGCAAGGGGGCAGGGGAGAGGAGGGGGGGCTCCAAGGAGACAGGGGTGCCCAGTTTGGACAGTTCGATTGGCCCTTCTCCTGGGCTGGTACGTGGAGCCCTCCACTCGCCCCTCCTTCCCACTCACCCCAAATCCCCCAGGGGGTCAGGACCTACAGGTGAAATGTCCGATAAAATGCAGGATGCCCATGAAACCTGAATGTCAGATAGACAACACTTAATTTTTTAAAAAAATATATACTTTATTTAATTTTTACAGAGAGGAAGGGAGAGGGATAGAGAGTTAGAAACATCCATCAGCTGCCTCCTGCACACCCCCCACTGGGGATGTGCCTGCAACCAAGGTACATGCCCTTGACCGGAATCGAACCTGGGACCTTTCATTCTGCAGGCCGACGCTCTATCCACTGAACCACACCGGTTTCGGCCACACAATTTTTTTTATATGTTCTAAGAGATTTGCTGTGGTCAAGAGTGATTCTCTGTTGACCTGGAATTCCGATGTAACCCAGCGGCTGTTTTTATTTTCGCAATCTGCCAACTCTGGTCCAGAGGGAGGAGGGCGGCCCCTCTGTTTCCATGGGAACAGCTTTTCCGCTGTCTGGATGCTGCCGGCCCACCCAGGTGGGCGCTGGGTGGGGGGTGGGGGGTGGAGGGGCACCGATGAAAGGGACGTCTGGCTCCTGGAGGTTCCCCTGCTTGGATCCTCGGGTCGGTGGAAGGGATGGCTGTCGAGATGATAGCGATTGGAAATGCTGACATTAAGCTCTTCTCACGTTTGGTTTAAATGCCCGTCAAGCCGTCGGATGAGCTTTGCTTGGAGGCTTGGAGAGCAGTTGGTCCGGAGCCTCGGAAGGCAAGGGGAGTAGGCGGGAGACTAAACGGAACCCCAGGGGACGGCGAGCTGAGGCCTGAGGGGGGAGCCGGACCGTCCTCTGGCTGGAATCGCGTTGATACCCATCCCGTCTCTGTGCTCCATCCCGTGTTCCCTCTGCGGCTGCCTCCTTAGGACCTGGGGACCAGAGAGGTGACATGATTGGCCGGTCGCAGACTCCCCACCAGCAGGCGGCCCGTTTAGAACCCTCATTTGGAATTCGGGCGCCCGAGTCAACATTTGGGGGATGGTGGGTTATCTCGGTCTCCAGAAGGAAAGAGGTCTCCCTTCCCCTCTGCACACCCGGCTGTTCTCTCTCGGGCCCGGGAAGGGAGCAGCCTCAGGCCCTCGCCCTGCCACGCCAGGGACGTTAGGCCCTGTGGGTCTTAGAAGGTCGCCTGCTCGTTCTGCAAACGGAAAGCCTGCTCGGTCATCTTCGTCCATCTATTAGTGCATCATGCCCTCTGCTCTGTGTCCTGCAAGCGTTTGTTTCGGTGTGACGCCATGGGTCTGATAGCCGCCGTGCCCGGGACCCCAGTAGGTTTTTAATTTTATTTTATTCGAGGGAAATGCGGGAGCAGGCCATCTCGTTAATGCATTGCTCACTCGCAATGGTAAATGACCGTCATTCCTTCCCGGGTTCCATCATACATCACAGCACGGCGACAACGGGGAAAGGGCTGCCTGCCTGTCGCCGGCGGGTCGCACGGGCCGCCATGCCTCATTCTCTCTCTCTCTCTCCCCCCCCCTCCCTCCCTCCTTCCTCCCTCCCTCTGTTCTGCAAGAAGTAATTGCTACCGTGGCTTCTTCATCTTCTCGCTTACATATCGCTCTTGAGTATAGACTGGGCCTTGGCCTCGAGCAGTGCTCGTATATATATATATATTTTTTATGTCGAATCTAGAGACGCTGAGTTTCCTGTGCTAAGGCAGTCAAGAGGCCTTGCTCCTGTTTTTCTTTTAAATATATTTTATCCATTTTCTACAGAGAGGAAGGGAGAGAGATAGGGAGCTAGAAACATCGATGAGAGAGAGACATCCATCAGCTGCCTCCTGCACGACCCCCACTGGGGATGTGCCCGCCACCAAGGTCCATGCCCTTGACCGGAATCCAACCTGGGACCGTTCAGTCCGCAGGCCGACGCTCTATCCACTGAGCCACACCGGTTTCGGCGAGAGGGGATTCTTCGTCCCACCAAAGGGGGCAAAGGAGGTGGAATGGCTTCTCCCACCGATGCAAGAAACGAGGACAGCCCTCCCCCCACCACACACTCCCGTTCAGAGAAGGGGTCCCCCAGGCTCTAGCCAGCTGCTTCAAGCCCTTCCTTCATCCCTGGGCTGTCACCGAGCAGACAGCCTGTTTGGGGGGCCTCTATCAGCCCCGGGCGGCGGGGTGCACAGTGGGTGTGGGCCCAGGTGCCAGCCCTCATGTCTCCATGGAGACGTCTCTTGAGGGCCAGGCTCAGGGATGGGTTGACTCATGCGTCCGTGAATAAATCTGAAGACTGAAAACCCCCGAGTGCTGCGGACTGTGGGGGCCCTGGGTCAGATGTGCCGGTAGGAGGTGCGTTTTGCAGCGAGAGCCGCCGGTCTGCAGCGTCTCTGAGACTCAGCATTCTGCGTGAGTCCGAATGCCCAACCCCCGGCCCGCCAACAGCCTCCTTCCCCGGGGCTCCTGCTTCACACCCCAGGTTCTCACTGTGCCTGGCAGTTGCCTCCTCGTGAAAACGCACCGACGTGCCAGCCGAGGTCTTTGTTGTGTGATATTCCATGTCAGGTCAAGCCCTGGCCGGTGTGCCCCAGTGGATAGAGCGTCAGCCTGAGGACCGAAGGGTCCCGGGTTCCATTCCTGTCAAGGGCACGGACCTCGGTTGCAGGCTCCTCCCCAGCCCGGGCCCCGGTTGGGGCTCATGCAGGAGGCACCCCATCCATGTGTTTCTCTCACATCGGTGTTTCTCTCTGTCTCTCCCTCTCTCTTCCACTCTCCCTGTAAAAAAAAAAACAATGGAAAAATATCCTCGGGTGAGGATTATAAAAATAATAATAAAATAAATGTTAAGCCACTGGAGGGTGCGGACCTACCCTGTTTCCCCGAAAATAAGACAGTGTCTTCTATTAATGTTTGCTCCCAAAGAGGCACTAGGTCTTATTTTCAGGGGATGTCTTATTTTTCCATGGAGAAGAATACGGTACACATTTATTGTTGAACAAAAAAAAAAGGAAATTTATTACCTGTATACCAGTGGTTCTCAACCTGTGGGTCGCGACCCCTTTGGGGGTCGAACGACCCTTTCACAGGGGTCGCCTAAGACGATCGGAAAATGCAGATATTTACATCACGATGCATAACAGCAGCAACATTTCATGGTTGGGGGTCACCACCCCATGAGGAACTGTATGCAAGGGTTGCAGCCTTAGGAAGATTGAGAACCACGGCTGTATACGGTCCGGTAGTCGTCATCACAAACCAGCTCACTGATGGGCCGCAGCGCAGCCGGAGCTGTTCAGGCTGGGCGAGGTCTCTTTACATCAGGAGTCAGACGCCTGACGTAGTTTCGGGGGCCTTATATTCCAGGGAGGCCTTATGATTGGGGAGGTCTTATTTTCGGGGGGATGCCTTATATGAGAGCGAGAGGCAAAACTGGAAGTAGGTCTTATTTTCGGGGGAGGTCTTACTTTCGGGAAAACAGGGTAAGCGGCCAGTGGCTTGCGCCACCCAGAGGGTGCCTTCGTGATGCTCAGAACATAGATGGCCGTAGAAACGGGGAAATCTCCGTGTTCAGCCTTCAACTCTAGAATATCTCCTCCAGCCTGCTCCAGGCAGAATCTATTCCCTCCTCTCCTCTCTGGGAAGTTCAAGAGCTCATATTTCAGGGCAATTGAAGCTCTTGCAAGCGAGGGCCACACAGACGGTTGTCCTTATCCACGCCCTGGGCCTTTGCAGGAGGGGAATTGCTTGAGAGGGTTCCACAGGGTGGTTTGGGGGTCCTTCCTCCTCAGCTTCCTGCCCACCCCTTTTCCCCCTTGTCTGTGCCTGGGCAGCAAGAAGAATTTGCCAGAATAAACGATGCCTCAAACTCCCTGTCTTCTTCCCCAAGTAATGAGACCAGGGGAGCGGAAGGCGGGTACAATGCTCATCCGCACCTTTCCTCGCCCTTCTTGGAGTTGCATGTCCTTCCTTTCCGCCCCCAGAACCTGTTGCCATGACTCCTGTGTTCACGATCTGTGTAGATATAAGTGGTTTTTTTTTAAATATATATCTTTATTGATTTCAGAGAGGAGAGGGAGGAGAAACATCAATGATGAGAGAGAATCATTGATCAGCTGCCTCCCGCACGCCCCCTACTGGGGATCAAGCCCGAAACCCGGGCATGTGCTCTTGACTGGAATCGAACCCGGGATCCTTCAGCCCACAGGCCGTTGCTCTATCCGCTGAGCCACACCAGCCAGGGCCACATAGGTCTGTTCTGGGTCAGAGTGCTCAGTGGCTTGGAGCTGGCCTCGGTGGAGGCGCCTGTCTGCCTGTCTCCTGGAGCACGGGGCCGGGGCCGGGATGGCGAGTCCTTCGTGGCATGAGAGGAAGCAGCAAGAACTCCACTGACCCCGAAACTGGTTTGGCTCAGTGGATAGAGCGTTGGCCTGCGGACTGGAAGGTCCCAGGTTCGATTCCGGTCAAGGGCATGTATCCTGGTTGTGGGCCCATCTCCAGTGGAGGGCGTGCAGGAGGCAGCTGATCGATGTCTTTCTCTCATCGATGTTTCTAGCTCTCTGTCCCTCTCCCTTCCTCTCTGTAAAAAAATCAATGAAATATATTAAAAAAAAAAAAAAAGAACTCCACTGACACCGTCTTTTGGACACGATGTGGAGAGGAGGAGGGAGGGTGGACGAGTTCTCACCTTGCGACCCAGCGTGTGGGCTCCAGACAGGCAGCTGAAAACCACGCTTTCCTCTCCCTGACATCGTAGGACGTGGGGGTCAGCAAAACCCTAAGACCTCGTCGAGGGTAGAACACGCTTCCCTGTGACCGAAGGGAAGAACCGAGGCCTGAATGGGTGGTGAGCTGGCCTCGGTATGTCACTCAGAGGCGGCACCCAGCTCAGGGCTTCTTCGGGCCCCACTGCTCACTGCCCACCGGCCAGGTCGCCCGCGGGCGGCAGGCTGTGGCCGGGGGGGGCCCCCACCCGGAGCCCCCAGAATCCTCGCAAACTGGCCACTGGCCGGACCTCCAGCAGGGCCTTTGGGAGTGAGGTTAGGGCCGCTGCCAGGGATTGGGACGGGCCCCACAGGCCTGGGCTGGGGAGAGCAGTTCCTTCTTCGGTGAGTGTTTGCCCATCGGCATCTCCGTCTCCTGGACCCGGTGGTCTGGCACAGCCGCCTCGTTACGGAGAGAGAGCGCCGTCCCATCTGTTCAGCCTTGCGATGTCACACGGGCCTCCCTTTGACAATCTGCTTTGTGAGACGGTGTGACAGCAGCGGGCGCTGGATCAGGAGGCACCGTCCCAGGGACGACGCCTCGCCAGCCAGCCCACCAGCCAGCCGGCCAGCCCGGTGCCGGAGGCGTACGCTCGCCCCCTGCGGGCACCGGGCGGGCCGCGCTGTGTGCGGAGGAGGGCTGGCCCGCCCCTTGGGGAGGCCCCGGTACTCACACCCTTATTCCTCCCCACTGCCCAAGTCTGCCCGCTGCCCCCCATGGTGAGCCACGGCGACTTCGTCTGCCACCCGCGGCCTTGCGATCGCTACAGCCACGGCACCGTGGTGGAGTTCTACTGTGACCCCGGCTTCAGCCTCACCAGCGACTACAAGTACATCACCTGCCAGTACGGCGAGTGGTTCCCGTCCTACCAGGTCTCCTGCATCAAGTCAGGTGAGCCGCCGCGGACACCACCTTGTCACGGGTCAGACGTGCCCGCCCGGAGGAAAACGTCAGCGGGAGGGGGGGGGTAGGCGAACTGAAGTCCCTCCCGGTAACTCCGTGGTCGGCAAACCGTGGCTGGTGAGCCCCAGGCGGCTCGAGTGTGGCTCTTTCTTCCACAAAATACCTGGGCGAGTCTGTTTTGCAGAAGTGGAGTTAGAAGAAGTTTAAGTTTAAAAAAAATGTGGCTCTCAAAAGGAATTTCTTTTTTTCCTTTTTTTAAAAATATATATTTTATTGATTTTTTACAGTTAGGAGAGGGATAGAGAGTTAGAAACATCGATGAGAGAGAGACATTGATCAGCCGCCTCCTGCATACCTCCCTCTGGGGATGTGCCTGCAACCAAGGTACATGCCCTTGACCAGAATCGAACCCAGTACCCTTCAGTCCACAGGCCAACGCTCTATCCACTGAGCCAAACTGGTTTCGGCTCTTTTTTCCTTTTTTAAAAAAATATATTTTTTATTGATTTTTTTTTTACAGAGAGGAAGGGAGAGGGATAGAGAGTTAGGAACGTCGATGAGAGAGAAACATCAATCAGCTGCCTCCTGCACACCTCCTACAGGAGATGTGCCCACCACCAAGGTACATGCCCTTGACCGGAATTGAACCTGGGACCTTTCAGTCCGCAGGCCGACGCTCTATCCACTGAGCCACGCAAGCTAGGGCTCAAAAGGAATTTCAGTCGTCGTGCTGTTGCTATTTGGCTCTGCGGACTAGTGAGTTTGCCGGCCACTGGCCTAGTTAATAACAAGTTGCCAGCAAACCACTGGCCTCGGGGTTCCAGGGTACAGAGACCCGGGCACCAGCGACACCCGCCCGCGGTCTCCTTGCCTCCCATCCTTCCTCTACCCTGCCCCTGGGGTTTCCCTGCTGCTCCCCTGGCCACCTGCCCTGAGCAGTGGGCATGCTGCACACTTTCCCCCCGGACACAGAGTGTAAGGGAAGCTCCGGTTAGCATGGGCCCCCAGATCTCCCCTCCCCCTGGGGTCACGGGAACCAGCCGGAGGAGCAGAGCAGGAAGGCCTACGGGAGGCTTCTGGGCCAGCTGAGAGGAGGGAGGCCCTAGCCAGTCTGGCTCAGTGGTTAGAGCTTCAGCCCTCGGACCAAAAGGTCATGGGTTCAATTCCGGCTGGGTTGCAGGCTCAATCCCTGGCCCTGGGTGGGGGTGTGGCAGGAGGCAACCAATGGATGTGTCCCTCTCACAATGATGTTTCTTTTTCTGGTCTCTCCCTCTCCCTTCCACTCTCTCTAAACATCACTGGGAAAATGTCCTCGAGTGAGGATTCACAAAGATGAGAGGAGGGAGGAGGAATCAGCAGCCACACCGGGCAAGTGTAGGAGATGGGGGGGCTTGTAGCCAAGGGACAGGACTCAGTTTTGGGGGTCGGCCCTCGCCTCCCCGTACCTGGAGCATGAGATGGCTATGCCTCCTGTGGCCCTTCCAGCTTCCTGTTCTTTCTTACACACCGCCCCCCCCCCCCCCCACACACACACACAGTCCATCCCAGACCCTCACAAAGGCACGAGCTCAGCGCCCCTTTCCGGCTCCAGACACGACCCCCCAGGGGAGGGCCCCTTCGTTCCCTGCCCCAGAAGCAGGCTCTCACCCGGTCTGGAACGGGCGCCTGCAGTCGCCCTCCCGCCTGGCAGAGGCCCGCTGGGGACGGGGTCCGCGCTGGGGGGTCCCGAGGCCGCAGACCAGGCGCCGATGGGGAGCGTCAGAGGCACGCGTGCCAGACCCAGGCGGCCAGCGGGCACGGGGGAACCTTCACACCACACCTAGTGCACAGTCCGGGGGCCTCATTCTCTCTCTCTCTCTCTCTCTCCTCCCTTCCTCTCTCTTTCTTTCTCCTCTCTCTCTCTCTCCTCCCTTCCTCTCTCTCTTTCTCCTCCCTCCCTCTCCCCCCCCTCCCCCTCGCAGAGCAAACGTGGCCCAGCACCCACGAGACCCTCCTGACCACGTGGAAGATCGTGGCGTTCACGGCGACCAGCGTGCTGCTGGTGCTGCTGCTCGTCATCCTGGCCAGGATGTTCCAGACCAAGTTCAAGGCCCACTTCCCGCCCAGGTCAGTGCCGCCCCCCACCCCGCCCCCACCCCGGGGCAGCCGGGAGCGGAGGGTGAACTGGGTGGCAGTACGTGCAGCACGGAGGTCCTCGGAGCACACGGGGAGAGCGGAACACTTCCCTGCGACGGTTTGGGGGGCTGGGGGGTCAGGGCACCAAGCAGTGCACAGACCTCATTTCCCCCTTCCCACCCCCTGGGAGCCCGTGTCTCCCTCCCTCCCTCCCTGGACAGACGGTCCTCGGTCCCCGGGGGGGCATTTGGGTGAGAGAGGGGAGCACAGACTCAGGGTTGCACTCAGCCTGGTGTGAGGTTGTGGGAGGTAAGGGATGCACAGGGCCCATTAGGAGACAAGGCCAAAGGTGCGACCCCACAGCGGTCCCCAAACTGAGCGATGGGGAGTCTCGGGAAAGGGGTCTGACTGGGGGCAGGGCAGGGCCCGGGGGACTCAGCCTCCGGTGGCAGCTGCCCCGGCCCGATCCCCCACTCATCCGTGAGCGTGGGTTGGTGTCTTCATCCGCCCGCCACCACCATGCCCACAGAGGACCCATCACCCTCCTCCCTTTGGGTCAGAGAGGGGCCTCCTGCCCGCTGCCCACAGGCCGCTGTCGGGAAGAAGCCGCCAGAAAGCAAAGGGGTGGGTTGTGCACGTTAGGAGGAGGGCAGGGGGCCAGCCGTCCCTGGACTCAGAGGCCTGTCCCCAAGGACTCATCTGTCCCCCTATCGGTCTTCTCCTTCGGGGACCCTAAGCCTCAGAAAAGGCCACTCATTTCTTTTTGTTTTTCATTCTTACCTGAGGATATTTTTCCATTGTTTTCAGAGAGAGGAAGGGAGGAGGAGAGACAGAGAGAGAGAAACATCGATGTGAGAGAGACGCATTCATTGGTTGCCTCCCCCACTTGCCCCAACCAGGGTCGGGGATGGAGCCTACAACGCAGATATGTGCCCTTGACCGGGATTGAACCCGGGACTGTTCAGTCCACTGGCTGACGCTCCATTCACGGAGCCACACCGGCCAGGGCAGTCCCTATTCTCTGACCTGTTCCGCTCCTAGCAGCCTTCCTGCGGGACACCACAGAGACACATGGGTGCTCTGCGGGAACGGTTATGGCCACCAGGCCAAGCACCGTGGTCCCACAGGGCGGAAGGAAGTGTGAGGGGAGAGCAGAGGGGACAGGCAGGAGGGCACCAACAGTGGGGAGAAGAAACCTCAGCCCGGCCGGTGTGGCTCAGTGGCTGAGTGTCTATCTAGGAACCAGGAGGTCACGGTTCGATTCCCAGTCAGGACACAGGCCTGGGCCGCGAGCTCCATCCCCAGGGTGGGGCGTGCAGGAGGCAGCCAGTCAATGATTCTCTCTCATCACTGATGTTCTTCTCTCCCTTTCCCTTCTTCTTGGAAATTAATAAAAATATGCACCAAGTGGCCAGATGAGGATGATCTCTGAACACAGAATCATCTGGCCACTGGGTGTCTATCCTATAGAATAAAAGGCTAATAGGCAAATTGTCCCCTCCACCAGGATTCGACCAGCAGGCAGGCAGGCCAGCCAACCGCCCATGTCTCCTCCCCCTGGCCAGGCTGGCAAGACCCACCCATGCACGAATTCATGCACCGGGTCTCTGATACACACACACACACACACACACACACACACACACCCCACACACACTGAATGGTCAGATTATTATGCGTTCAGAGATCATCATCTGGCTGCTCAGTGCATATTTTATTTTATTTATTGTATTTTTTTAATATATTTTTTTGATTTTTTACAGAGAGGAAGGGAGAGGGATAGAGAGCTAAAAACATCGATGAGAGAGAGACATCGATCAGTTGCCTCCTGCACGCCCCCTACTGGGGATGTGCCCGCCACCAAGGTACATGTCCTTGACTGGAATCCAACCTGGGACCTTTCAGTCTGCAGACCGATGACGCTCTATCCACTGAGCCACACCAGTTTCGGCTATATTTTAAAATAAAGAAACCTTTGCTCCCATCATGGGGCCCCAGGACCCCGGCTGCCGTGGGGGGGGGCACTATGGGTGGCTCCCTCCCGGGGGTGGCGTGCCACTCTGACATGTGGGTACCGCTCTGCCTGGCACAGGGGGCCCCCCAGGAGTTCCAGCAGCGACCCCGACTTCGTGGTGGTGGACGGCGTGCCCGTGATGCTCCCGTCCTACGACGAGGCCGTGAGCGGCGGCCTGAGTGCCTTAGGCCCCGGGTTCCTGGCGCCCGGCGGCCGGGGCTGCCCCTTGCCCGTGGACGACCAGAGCCCCCCGGCCTACCCCGGCTCCGGGGACGCGGACGCAGGCCCCGGGGCGCCCGAGACCTGCGGCGGCGTCTCGGGCTCTTCCGAGCTGCTCCCCAGTCTCTACCCCGCGCCCCCGTGCCAAGGGGGCATCCGCCCCGCGTCCGACAACCCCGACACGGCCGCCCGCACGGCAGCGGGGGAGGCCGCATCCGCCAGCCCGGGCATCGACATCGCGGACGGTAAGGGTTTGCCCCCAGGGCCCGCACCCAGCCCTGCACCAGCTCCCGGCGTCTTCCGGATGCACAGAGGCCGAGGGCGGGGCCCGTTAGGACAGGGGGGTCCTCCTCTCACCTGCGATGAGCCCCGTCGTGGGCATTTCAGGCGGCACCAAGGGCACCGAGCCCCCGTCCAGAGCGGGAAGGCTCCAGCGGCCGGTCCTTGGTTTTCAGAGCATCTTTTTTTTTTTTTATTTAAAAAAATTTTTTTAAATATATTTTATTGATCTTTCACAGAGAGGAAGAGAGAGGGATAGAAAGCTAGAAACATTGATGAGAGAGAGACATCGATCAGCTGCCTCCTGCACATTCACTACTAGGGATGTGCCCGCCATCAAGGTATATGTGCCCTTGACCGGAATCGAACCTGGGACCCCTCAGTCCGCAGGCCGACGCTCCATCCACTGAGTCACACCGGTTTCGGCCAGAGCATCTTTTTAAAAAATATATATATTTTATTGATTTTTTACAGAGAGGAAGGAAGAGAGAGAGTCAGAAACATTGATGAGAGAGAAACATCTATCAGCTGCCTCTCCTGCACACCTCCTACTGGGGATGTGCCCACAACCAAGGTGCATGCCCTTGACCGGAATCGAACCTGGGACCTTTCAGTCCGCAGGCCGAGGCTCTATCCACTGAGCCACACAGGTTTGGCAGGAGCTGGGTTTTTGATGGTTGGCGGATCTGTGGACGTTCAGCCTTTTCTCCTCCTCCCCGTGTGGGGACCAGCAGAGAGTCCAATGCAAGCGTGTCCTCAGGGTGGGGCTTGGGGTGCAGTCAGTAACAGCCATCTCCTCCCACAGAGATCCCGCTCATGGATGAAGACCCGTAGCCTGGAAGGAGACCCCCCTTCTCCCCCCGCCTCCCCCAGTGCTTCTGCTGCCCCTTTGGGAATGGAACCCGGTCCCGTGGCGGGAGGCCACAGAAGGACAGAGTGTGGGGGTGGCGCCGTGTCCTCACCTGTCTCCACGGAGACGGTGGCGATTCACGTCGGATGTCACGGACTCGGCAGCGGGTGCGGGACACGGACACAGGGCACTGGCAGACAGACCTTGGACGGGTGGGGGGGCCTGTGGGTTTGCCGAGACCACGGGGAAACCGAGGGAGGAGGGTGTCGCGTGCTGGGGGCCGCTGGATCCCCTGACGTCCCCCCCACCCCTGATGGACGTCCCGCCTGCCACCTGCGCCCGCCGAAAGCATGTCCATGGCGCCAACACGCTTCCACGTCTGCTCCCACCGGTCCCTGGAGGCCCCCCCAGGCAGAGGGAAGTCTGGGTCGGGCTGCGGGGAGAGCAGCAGTGTGCCCCCTGGAGGGGCCCGGCGGGAAGGTTCCCCCCCGACGGCTCTAGGACCATCTTCCTGGATCTGGCGGTTTCTACTCGGCAAGGCTTAAAGCAGGGGGACCGGGCAGACGCAGCGAGAAGGGAGAGGAGAGGCGCGGGCAGGCTCTGCTTTCTGGAAGTTTCTTCAAAAAGGAGAGCCCGTGGGCCGCGGCGTGCTGACCTCGGGCGAAGTCGCGCCGGTGTGTGTGTGTGTTCACGGCCGAGCACCTGGGCCCGTGGCGAGGGCTACATCCTGTGACTCTCCGATCGGTCAGAAGGTGTCCCGGTCGGTCCCGTCCCCTGGCGGCGTTTTGAAAAAGATCCCGGGGACCCTGGACTCTCAGGTCAGCTGCTCCGAGTGTGGCCCTCACTCCCCAACTCAGCCATACGCTCTGTCCCCGAGCAGAGGTGGTTTCTGTAAATGCATTTCCTCCTCCCAATAAACATGAGGCTGGATTCAGTCACTCACTCCTTCTGTTTTTGTCCGGCCAAGTCCACGGGCAGGGCCTCCCAGCCCAAGGACGGCTCTGCCCTCCCCTCTGGGCCTCTGGCCGACCCCCCTCATCACCTCAACCGCCCCTTTGCAAGTTCTTCAAGGCCCCTCTGTGCCGAGGCCTGGAGACCCCCACCAAAGGCCTGGCCTGGTGCCGGCTCTGATCATTTTGTCCAGGGAAGGTTTGAGGGCCCCTCTGCAGCGAGAACAGTCTCATCTTCCTGATTATTTAAGCGAGCAAACGTTTACAGCAGCCCACAGCAAGGTTGAAATTTCCCACGGCGGTTTTCCAGTAAGATGGATGCTTCCTGTGGAGTTGCCTCCTCTCCTCCTCCGGCTTTCAGATAAAATACCAACAACACTCGGACCCCTGACACTGCTGTGCCGACGGAGCCGGGAGAGCGGGGAGCATGATCAAACCCCAGTTTTTTTTTTTCTGGACACGGACGGATTAGATGTTAAAAGGGAAATGCCAGTGTGAAGCGTGATGTTCCCCGTGGAGGGGAGTCGGGTGGGTGCGGGGGAGGGACCGTGATGGTGGGACTGGAACCCGAGACCTGGCCCGGTGCCTGGGCGGTGGGCGTGCGGGCAGGGGGCAGTGTGGTTAGTCAGCACACCTCTGTCGGAGGATGGCCTCCCTTGCCCTGGGCACTCCTGGGTACCGCGAGCCCACAGAAGGGCTGGTTTGTGTAGGTGTCTGTGCTTACGTGCCACTTGGCCCCTGGGAGAGAGAGAGGACCCGGGGGGCTGGGTGGGAGGGGGGATTTGGGGTGCACTCCCCAGCAAGTAGCCGTTCCACGGAGGAGCTGGGTTTGATGGTTGGCGGGTCTATGGAGGTTCAGCCTCTTCCTCTCCCCCCTGGAGTGGGGACTGGCAGAGTCTCACCCAGCCTTCCAACATCCCTGTCACCCCAGTGTTCGCTCTTCTCCGCGCCGACAGCTGCCCCCCTCCCAGGCTCCCTAAATGGAGGGCATGTCTCAGAGGCCATAGGTAAGTGCCTCCACACAGGGCGGGGGAATCGGGGTGGGGGTGGGGAGAGACTTGGGAGGCTGGTTCCAGGCCTGGCCTCACCTCCTTCCAGAAACCGTTCTGCACCCCAACGCAGGCACGCAGCCCCTCACCTGCGGCGAGCCCAGTACATCACAGATGCCTGTCCAGTCCCACATCTGAGAGACAGTGCCACAGCGCCACCCACGCCCAGGTACCCGTGTAAGCGTTGTTCTAAGAACGGAGGCCGGCAGAAAGGAAATGTGGGGTCAGTGGCCCCACCAGATGGTGTCTCCCCATCACCGGGGTCCTCCGCTCGGCCCCTTGAGTGTGTGGCCGCATCAGCATCTCACCCACACATGCTATTTCTGGGGGATGGGAGGTGTATTTTTCTTTAAAAAAAAATATATTTTATTGATTTTTTACAGAGAGGGATAGAGAGAAACATTGATGAGAGAGAGACATCGATCAGGTGCCTCTTGCATGCCCCCTACTGGGGATGTGCCTGCAACCAAGGTACATGCCCTTGACACAGTGGTTCTCAACCTTCCTAATGCCGCGACCCTTTAAGACAGATCCTCATGTTGTGGTGACCCCCAAACATAAAATTATTTTCGTTGCTACTTCATAACTATAATTTTGCTACTGTTATAATGTAAATATTTTCCAATGGTCTTAGGCGACCCCTGTGAAAGTGTCGTTTGACCCCAAAGGGGTCACGACCCACAGATTGAGAACCACTGCCTTGACAGGAATCGAACCTGGGACCTTTCAGTCTGTAGACTGACGCTCTATCCACTGAGCCACACCGGTTTCGGCTGGGGGGAGTGTGTATTTTTCATCACGGTGGGCTCAGAGGCAGGAGAGCATCCTCCTGGCGCCCCAAGCAAGCCTGGACTCAGCCTCTGTTCGTTTCAAAGTCCCGGAGGCCCTCGGGGTATGAATGGGGCCGATCTTTCTGCAACAGCCCCAGGAGCCAGTAGGAATGAGATCGCATGGGCCACACCGTGAACTGTGCCCAGCGGTGCCTTGCGGAGGGAACCGTCCCTGACCACAGGGCTTCCTGCTCAGGGGGGGAGGCACCCTCGGGATGGAGGTCAGAGGTCAGCGGAGGGCGGAGCCTGCAGGGAGAACTGTGGGTGTCTGTCCCTGCGCCCCAGAGGTGTGCACAGAAGTTGGTATTTAAGGAACCACAGAGCAGCCGTTCCTGGCTGCGTGATCCTGTCACAAGCTCAGAAGTCCCAGGGCGTCTTCGCACTTTGCTTCCATGTTTTTATTTATTTATTTTTATTTGTTTGTTATTTTAATCTTCACCCGAGGATATTTTCCCATTGATTTTTATTTTTTAAATTGATTTCAGAGAGGAAGGGAGAGGGAGAGAGAGAGAGAAACATCAATGATGAGAGAGATTGATCAGTTGCCTCCTTGCACGCCCCACGCTGGGGATTCAGCCTGCAACCCGGGCATGTGCCCGTGACCAGAATCGAACTCAGGACCTTTCTGTCCACAGGCCGA
>JAAGEH010002526.1:9041410-9054218 GCA_011751065.1 Lasiurus cinereus | reverse complement strand
CAGAATCGAACCCGGGATCCCTCAGTTCACTATCCACGGAGCTCCACCGGCCCAGGCTGAGTCCGTGTTTTTGCACTGAGGCTGCGGTTTGCCGGTGTGGGATCATCTTCAGGGCCATTCCAGCCTGATTACAGCCGCCTCACAGCGGGCACCCGGCAGCCTGCGCCCGTTCCTGCGGGCACACAGCAGGCCGGGCCAGTGCAGAGGCGCATGGGCCACACCTGCTGGTCCAGATGCTCCCTCCCCCGATGCCACGTGGTGGTGGGCAGCCCCTCACCCATCCCCGCCTCCCCGGCCGGCCGGCCCCTGTGTATTCCCCGCAGAGGCAGCGAATAGCTCAGGAGAGCCAGGGTTTTGCAATGGGCGACACCTGGCTGCAGACCGGCCTGCCCCCCTCAGGTGTGTCTTGGGTGAGCAATTGCCCTCCCTCGGCCTCCGTCTCCTCCTGCAGGAACTGGAACCAAGTCCCCGCTGCCCTCCCTCTCCCGGGGGCTGCGGCGAGGGTGACAGCGAGGTGGGTCCCAGCGCCCAGCAGGCCGTTGGTAAGTGGCCGCCGGTCTCCTGGTGGCCGGGACGAGGGCGCGTGTGGGTGGCTGATGGACCGGGACATGGGTCCCAGGCACTCGGACCTGCCTCTGCCCCTGCCGCCCCCTGCCAGGTTACGGGGAGCCTTGTGGGGGGCTGCCCCAAGGGGATGGGCTACAATGTGCTCTGTCTGACCCCCTGAGCCGCTTTCCCAGGAGCCCTGTCTGGCTTCGGCGGGCTGGGCCATCCGGGCAGAGGGACAGCCTCCCTCCTGGGCCCGGGCCTCTGTCCTCCTCCCCGCTCGGCCTTGGGGAAGCCACAGAGGCTCCGCTCAGGGCAGGTAGCCCCCCTCAGCCTGTCCCGGGGACCCTGAAGGACTCAGGTCACCCCATGGCTGCCCTGGAGATCGCACTCACCTGCCTCCCGGGTTTATGGCCTGTCTCAGATGGGAGGCTTGAACGTTAATGCCCGTGCGTCGTCGCAGCGATGCAGAGGACCGTGAAGGTGCCTGGGCTGGCAGAACGGGGCCCGGGGGAGCGGCCGCTGCTCAGGGTGGGGGATGGGGTGCAGGCTGAGCTGCAAACAGCAGCCTCCAATCATTACATCGTAAAACATAATGCTGGGCTTGGGGCGTCTCGGGGCGGTGAGGCCATTATGGGTAACTGCCGTGGCAGACAGCATGCCCGCCTGCGCTCCGGGCAGAACCAGGCCCTGGGGACCCGAGGCAGTGGGAGAGGCCCCCGTACCTGAGCGGGAGCCTCCCCCACGTGTTCAGAGCCAGCAGGGACCCCATCCCTGCTCCTCCAAGGCCCAGGGGTGAAGACACCACATGCCAGCAGACGCAGGTAGAGTTTGGGGGGTGAGGGGGTCAGGTGGACCTAAGGGGATGAGGAGACCGATATGTTCTGCGTGGATCCTGTAAGATTTATTTACAGACCCGGGGCAGGCAGTGACTAGTTATTAAGCGCCTGCTGTGTGCTGTGGGAAGTGAGGACTGGTGAGTGCTTCAAACGGGGGACAATGAAGACTGGGCCTGGGCCTGGGTCTGGGAGGCGCCCTCAGCCAAGCTGGGGGGATTGGGAAATGGGTGGCTGTTCTGTGCTTTGAGGCTCCTCATGGAGTGCAGGCCCAGGGGAGGGATGGGAGAGGGGGATGGAACCGGAGAGGGACTGGGGCCAGAGCCTGGGGGTGAAAGGGTGAGGTTTGGAAGTCTGGGGGCAGGTGAGTGTGTGCTGAGGAGGCCAGTGCTCCCTGGGAGAACGAGAAGCCAGGGTGAGGTGGAGAAGTGAGCGAGCGAGTGAGCGAGCGAGTGAGAGACCATTCTGCCCCCTGGATTTGGTGAAGCAGCGTCTGGAAAGCGAGGCCACTGCCAGTGCCTGCCTGGCCAGCGCGGATGGGGTCAGTGGGACGATGGTGCCGACTGCTCAGAACAGCGCCGAGAGAGTGCAACTCCAAACTGCGCTTCACTCCACACACTGCTCTCTCCTCTGGGCTCCGGTCCCATCTAGAGATGCTGGTCCCTCTGCATCAGCCCTGCACATGCGAGGGGTGGGGGGGAGAGGGGGTTTGCAGCATTTCCCTGCCGCTCTCCTGGCTGTTCACAGAGCCAAACACCCTCCAAGCCTGGGTTAGGGGTGTGCGAGTATGCATGTGTGTATGTACGTGTGCGCATGTGTATGTGTGTGCATGCACGTGTGCACATGCACATGCGTGCAGATGTATATGCATGTGTACATGTTCATGGATGTGCATGCATGTGTGCACACGTGTGTGTGCATGCGCAGGTGCACACTGACATAGGAAGAAGGTGGGCGGGGCGGGCCCAGCACAGTGTACAGTGCGGTTTAACCAGCATCCCCTCAGCCCTGAGTCCTGGCCCAAAGCCCAAGGAACACGGTGGCGTGTGGGACGCGGTCACAGGACGCTTTCTGCAGGCTCGCTCTGACAGCCAGACACGGCTGGTCCCAAACCCCAATCCCCCTGCTCCTCAGCAGCGGCGGAGCTGTGTCTGGCTCTGGGCTCAGCGCCCTTGGGTGATAGAGCAGCTCTACAGCCTCTGCCCCCCGGCTTGGCTGGGCTGGACACGGAGCTGTCCCGGGAGCCGGCCAGCTGGATGGGTGCCAGCAGCCTGAGAGCCAGCCAGCAGTGGCCGCTTTCGCTCCTGGTGGGCACCTCCGGCTGCTTGCAGAACCGGCCTTGCAGGTACCAGCCTGGGACACTCCCCTTGAAATGTGGCCACCTTTCCTACCCCCATCCCCACCCCTTTCTGCTCGCTCCCAGGCCTGACACCTCGTCTGTGGTCTGCGTGAAGGCGATTGGGAAGTGCATGGATGTCTGCCCAGGGACTGGACACAGCCGAAGGGGCACAAACCACCAGGCAGTGGTGGCAGGGGGGTGGCGGGGTGCAGGTGATAACGAAGCATGGAAATAGGGGGTGCTTTTCTTTCGTTTTGGGGTCACGGTGTCTCACGGGGGAGGGCTTGGTTGAGTCAAAATTCTTTTCTTGCTAAACACATCTTCAGAACTCGTCCAGTTTGTTGCTACTACGAATGGGGTATTTTTCCCCATTTCCCGAACGTTTATTGCTGTCATCCATCGACACTTTCTCTGTGTACCCGCCTCTCTGACTGAATTCTCTTACTAATTTTAATAGGGTTTTATTAAAATCGATTAGGTTATCGAGGTGCACTCCCGGCCATCCGTAAGTGAAGATATTTTCCTTTCTTTGCCGGCACTTAACTCAATTTATTCTCCCGGCTTACTCTCGTAGTCACAGCTCCGAAGCCACGTTGATCGACAGTGCAGACAGCGCGCTTTATCTCGCCCCTGATTTAATAGAAATGACTTCGGCATTCCTCACTTAGTAAAAATGTTTGATCTTGGTCCTCAGTAAATAGTCTTTATCCTGCTTAAGCCATTTCTGTCCACACTCAGCCAGTTCTTAGAGGAAGACAGTTATGTGTACCTTCCAGATACATAATAGAACGGCCTCGTGTCTATGAAATTGGCTACCTGAATGGCGAGGCATACATCCTACTTCTATTTTCTCTGCAACAGCATGAAACTCATAAATTCTTGGTGGTTAGAAAAATGTACAACAGCCGAAACCGGTTTAGCTCAGTGGATAGAGCGTTGGCCTGTGGACTGAAAGGTCCTGGGTTTGATTCTGGTCAAGGGCATGTACCTTGGTTGCGGGCACATCGCTAGTAGGGGGTGTGCAGGAGGCAGCTGATTGATGTCTCTCTCTCATTGATGTTTCTAACTCTCTATCCCTCTCCCTCCTCTCTGTAAAAAAAAACAACAACCAATAAAATATATTGAAAAGAAAAGAAAAATGTAAAACAATAGGAAACGCAGGGTCATTTCGGAATCGCCTAACTCCATCCCCTCTCGGAGAGAACCCCACAACCGGGCTGTGCTTTCCATATCTTATTTTATTTATTATTGCTGTTTAACATCTCTGATCTTTATCTTATCGCGGCTGTTCCCGCTGTATTCCATTTCTAGAGCTGCAGTAACAAGTTACCACAAACTGGGTGGTTTAAAGCAGTAGCCATGGACTCTCTGGCTGTTCTGGGGTCCAACGTCGAGGCATCCGCAGTGTCGTATCCGGGAGCATTTTACTTTATTTACTCGAGGCCTGGTGCACAAATTCGTGCACAGGTGGAGTCCCTCGGCCTGGCCAGCAATCAGGGCCGATTGGGGCCGGCTGGGGAGAGGGATAGTGGGAGGTTGGCCAGCCCTGGAAGGTTGGCTGTGGGAGCGCACTGACCACCGGGCCTGCTGCGTTGAGCATCTGCCCCCTGGTGGCCAGTGCACATCATAGCTACCGGCGGGTCGTCCGGTTGTAATGGTCGCTTAGGCTTTTATACAGATAGATTTTATTTTAAAAATATGTTTTTATTGGTGTCCTTCTTCCTCTACCCCTTTCCTGCCTGCTGTCAGGAGTGACAGCTATTGCCTCTCCATCTACCCACCCACCTATGCACACATTTTCACTTAGCAAACATGCGCTGGACTTTGCTCTGAGCCCATAAGACAGAACGGGGTGGGTGTGCCCTCTCTCTACTAATTTTAGAGGAATGTCCCAGACTCAGCCATCACTTCGTTTTTGAAGAGAAGAGAACCTTGGGGAAGGAACCAGAGGGAATTTACCTGCTGCTTTGGAATGATTTGCCAGCTCCTCCGAAGCTTGAGGTGGAGCTTAGATCACGGGTTCGAGATTTGCCCGCATCCTTCTCTGGACTGGCTCTAACCTTCTCGGTTCCTGCTCTGAGCGATGCTCTGAGGTGCGGTCCCTCCATGGATCTGGTGCTCAACAGCTCAGCACCTAACCCTGTGGTGCCTGCTGCGTTTCTGAAGGGGAAACCATAGTGAACAGGTGTTATGTTTCCATCCGTCGGGAGGCAAATTCACGCAGAGCATCTATATGCCTTGTGCTCGCCAAAGGGGAAAGCCACATTGGTATGCGCCCCACAAACCCACGACTGGCTTCTGAGCCGTGATTTGCATTTCTCCTGGCAGCGCTGTTTATCTGGGGAGGTTAGGGCTCGCTGTCTGTGGCGAGTGCGCGTTGAGCGTTAGATGAGCGGGTCGGGGAGGATTCCAGGAGTGGGCAGGAGGGCTCTGCATAATCCTGTCAGCGCTGGCTCCCGCAGGAAGGAAACTGGAACGAACAGCAAGCCTTTCTCTGGACGAGAACCCCAGGAGAGAGGACCGAAATCCTCAGCCCGAGCTGGGGAGAAAATCTGCAGCCCTAGGAGTGACAATGGAGGTCAATGTCACTCACAGGTTTTCTGCAAGTTGGTGAAACTCTCCCCCCTGCCCCCCAGTACGAGGAGGGGGACATGTCACTATTTCCCCACGTGGAGGGAGGCAGAGAGCAAGAGGATGGGACCAATTCTGAGACTGGCTCAGTCTGCATCCTGATAGAAGCTTCCAGGCCCGCGTGGCTTCCCCATGTGGCTGCGGTAGCCCCTGGTTTAGTTGATGAACTTGACTGGCCCAAGAGTCAAGGTCAAGGTCACCCTGAGAGCGCTCGGAGAAACTCAGGCTGTGGACTTCTCTTTGCTTCCTCCTCCTGTGCTCACACGGCTTAGCCACCAAGGATTTGAGGAGAATTGGGTGGCTGTGTGGGCCAGGGGGTGTGTGTATCTGCTGATGGATGTTCTTGGGCCAAATGTGCCCAGAACATGCCAATCTGCACGCTGACTTGCTCCCACTCAGAGACCCTGTTGTCTGTGTCTGCCTTGGCCTTATGGGGAGTCTTCTGTCGCCAAGCAGACTGTGTGTCCCTTAGAGACGGGACAGCGTCTCAGACTCCAAGAGTCTCTAGTAACCTGGCTCGGTGCCGGCTCCATCAATGCGACATACACTTGAGCACGGCGTGCAGTCAGTGTCAGTCTGCTTGGGCGCTGTAACAAAACCCACATGCTCCTCCTCTTCTTCTGAAGCCACAAACCGGTTGTGAGAACCCCCTCACCCCCTGATGACCTCCTCGACTCTTCATTATCTCCTGAAGGCCCCAACTCCAAACCACATCACATTGAGGGGTAGGACTTCAACGTGGGATTTGGGGGTGACACAGTGAAATTCACAGCGTTATAGTAATTACTCTGGTGAGCTTCAGGCCAGGGAGGCTGGGGGTAGGGGGTAGGGGGCGGGGCCTGAGGAAGGCGGACCATGAAGGTCTAACTGAGATGCCTGGACACAGAAGGGGACTTGGAAGGAGGTGGACATCGGAGAAACAGACATGGGGAGCAGAGCGACAGAAGGAAATGCTTGAAAGAGAGGGCGCCCATTCCCAGTAGAGTGCTCTGCCCGGAACATTCCAGAAGTTGTCTCCCTGTCTCGGGAACAGCCTCGGAGGGAGCAGGCTGGCGGCACATCTTCTGGACGTTTGAGGCCCGTCAGGGAGGGGCGGCGGGCTCCACAGAGGGCCGGGCCCTCTCTCTCCCCGGGCCTCTGGCTTAGTCCTTCCTGATGCCCCTTCTTGGGGACCAGCGTGCCCCATCATGCTCCGCTCCACTCCTGGCGGGGCGGGTGAGGGGGTGCAGGAGGTGACATTTTAAATACATCTTCACTCAGAGCAATTATGCTACCCCTTGAGCAGGAGGGAGGAGGTGGCCTGGCTGGGAGGTTGTGGGGCGTGTAGATCTCTCTGTGGCAGAAAAATCAAAGCGATTTCGTTTTAAAGTTAAACAGAGAAGGAGGACAGAAATGGACATGTGTTTCATGGGTTCTCTCTCTTCTTCTCCGTCTCTCTCACATACACCCTCACACACACACACACACACATACTCACATTTGGGGTGTTTACGGGCTGGGCTGTTAGGAATGAGGCTGATGAGACATGCAACAACATAGGGGAACCTTGGTAATGTCAGGCTTGCGTTAGTGAAAGAAGCTCGTTCTTATGATTCAGTAGAAAACGGCTCATTTAATCCATGGTGATGGGAGAGCAGGCTGCAGCTACATAATCTGTGGGCCCACTGCGTTTCACTGCATTTAAATTACACCTCGCTGCAGTTGGTTGTAAAGACCCGTCTGCCAGCCACTCGCTAAGCACTTGACAGTATTAATACTTCTGTGTGTGTGTGTGTGTGTGTGTGTGTGTGTGTGTGTGACATCTTCTTTATCCATTCATCCATTGATGGATACCTAGGTTGCTTTCACATCTTGGCTATTGGAAATAATGCTGTATAGGACGTAGGGGGTATATACACTGCGTGGCCAGATGACGATGATCTCTGAATGCAAAATAAACTGGCCACTCAGTGTATATCCTATATAATAAAAGGCTAATATGCAAATTGTCCCCTTGACCAGGAGTTCGACCAGCAGGCAGGCTGGCCAATCGCCCATGTCTCCTCCCCCTGGCCAGGCTGCCCGGACCATACCCATGCACGAATTCATGCACTGGGTCTCATATATATATGTGTGTGTGTGTGTGTGTGTGTGTGTGTGTGTGTGTGTGTTTGATCATAATAATCAGTGTATCTTTTCCAACTGCATTTTCATTTTCTTCAGGTAAACACCAGAAGTGGAATTGCTGGGTCATATGGTAGCCCTATTTTCACTTTTCGAGGTACACCCACGCTATTACCCATCACGGCTGCACCAATTCACACAGGCCCCCAAGAGTTCAAAAGGGTTCCCTTTGCTCCACATCCTCGCTGACACTTGCTCTTTGTTGGCTTTTCGATAACAGCCACGCTGCCAGGTGTGCGGGGAGATGGCTGGCCTTCTTATTTGCGTTTCCCTGATCATTACCGATGCTGAGCATCATTTCCTACGTGTGTTACGGGCCATTCGTTACCTTAATATTGACACCCGTCTGATAAGGCACACGTCACTCTGTCTGTTTACAGATAAGACACCGAGGTTTGGAGAGACTGACACCTCGGCCCAGGTAACCAAGCCCACGTACGCACCCGTATGTCACACACCGTTGTCTTCACTTTCCCCGCCAGCGTGGTGCTCGGCTCATAAAAGCATAAACATATTTATTGGCCGGAATGATCGAATGTCCCTGTTCCAATGTACACTCTGATTATCTTTGCTTGGACGATAGCAGTAGCTGTCTCACCGAGTTTGTTTCCTTTCTTTTTAATAACATTTTTATTGATTTCAGAGAGGAAGGGAGAGGGAGAGAGAGATGGAAACATCAGTGATGTGAGTCATGGATCGGCTGCCTCCTGCACGCCCCACACTGGGGATCGAGCCTGCAACCCGGGCCTGTGCCCTGACCTGGAATTGAACCGTGACCTCCTGGTTCCTAGGTCAATGCTTAACCACTGAGCCATACCAGGCAGGCCTGACCTTGTTTTCTGAAGATCCCCCATCTCTTACCTCCTTTAGTCTATACATGTCTTTTGGCGTTACCCGTCTCATACACAGACACAAAGGCGAGATGTCACTCCATTGCTGACCACCATCCGCTGGATCCCTAACCCCCACAGGCAGCCAGAGCAGAGTATTGGTGGATGGTCCTCTGAGGTCTGGCCCACCTCCCTGGCGCACACCCCACATTCCATTGACACCAAACCAGCGGCCGTCCCCCACCTGAGCCCCCTTTTCTCCTCAGTTCTTCCGCCAGGAAGGCGCTCCCTCTGTCCCGTCCAGCTGACGAAGTGATCACGATCTGTCCACCTGACTCCTGGGCGTCACCAAGTCCCCAACCCCAGGGCTTGTGAGCAGCGGGAGGTACGCCTGTTATGGGAGCCCTGGCCGCGTTATACCCACTTGTTTACGTGCCCGCCTTCCCCCTGTGGGCAGTGGTACGGAAGGACTCATTGTCTCCAGACCTGTCATTTTAGGAAGAACACAGGGGCTAGGGCTGAAGCTTAACCGTGTGGTTGTTGAATGCATGGTTCATTTTTTTAAAAATATATTTTATTGATTTTTTACAGAGAGGAAGGGAGAGGGATAGAGAGTTAGAAACATCGATGAGAGAGAGACATCGATCAGCTGCCTCTTGCACATCCCCTACTGGGGATGTGCCCGCAACCAAGGTACATGCCCTTGACCGGAATAGAACCTGGGACCCTTCAGTCCACAGGCCGACGCTCTATCCACTGAGCCACACGGGTTAGGGCTGCAGGGTTCATTTTTTAACGTCCCTATTAAACCTTGGTATCTGGACTTCCCTGGACCTGGTTTTGGCAGCTGCCTTTTTAAAGAAACACGGTCACTCATGACGATGTGACAAGTTTGTGGCGTTGACGTTTTTCCTTTGACACAAAGGCTGCTAAGGTCACTCATTCATTCATTCAGTCCCTGGCATATATTTATTGGGGGACACTGCTCAGGTACCAGATGGGACGTGGTGGACAGCTCAGACAGACAGGACTTCCCATCTCATGAAGCCGCCGTCGAGGTATGGACTCAGGACCTGATCCCCCATGGGTCGGGGAGCAACGGACACAAACAGGGGCGTGCCACACACCCCTAAAGCCGCTCTGCCTGTGGGCGTCTCATCGTGCCCCGAGGCTGTGCGCGCTGCTCTGGGTTTTAAATGGGCGAAACGCCAGAGATGGCCGCTGGGCCCTGCCCGGGAAAGAGGGCATCACCAGCATCCCCCTCTCCCCCCCCCCCCCCTCCCCCCCCCACCCCGCCACACTGGAGAGAGTCTATGGATGCTTACTTCAAGGGCCACAGGTTGAGGCAACCCTAAGCCGACCTGCCACTCAGGTTGACACTGTTACGTCCCCGTGACCTCATCTGTGGACCGACAGGGCCGGGTCGACAGGATCTATGGGTCCTTCCAGGTCTGATGGGAGCCTCTGGAGCCAGGTGGCTGGAACCCGTAACCAAAGGCAGGTGCGGCCCTGCGAGAGGGTGGTGGAAGTCCCTGGGGGCCCAGGTCACCCCCTGGCAGGTCCCTTCTTTGCCTGCAGATCCTCAGGGCTCGGGCTCAGTGATATCCAAGCCCGCACTGCCCCCCACCCGGGACCCCCCTGTGAGACGGGCTTGGGCAGGGAGACAGGTGCCATGTATCAAGTGACCCACGTGTGCTCCGGGGGAACTGACAAAGGGGGAACCCCGGGCCTGCCCCCAACAGAGTGCCATTTAGGGTCAGCTTCTGGCCGCAGAGGCTCCCAGCTCTCAGCGCCCCCTGGGAGCCGTTGGAGGGGACCCCTTCTCCACTCCCCAAACAGCGGAGTGTAGCGCCCCTGCATCTCCACCCCCCACAATGGGTCTGGCGAGGAGCGGGAGGCGGTGTCATCCTTGAAATGCCGTTCTTGGGGACCTCCGAGGCAATTGTCACTCACACTGCAAGCGGCCAGCCGAGGCGGGGGCCCGGAAGAGACTAGGAGGAAATCTGGGCGCTGTGATTATGTGCCAGGCTTTGCTTAACTGTCTCTTTCTTTCTTTTTTCCAGTTGCAGTTAGACACTTATTTTATGTTAGGTGGCACACAGAGGTTAGACCAGTGGTTCTCAACCTTCCTAATGCCACGTCCCTTTAATGCAGTTCCTCATGTTGTGGTGACCCCCAACTACAACGAAAATAATTTTATGGTTGGGAGTCACCACAACATGAGGAACTGCATTAAAGGGACTTGGCATTAGGAAAGTTGAGAACCACTGGGTTACAAAGTGAACCCCCTGATAGTTCAAGGCACCATATATAATTATTTCAATATTATTGTCTATATCCCCTAGGTGATAGTTTGCATCCAATTTTGTAACTACCAATTTGTACTTCTTATTTAAAAAAATTTTTTTAATTTGAAGTTTGTCTTTATTATTACATATATTTTATTGATTTCTTACAGAGAGAAAGGGAGAAGGATAGAAATATCAATGAGAGAGAGAGACATTGATCAGCTGCCTCCTGCATACCCCCCACTGGGGATGTGCCTGCAACCAAGATACGTGCCCTTGGCCGGAATCGAACCCAGGACCTTTCAGTCCGCAGGCTGACGCTCTCTCCACTGAGCCACACCGGTTTTGGCTAAATTTTTCTTATTAATGTATTACAGGTGTACATATCTTCCCATTGCTCCCTCTCCCCCACTCCCATCCATGCCCTCACCCCCCCCCAGTGTCTTGTGTCCAGTGGTTGTGCTTATATGCATGCATACAAGTCCTTCGGTGGATCTCTTATCTCCCCCTCCTCTCCCCAGCCTTCCCGCTGTAGTGTGACAGTCTGTCTGATGCTTTCCTGCCTCTTTAACCGCCTCTTTCCCACCTTGCCCAGTCCTTGCCAGCATCGCTGCCCGGTGAGTGCCAGGGCAGCCGTTCTGTGATGCCACCTCCCAGAGGCGGTTCCTGGGGAGCAGAGGGGTGTTCCCCAGTTTGCACCCCCGACTCCAGGCCCCTATTCAATCCTAACCCTAACCCTAACCCTAACCGGTGAGCACTAGAGCAGCCTGTTCTGTGATGCCACCTCCCAGAGGCGGTTCCTGGAGAGCTGAGGGGTGTTCCCCAGTTTGCACCCCCACTCCAGGCCCCTATCCCACCCCCCACAGCCTTACTCAAGGCAGGGCCATGTCTTTGAATGGGTTTCAGCCCAGGAGCCAGTGCACAGCTTCCACCCAGGCCCTGGGAGCAGGCTGCTGTGCGGGACACCCCCACCCCCCGTTTGCTGCAACCCCAGGGGCGGGCGCGGGGTGCACAGAAGGAAGGAGCGGGCGGGGCAGAAGGAACAGGCCCGTCTCCTCCCGGGTTCTGCCGCCAAACTCCGGGTTCTTCCTCAAACGCTGGCCGGAAGTGGTCACTAGGATCTTCACCTGCCTCTCGCTGGGTGTGGCTGCGGGAGCGCCGCCCGGGCATGGGGTCAAGTCCCTCCTCTGCCAGCTGCGCCTCGGGACAGGTCCTGGGCCCCGCACCCTCTGCACCGGGGTGGGGGGTGTGGGTTTTGGGGGGAGGGCCGGGGCGATCTGGCCCGGACACCTCCGTGGGCACTTGGGGAGCCACCGAGGCTGCAGCTCGGCCCCTCTGGCGGCCGTGGCCCCCGCACCCGCGCCCCCCGAACCCCGGCCTCTGTGTTCCGGGCAGAGGGACACCCGCAGGGTCTCCGGGGCGCGTCCCGGGCGCCCCGAGGTGGAGCGGGAGGTCGCAGCAGGTGCCCCAGAGCGGGAGCGGCTACCTGGACGGCGGGGCGGGGCCCAGGCGGGGGCGTGGTCATGTAGGGGCGTGGCCTGGCGGTGGGCGGGGCGGGAGGTGGGCGGGGGCGTGACCTGGCGGTGGGCGGGGCGGGCGGGCGGCTCTTTCCCGCCGGGACGGACCGCGCCGGCAGCGCCGCGGGAGCAGCGAGCGGGGGCGCGGCGGCGGGGAGGCCCCCCCACAGGTGAGCGCCCCGCCGCGGAGGCGGGCGGCGGGCCTGGAGGCGCGGGTCGGGCGTCCCTTTCCTTCTGGGGGGGTGCGGGGGGGTGTCTCGGGCTCTTTCAAGCCCGCAGCCCCGCGTGGGGCGTCCCATGTCTGCACCGCGCTCTGCCCCGTCCCCGGGGGTCCCGTGGCGGTTTTGGGGGCCACTTGGCGATATTGAAGAGTCCTTTGGCGGTGTTGGGGACCTCTAGGTGGTATTGGCGGCCCCTTGGCGGTCTCTAGGCAGTGGTTGGAGGTGCCCTGGCGGTGTTGGGGGCCCCTTGGCGGTGTCGGGGGGTCCCTTGGCGGTGTTGGGGGCCTCTAGGCGGTATTGAGGAGTCCCTTGGCGGTGTTGGGGGCCCCTTGGCGGTGTTGGAGGCCCCTTAGAGGTTTGAGGGCCCCTTGGCAGTGTTGGGGGCCCCTTGGCAGTGTGGGGGGCCTCTAGGCGGTGTTGGGGGCCTCTAGGCGGTG
>JAAGEH010002526.1:9024459-9041400 GCA_011751065.1 Lasiurus cinereus | reverse complement strand
TTGGGAGCCTCTAGGCAGTGTGGGGGGCCTCTAGGCGGTGTTGGGGGTCCCTTGGCAGTGTTGGGGGTCTCTAGGCGGTGTTGGGGGCCTCTAGGCAGTGGTTGGAGGGCCCCTTGGCGGTGTTGGGGACCCCTTGGCGGTGTTGGGGGTCTCTAGGCGGTATTGGGGGCCCCTTGGCGGTTTGGAGAAGTCCCTTGGCGGGGAGGGGGAGCGGGCAGAATGTGGAGACGGTCTGCCGGGCGGGCGGGTGGACCAGCAGGAGCTCAGCTGTGGAGCGGCCGCTCTCCCACCTGGAACCTTCCTATCACTTTCCCCTCCGCACCTGGGGGGCCGGTGCCACCTCTTCCCGGAGAGGGAGGCGGGCCGGCTGGGCCAGGGAGCCCCACAGTGCCTGGCTGTTCACCCCCACCCCACCCCCTGGCCCAGGGAGAGCAGCGGGCAGAGGCTCCCGGTGAGCAGGGTTGGCCTTTGTACTTAAAAAAGTAAAACATGGCCCTAATCAGTGTGGCTCAGTGGATGAAGCGTCAGCTTGCAGACTGAAAGGTCCCGGGTTCGATTCCGGTCGGGGGCATATATCTTGGTTGCGGGCATATCCCCAGTGGGGGTTGTGCAGGAGGCAGCTGATCGATGTCTCTCTCATCGATGTTTCTGGCTCTCTATTCCTCTCCCCTCCTCTCTGTAAAAAATCAATAAAATAAATTAAAAAAACAACAACAAATGGACGAGGGTGAGAGCCGGTGGCAGGGCCCCGACCCTTCCTAGGTGCCGGGCGACACTTCCTAGGTGCGAGCTGGGCTTGGCTGGTGGGCTTGGGCTGAGGGGGTCCCACGAGGCTGCTGAGGCCACTTGAGCGCGGATGGCGGGGCTCGCTCCCTGTGGCGGGGAGTAACCGTCACCTAAGCTGGGGACACCCTGACCTGCACCGTGACCCGCACAGCAGCTCGAGCCCGTGTCCTCGGCAGACCCTGGTGCTGAGGGGTGCTCGGTCGGGGTCCCAGCCTGTTGGAATGGGGTGCATCTGGGACCCATCCTGTCGCTGGGGGTCTGGGGGAGGGGCATTTGCGATGACGGGGGGGCTGCTCAGGTCAGAGCCTAGCCAGGCTTGTGGTCTGATCACATGTCCCCACATTTCCTGGGCCAGTCCGAACCCTGAGAGTCGCCCCCCCGCCCCCGGTCTCCTGGACTCCTGACGGGCCCGCCCTGCCCCGTGCACAGAACCCAGGGGCCAGCAGCCACCCGGGGTCCGAGGAAGCCAAACCCTCGGTTTCGGGGTGGGGGGGAGGGCCTGGGCCGAAGTCAGAAAACCAGGCGTGCATTGAAACCATCCGTGTGGCCACCGCCGGGCGTTCGGCCTGCCCGGCACCCCCATCCTGAGCCAGGTCACAGGGTCACCCCTGGGGCGTGACCGCTCTGCCTCGTCTGCACGCAGAGGGCCTGGCTCGGTTTGTTCCTGAGGAATCGGGGCGCCTCCCGGAGCCGCCTGGCTGACCCCGCATGGGGAAGTTGGCTGCGCGGACGGGGTGTCGAAATCACCACAGGCCTGTTGGGGTGTCTCTGCGGCTGCAGACTCTGGGAGCAAGAAACGCCGGGGTGCGTGTGAAGTGACCCCTGCTGGGTCTGTTTCGTGCTAGTGTTTGTGGGAAAGAATGCAAAAGGCAGATCCGGCAGATCGGCATCTTGGGTCAGGCCTGGGGCTTTGGGGGTCCCCGCGCTGGGTTTGCAACCCCCCCACCCTGCACCGTGTAGGCCAGAAGTGCTCAGCTGCAAGGGACCAGCTCAAGTCGGAGGAAGCTTCCAGGTGGGGACAGCCAGACGCAGCGCCAGGAAGTGGGGAAATCTGTGGGATCACCTGCCGTCGGAAGAGAGAGCTGGCTGGGCTGGGGGAGAACCCGCAGCTCCCAGCCTCAGCAGGAAACCATAGGCCGGGGACTTGCCGTCCTCCAGACACGGCCCTCCCTCCCTTCCCGCTCCGTCTGCTGTCGCTCTGATGTCCCCTGCCACCCCGGCCAGGTCTTTTTGGTGTGCCCTCTCTCTGCACCCCCTCCGCTGTGCTGGGATGCTGATGGGGAGTGCTCTGCCTTGGTTACTGCGGTAAATCCTCACCCGAGGACATTTCCCCCGTTGATTTATGGGAGGGTGACTAGAGACAGAGATAAACATCAATGTGGACACGTGGATTGGTTGCCTCTCTCACGCTCCCTATGGAGCCTGCAACCAAGGTTCATGCCCTCGACTGGAATCAACCCCGGATTCTTTAATCCGAGGCTCGAACTAGGGCGCCTCTACCTTTAATAATATTAAGTTGGTTGGGGTGCATTGGTTAACATGAACATGCAGGTTGCAGGTGTGGGTTTCTGTGTCACAAGATGGGTATGTTGTACCGTGTGCCCACCACCCAGAGTCGGATCTTCTCCTCTTGCCTCGTCTCAGCACCCCCTTTGCCCCCGGCCCCCTGCTGTTGGTGTCCACAGGTTTCAGCTGTATAGCCCGCGTCGGAGTGAAATCATACGGTTCTCAGGTTTTGCTGGTTTATTTGCATAATGTTCTCCAGGTCCCTCCAAGTCGTTGCCAATGGCGCAGTTTCGTCCTCTCTCCGGGGTGTGTTGTCTTCCACCGTGTGTGTGTGTGTGTGTGTGTGTGTGTGTGTGTGTGTGTGTAGGCACCACATCTCCTTCACCCCGCCCTCTGTCTCGGGACACTGGTTCTCTCCATGCCTTGGTCACCGTGAATAAATGCTGCAATGAACATAGGAGTGCACATATATATATATTTTAAAAAAAGACATTTTGGGGGGCTAGCAATCCGAATCTAGTCATTGCCCCTTTATTTTTTTTTTTAATATATTTTATTGCCCAAACTGGTTTGGCTCAGTGGATAGAGCCTTGGCCTGTGGACTAAAAGGTCCCAGGTTCGATTCTGGTCAAGGTCATGTACCTTGGTTGCAGGCACATCCCCAGTAGGGGGCATGCAGGAGGCGGCTGATCGATGTCTCTCTCTCATTGATGTTTCTAACTCTCTATCCCTTTCCCTTCCTCTCTGTAAAAAAAAATCAATAAAATATATTAAGCCCACAACCAAGGTACATGCCCTTGACTGGAATCGAACCTGGGACCCTACAGTCTGCAGGCCGACGTTGTATCCACTGAGCCAAACCGGTTAGGGCGGAGTGCACATATCTTTGCGTATAAATGAGTTTTTCGGGTATCTGCCCAGGAGTGGGGCTGTGGGGTGGTACAGTAGCTCTGTTTGTAATTCTGTGAGGCATGGCCAGCCTGCTTTGCGGAGTGGTTGTATACCTGCATTCCCACCAGCAGGGGCTGAGGGTTCCCTTTACCACCGCCTCTCCAGCACCTGTTGCTTGTCTGGTTGGTAATGGCGCTCTAACAGGTGTGAGGTGGCACCTCATTGCAGTTTTAATTTGCATTTACCTGCTGCCAGTGGGGTTGAATATCTTTCCATGTATCTGTTGGCTGTTTGTATGTCTTCTTGGGAGACGTGTATTTTCAGGTCCTCTGCTCACTTTTTAATTAGGTTGTTTGTTTGGTGTTGAGTTTTACGAGTTCTTTATCTATTTTGGAAATGAAACCTTTATCGGAGCTGCTGTTTGCAAATATCGTCTCCCATCTGGTTGGCTGCCTGCTTGTTTCGTTGTCCTTCTCTTTTTAGTTTGATAGAGTCCCATTCATTTATTTTTGCCTTTTAAAAAAAATTTTTATTGATTTCAGGGAGGTAGGGAGAGGGAGAGAGAGAGAATCATTGATTGGCTGCCTCTTGCACGCTCCCTACTGGGGATCGAGCCTGCAACCCCGCACATATGCCCTTGACAGAATCGAACCCGAGACCCTTCAGTCTGCAGGCTGAGGCTCTAACCACTGAGCAAACCCAGCCAGGGCTATTTTGGCCTTTACTTCCCTTGCCTTTGGGGTCAAGTTCATAAAATGTCCTCTACCACCCAGGTCCATACGTTTGACACCTGTATTTTCTTCAGTGTAACTTACTGTTTCTGGTCTTAGGTGTAGGACTTTGACTCATTTTGAATTAAGTTTTGTACACGGGGACAAACTCTAATCCAGCTTCATTCCTTTGCATGTGGCTTTCAGTTTTCCCAGCTCCGTTTATGGAAGAGACTATCTGTACTCCAATGTGCATTTCTGGCTCCTTGGTAGAAAATTACCTGTCTGTATCCGTGTGGTTTTATAGCTGGGTCTGTTCTGTTCCATTGATCTGTGTGTCTGTTTCTCTGCCAATACCATGCTGTTTGGATGATTGTAGCTCTGTAGTATAATTTGAAGTCAGGTAGCATCATGCCTCCAGCTTTATTCTTTTTTTTCTCAGAATTGCTTTGGCTATTTGGGGTCTTTTGGGGTCTCATACAAACCTGATGAATTCTATTTCTTTAAAAAATGACATTAGGGATTGCCTTAAATCTGTCCATTGATAGGGGCAATATGGCCGTGTTAACTAGGTTGATTCTTCCAATCCAAGAACACGTTATATTTTTTCCATTATGTGGTGTCTTTTTCAATCTCTTTTGATAAAGCTTTGTGATTTTCAGTATATAGGTCTCTCACGTTCTTTGTCAAGTTTATTCCTAGGAAATTTTTATTTTTTTGGTGGCTATTGCAAAAGGAATTGTTGTTGTTGTTTTTTTGTTTTTTTTCCCATTTCTTTTCCTGAAGTTTTGTTGTTGGTATACAGCAGTGGTTCTCAACCTGTGGGTCGTGACCCGTCTGGGGGTCGAATGACCCTTTCACAGGGGTTGCCTAAGACCCTCGGAAAACACAGATATTTACATCACGATTCATAACAGTAGCAAAATTACAATTATAAAGTAGCAATGAAAATAATTTCATGGCTGGGGGTCACCACAACATGAGGAACTGTATGCAAGGGTCGCGGCCTTAGGAAGGTTGAGAACCACTGGTATACAGGAAGGTGATGGATTTTTGCACCTTGATTTTGTATCCTGCAACTTGACTGTATTTGTTTATTGTTTCTAATAGGTTGTTGTTGTTGTTTTTTATAGAGTCTTTAGGGTTTTCTAGGAACAGAATAGTGTTGTCAGCAAAAAGTAACAGTTTGACTTCTTGCTTTCTTATCTGGATGTCTTTTATTTCCTTCTCTGGGCTTACTGCTCTGGCTAGGACTCTCAGCGCTATGCGGAATAAGAGTGGTGGCAGTGAACATCCTGGTCTTGTTCCTGGTCTTGGGGAGAAAGCTTTCATTTTTCGCCATTGAGTATAATATCAGTTGAGGGTTTATCATATATGGCCTTTATTATCTTTTTTTAAAAATATATTTTATTGATTTTTTTTTTACAGAGAGAAAGGGAGAGGGATAGAGAGTTAGAAACATCGATGAGAGAGAAACGTTGATCAGCTGCCTCCTGCACGCCCCCTACTGGAGATGTGCCCACAACCAAGGTACATGCCCTTGACCGGAATCGAACCTGGGACCCTTCAGTCCTCAGGCCAACCTTCTATCCACTGAGCCAAACCGGTTTCAGTGGCCTTTATTATCTTGAGGTACTTTTTTTCTATTCCTGTTTTAATTATAAATGGATGTTGCATCTTACCAAATGCTTTTTCTGTTTATAAGATAAATATGATTGTATTTAAGATCATCTTTGCTTATCCTTTCTTTTGTTAACGTGGTGTATTACGTTGATTGACTTGCGAATGTCAGACTGTCCGTGTATCCCTGCGATGGATCCCACTTGATCGCCATGTATTATCTTTTGAACGTACCATTGTACTCTCTCTGCTAGTATTTCGTTCAGGATTTTTGCGTCTGTGTTCATCAGGGATGCTGGTTTGCAGTTTTTTTGGGGGGGTCAACTTGCCAGATGATGGTGTCAGGGTTATATTGACCTCGTAGAATGGGTTAGAAAGTATTGCCTCCTCTTCGATTTTTTGGGAGAGTTTGAAAAGGATCGGTTTTAATTCTAATTTGGACAATTAGTAGAATTCACTGGTGAAGCCATCTGGTTCTGAACTTTGGGGGAGATTTGGGGAGATTTTTGGTGGTTATTTCCACTTCCTCACAGCTAGTGGGTCTATTTTGATTTTCCAGTTCTTCCTGCTTTAGTCTGTGAAGGTTATTTATTTCTAGGAACTTAGCTCTTTCTTCTAGGTTATTGGAGATGGTGGCATACAGTCTTTCACGATATGCTAGTATGATCCCTGGTCCACCTGTGATGTCTGAGGTGACGTCTCTCCTCTCTGATTTTGTTTACATGGGTCTGTTCCCTTTTTTCCGTAGTGAGTCAAGCCAGGGGTGTGTCCATTTTATTCATCTTCTTAAAGAACCAGCTCTTTGTTTTATTGATATACAGTTTTTTGTTTTTGTTTTTGTTTTTTTGGTATCGTCTTTTTTGTTCTCTATTTCATTGAATTCTGCGCTGTTTATTATTTCCTTGTTTCTTTTTCTAGTACTTGAGGATGTGATGTTCGGTTGTTTACTTGGGTTTTCTCTGATTTCTCGAGCTGGGCCTGGAAGGATATCAACTTCCCTCTTATTATTGCTTTGGCTGCACCCCAGATGTTTGGCTTCGTCGTGTTACCATTCCCGTTTGTCTGCATCTACCTTTTGAGCTCATTTTTAAAAATATATATATATTTTATTGATTTTTTACACAGAGGAAGGGAGAGAGATAGAAAGTCAGAAACATCGATGAGAGAGAGAGACATCGATCAGCCGCCTCCTGCACGCCCCACTGTGGAGATGTGCCCACAACAAAGGTACATGCCCTTGACTGGAATTGAACCTGGAACTTTTCAGTTCACAGGCTGACACTCTATCCACTGAGCCAAACAGGCTTTGGCGAGCCAGTCATTTTTTTTTAGTACCATGTGGTTTAATCTCTTCATTGTGTGGGTTTATTGACTTCCTTTTCTAATTTCAAGGCTTTGTGGTCAGAAAACCTGCTTGGTATCATTCCAGCCTTTCTGGATTTGTTGACGCTAGTTCTGTGACCCAGCGTAGGGTCTGTCTGTCTGTGAGAATGCTCCATGTCAGCTGGAGGAAAATGTACAATCTGATGTTCCGGGAGGACAGGTTCTGTAAATGTCACTTTTCTCCATTTGGTCTAGTGTTTCATTTAAGCTGATATTTCTTTTTATTTTAATTATTTATTATTTTTTTATTCATGTATTACATGGGTACATATCTTCCCATTGTACCCCCTACCCCACTCCCATACATGCCCTCACCCCCCAGTGTCATGCGTCCATGGGTTGTGCTTACATGCATGCATACAAGTCCTTCGGTTGATCTCTTATCTACCTAACCTCTTTCTAACCTTCCTGCTGTAGTTTGACAGTCTGTTTGATGCTTTACTGCCTCTGTATCTATCTTTTTGTTTATCAGTTTGTAATGTTCTTTATTACCCATAAATGAGTGAGATCATGTGGTGTTTTTCTTTCATTGACTGGCTTATTTCACTTAGCATAATGCTCCCCAGCATTGATTTAAAGGCACAAAATACAACCCACCCAGGTACAACTTACTAAGCTGAAATGTATTCACGATATTAGTAACCACAAATAAAGGTGACCACCAGAGACAGGCAAATTAGGGGATAGGAGAGAAAGAAGAAGAGAGAAAAGAAAATGAAAACAAAAAAAGAAAAGAAAGCAGGGCCAAAATGAAATTGGGAGGGAAAAAAGAGTATGAGAGAAAAGAAAGAATAAGAAAGAGAAGGGGAACAAAGTATATATATGGGGAGAAAACTCCAATAGAACAGCCACTAATCCCAACAAATGCCAGCAACAAGTACCTGGAGATTAATACAAACTGTGAACAACAACCAACATTAAGTGAGGCAAGGGAAAACAGAAGCAATAAACAAACCAAAACAAAGCAAACAAACAAAAAAAAATCTAAAGAATAAGCCAAACAATCACAAAAAAGCATAAAAATTTTATATAATCAACATTCAAGCAAACAACAAAAGGACAGGAAAACAATTTTTGGATAGTGAAGATAGAGAAGAGAGACGGGTGTATATCTAATTTCCAATCCCCTGGAGCAGGGAATTGGAAATTAGATATATTAGTAAGGTGAAATTTCAATGGGGTAAAAAAAAGAAGGAATAGGGAAAATCTCAAGTAGAAAAAGGGTTAGAGAAACAGGGCAACAAAAGGGGGAAAGTTAGGAAGAGAGTGATGGCATAAAGGTAGAGTTGAAACAGAGTAAAGTGATGCTAAAGGAAAGATGAAAATAGAATGTAGAACTCTAATCCCAAAGTAAAATAAAGAGAAAATAAAATGACACTTTCTTTTTAATAAAAAGGTAAAATAGTAGTAGTAATACTACTGATTGAAAATAAAAATGTAATAATTAAAAAGGTAAAATCAAGTGAGGAAAAAAGAAAAAATTAGTTTCTTAAGTAAAAGACAAAAAATAAAAATAATAAAATTAGAAAAACAGAATGTGTAATAGTGAAGGTCATTCACTTCCTCTATTGTTGTTTGGCACACCTATTTCTTAATCAGGACAGGTTTCCAGTTCCCTGCGATCCACTGCTCCTCAGTGTTGTAAGCCAGCCCTGATTTTTAAGGAGGCAGTGTGTCTTAATTTCTTTATTCTTTTATTTGTGATTACACAAGAGTCCATTTGTGAGTCAGCTCCTGGGTTGACCTCCGAGACGATAGGTCCTCTCTAGCCTGTGCTTAGATCCTGCTTTCCCTGTGGCACTCAATACCGGATTGTGGGAGTGGGCTGCCCCAGAGCTAGTTCTCTGATGGTTACTCCCCTCTCTGATCCCCAGGTTCCAGAAAAAAACTTTCTCCTGCAGTCATCCAGGGTGTCCCCAACTGGGTGATCCTATGTATTGGGCTCAGCAATCAGAAACAAGGATCTGAAGAGAACTCCCCTTGCCCCTCGTGTCCAAGCAGCCGGCACACTTTTAAAACTCCCAGGCTGTCCCTCTGCGTCAGATCAAAACGGGTTGCTTTCTAGAGATCCCCTCTGTTAGCAGCTCTGAGGACCCCCTTCCACATTCACAGGTCACGCCAGCCCCAATAGCCACGGATCTCTGCAAGTACAGACTTCCCCTAGTCCTCCACACACTTCTCTGTCCTGCGGGACCAGAGATCTCCCCTCATCCCAGGCGAAATCCGACCTTTCTGTGGTGGAGAGTAGCGCTCCTCTGAATCCGCATGCCTGTGCCAATTGGGGACCGGTGTTCTGGGGTTCGCAGCTGCTCGGTGGGTGCCGCAGTTGTAGATTCTCAGGCCTCCGATAACATCCACCCTCCCCTTCAAGATGGCTCGGTCTCCGTGTCTGAGCCGGTGGCTCCGGGAGGGGACCCAGCAGCAGTGGGGGCTGCCCGGTCAGGAGAGCCCCGTCCAGCAGTCCCCCCCCCCCACCTGTCCCTCAACTCGCCAACAAACACTCCTCGTGCGACCCTCAGCTGTTCCTCTGTCTGCTCTGCGACAAGGCTTGGGACACGTCCGTCTATTCCACTGTCATTCCCCCGCCCCCCCCTCCAAGCCGATATTTCTTTATTGATTTTCTGTTCGGTTGGTCTGTCTAGAGCTGTCGATGGAGTATGAAGTTCTCCAACTGTGATTGTGTTTGATCTGTTTCTCCCTTTAGTTCTGTAAGTAGCTGTTGTATATAGTTCAGCGCTCCCCGATGGGGTGCACATATATTAAGAAGTGTTAACGTTTTCTTGATGGAGTGTTCCCTTTATCATGATAAAGCGTTCATCATTGTCTCTTGTTATCTCTGTTATCATGAAATCTATTTTGTCAAATAAAAGTACACTGTATGTCTACTCCTGCTTTTTTGTGGGTGTTACTTGTTTGGAGAATCTTTTCCTTCCCTTTTACTTTGAATTGAACTTTATCTTTGCTGCGTAGATGTGTCTCTTGTCAGCAGCATATGGTTGGATTTGTTGAGGTTGTTGTATTTTAATTGATTTCAGAGAGGAAGGGAGAGGGAGAGAGAAACATCATTGATGAGAGAGAATTGTTGATCAGCTGCCTTCTGCATGCTCCACACTGGGGATCAAACTTGCAACCCGGGCGTGTGCCCTGACCAGAATCAAACCCTGAGCCTCCTGTTTCATAGGTCGATGCTCATCCACTGAGCCACACCAGCCAGACTAGGTGTTGCTTTTTTAAAAAAATATATATATTTTATTAATTCTTTACAGAGAAGAGGAGAGAGGGATAGAGAGTTAGAAACATCGATGAGAGAGAGACATTGATTGGCCGCCTCCTGCATGCCCCCTACTGGGGATGTGCCCGCAACCAAGGCACATGCCCTTGACCAGCATCGAACCTGGGACCCCTCAGTCCGCAGGCCGACGCTCTATCCACTGAGCCACACCGGTTTCGGCTGGGTGTTGCTTTTTGACCCACTCTGCTGTTCCGGGCCTATTGACTGGAGGATTCAGACCATTCACGTACTCTTGGGGTAACTACTAACGCAGGAGTGTTTCCGATGGCCACGTTGTCTTTGCTTTCTGGTGGCTCTGTACCTCCACTGCTTCTTTTCCTTTTGCTCTGCCTGTCGTTTTTGTTCAGTGGCATGCCACACTTCTTTCCTCTGTGGCCTCCTTTTTTTAAAGCCACGTGCCCCGGTGTGGAGATTTTTGCATGCGCTTGCCACGAGCTCATAAGAAACGAGGTTGCGCATCGTATACCGTAGCTTTTTCTCTTCCTTCGCCAGTTCAGACCTCCACCTCTCCCCCGGGCCTGTATGTTTTTGCTGTAAGTTCTCCTCCTCTACCTGGAGCCGCAGGGCAGGGTGACAGGTTGTCATTGGGAAGTTAAGATCAGCCAGCTGGGTGGAGCTAGATCCCCAGGCCTTATGGAGTCTGAGTTGAACCCAGTGGCAGTACTCGGACCCTGGACAGGATGCGAGGTCCTTTTGATCGGGCCCCAGGGTGCCCTCTCCGGCCTCAGCCCCCACCCGCTCCCACCTTGACCTCAGACTCTGCCTTCTGAGCCAGCCGGGGCCCAGCTCCCTCCTCCCCTTGACCGTGTCTCTGTCCCGGGTGTGGAGGTGCCCTGCGCTGGGTGAGTGTCCACTCTGCTCCTGGTGCACGTCCTCCGACAGCGCCACGGCCCCTGTGGCTGCCTGCCTGCTCAGGGTGAGCTCTCCGCAGCCAGTGATTGGCTGTTTCCTTAAGAAAGCTCGTTGGCCCTGACCGGTGTGGCTCAGTGGATAGAGTATCGGCCTGCAGAGTGAAGGGTCCCACGTTTGATTCCGGTCAAGGGCATGTACCTTGGTTGCGGGCATATCCCCAGTGGGCCGTGTGCAAGAAGCAGCTGATCGATGTCTCTCTCTCATCGATGTTTCTATCCCTCTCCCTTCCTCTCTGTAAAAAATCAATAAAATATATTAAAAAAAACCCACAAACGACTAGGCCAGAAGGAGGCGATCTTCCAGAGGGCAGCTCCCCTTGGAAAGCCAGATCTCAGGGGGTCATTGAGAGGCTAGTGACCGGGCGGTGGGAACCTCGGGTGGAATCTCTCAGCGTCAGGGCTAAGGAATGTGGCCGCGAAAGAAAGGACAGACGGTCTCTGGGCAGGAAGTGGAGTGCTCGTGCCCAGAGGAGACCACGGGGATCTGCCCCCGGTGCCGGGGGAGGAGGAGCCGGGGGCGCTGAGGACTTGGGATCGAGTCCCCTGTCCACACTGATGGTTTCTCATGTCTACTTCTTTCCCCTCTGTCCCCGCCCTCTCCCCTGCACATGTCCCAGAGAGCTTTGACATTGGGTAACCGCCAACGTCATGCATGGTATTGCTCAACCCAGCGCTGGGACGTGGCAGGGCTGAGATGATTGGCTCTCAGCTCTCTGGCCCCAACTGGACTCAGGCACCCGCCGACCTGACTTTTCCTTCCTGATGGGCCGGCCAGGCGTTTCCTCCTTCGCGTGCACAGATGGGGAACCCCGTGAGACCAGCGCCCACACCAGTGGCACTGAGCCGGTCGCTGCTCTGAGCGCCTGTGAGTGGGGGGTGTCCTTAGTCTCACTTCTCAGATGACAAAAGGCAAGTTCACGTTTTCAGGCAGATGAAGGGGCCTGTTCCTGACGCTATGGCAAGGTTCATTGTGCCAGTCCTGCTTATGGCATGACTTTTCCGAGGTCACCAAGCCACTGACCTCTGGGGACCCAGTTCCACCGGGGGCAAGACTGGCTCTCACGGTCAGTAAGCAACTGGATAGTCAACAAGTAATCTGCGCCCTAACCGGTTTGGCTCGGTGGATAGAGCATCGGCCTGCAGACTGTAGGGTTCCGGGTTCGATTCCAGTCAAAGGCATGTACCTTGGTTGCAGGCACATCCCCAGTAGAAGGTGGGCAGGAGGCAGCTGATCGATGTTTCTAACTCTCTATCCCTCTACCTTTCTCTCTGTAAAAAATCAATAAAATATATTAAAAACAATAACAACAACAACAACAAAAAAGTAATCTGCTACAGGCAAAGCATTGCCAGGGACCCCAGAAATACGAGCTGCGTGTCTCGTCTCATTCGGTCTTCAGAATCCCTCTGTTTCATACACAGAGAAAGCGAGAACTCCAACCACCCTAATAAAGGCAGGAACTAGGTGCTTTCAGCCCCAAGAGGTCTGAGCTTCTTCCTCACCCTACTCAGAGACATACAACTGGTTCTGGAGGCGCATGCTCCCCGACTTGGGACTTGTTGACCTGACGGTGATGCAGACAGCCATTCTGTTTTTCACCTCCAGCACCGTGGTCCATGAGCGACAACAGATAGTCAGCACTTTATGATAGCAGTAGAGGCCCAGTGCATGGAATTTGTGCATGGGGAGGGTCCTGAGCAGCTGTTGACTGCCAGCTGGGGCCTCCCATCCCCCGGCTGCCTGCTGCCACTGCTGACTGGGGCATCTCTTCCTGGGGTTGGCCAGCCATCCCCACCCCCTGGTTGAACTCCCGGTCAAGGGGACCATTTCCATATTAGGCTTTTCTGATAGAGCAGCAGTTCTCAAACTGTGGGTCGCAACCCCTTTGGGGGTCCAACGACCCTTTCACAGGGGTCGCCTAAGACCAGCGGAAAACACCTATTTCCCATGGTCTTAGGAACCAACACACTGCTCCTCGGTGTAGCAAAATGTAGCAATATAGTTTACTGTTGTCATATGAAGACTGTTACCCATGCTACACCACGATTCAAGACAAAATTTTATTTATTTGTCATTAGAAATAAATATTTCACTATATATAATTACATATTGTTTTTGTGATTAATCCCTATGTTTTAATGATGTTCAATTTGTCACAACGAAAATACATCCTGCCTATCAGATATTTACATTACAGTTCATAACAGTAGCAAGATTACAGTGATGAAGTAGCCACGGAAATAATTTTATGGTTGGGGGTCACCACCACATGAGGAGCTGTCTTAAAGTGTTGCGGCCTTAGGAAGGTTGAGAACCACTGTGATAGAGGATGGGCTTTGTGTTTAGGTGGTATTGCCCAACCGTGGGCTGATTAAGTGTTCTGAGCCCTGGTCAGGTGGGCGGGGCTACGCGATGAGGTTTGGGAGGTTGGGTGTATTGGGTTTGCTGATGGGTTTGCTGTAGGTGGCCGGAAGGGCGCCAGTTGTCGGACCGGTGGGGCAGCAACCTCCATACCTGGGTTCTGGCCAGGACAGTGGTCAGCAAACTGTGGTTCTTTGGTCCCTCGAGTGTGGCTCTTCCACAAAACACCACGTGCGGGCACGCACGTACAGTGCGATTGAAACTTCGTGGCCCACGTGCAGAAGTCGGTTTTCGGCTCTCCAAAGAAATTTCAGTGGTTGTGCTGTGGATAGTTGGCTCCGTTGACTAATGAGTTTATTGGGTCAATTGCAGAGGCAGCGAGAGGAATTCCTAGAAGCAGTGGGCTTAGGACAAGTTAGAGAGGTAAAGGCAGGGCCCTTGGAGATGTGGGGGTGAGGAAGCCCATGGTAAGGTGCCTGGGACGGGGGGAGGGGATTGGGGAGGACTCGGGGGAAGTGAAGAGGAGGGGGAGGCAAAGGCATGGTGTGCTCCTGGACGGAGAGGCACAGGGTCCTTGGTCCTAAGGGTGTGTTCTAAAAATAGGTATTTATTGATTTCAGAGAGTAAGGGAGAGGGAGACAGAAACGTCAATGATGAGACAGAACCATTGATCAGCTGCCTCCTGCACGCCCCCTACTGGGGATGGAGCCCACACAACCCAGGCCTGTGCCCTTGACCGGAATGAAACTCGGGACCCTTCAGTCTGAAGGCCCTTGCGCTATCCACTGAGCCGAACCAGCCAGGGCTGTCCTCAGGGTTTTAAGGGCAGAGATTTGAGGGTCGGTGCCAGGGAAAGAACTTAGAGAGCAGTCAGCAGCTTCCCAGATGTGTCCATGCAGGGCATGGTCTCCTCTGACTGCCAGGCGGGCCCCAGGGTGGGAGGGGTGGAGGTGGGGGGGTCAGACCTTCCTCCCTGCAGCTGCTCCTGAGGCAGCCGGGGCTGGTTTTGTTGCTGGTCTGGGCCTGGAGCTGAACCACAACCCAGGCCGACGTTTACCCGACGTGCAAACTCAAGGGTCGAGCGTCTGAATCTCTACCCAGAAATCCCGCCTCTCCTCTTCTTGTCTCTGTATCAGCATCAGTTTGATATTAAGTGTGGCTCTCCCACAAAACGCGACGTGTGGGTGCGCACGATGCCTGGCAGGACTGGAAACCACCGTGGATTGCCCTGTGTAATCGGTTGCTGGCGGATGGTTGTTACGTATTGTCGGGACCTCGGGGCAGAGCTGGTGGGGGGGACAGGGGGGTAGATCTTGCTCAGGCCAGTTCCCAGTGCGCACCCCCTGCCCCCACCCCCCGCCTCTCCCGCTTCCTCACGCAAACTTTCCGAGGTCCTGCCAGAGGCCTGTCCTCCTGGGACCCACAGACCCGCTTTCACTTCCTGCTTCTTCCGAGCCTTGGGGTTCTCCCTCCTCCCCTCCCTTCCTCCCTGAACCTCCAGGAAAGGCTCGAGTCCTCGACCCAAGGCCATGTTGGGGAAAGCAATGCCAGAGAGCCACTAGCTCTTTCGGGGTGTAGTCCTGCCTGGTACCTGGCCGGGACAGTGTGTGGGAACCTCTTTCCACGTCCCGCGTGGTTCAGGGTTCCCGGTTCCGGGTTCGGGTTCTGGAGGAGGCCGCACGCAAACGAAAAGAGAGACTAGAAAAGCATTAATTTGGCGATATTGGGGGGCCAGGCGGGAGGGAGCCTTCCTCTAGTGCAGTGGTTCTCAACCTTCCTAATGCCGCGACCCTTCAATACAATTCCTCATGTGGTGGTGACCCCCAGCCATAAAATTATTTTCATTGCTACTTCATAACTGTAATTTTGCTACTGTTATGAACTGTAATGTAAATATCTGATAGGCAGGATGTATTTTCATTGTTACAAATTGAACATAATTAAAGCATAGTGATTAATCACAAAAACAATATGTAATTAGAAATAAATATTTCACAATATATAATTACAAATAAATGAAATTTTGTCTTGAATCGTGGTGTAGCATGGGCAACAATCTTAATATGACGACAGTAAACTACATTGCTACACTTTGCTACACCGAGGAGCGGTGTGTTGGTTCCTAAGACCATGGGAAATAGGTGTTTTCCAATAGTCTTAAGCGACCCCTGTGAAAGGGTCGTTCGACCCCCAAAGGGGGTTGAGAACCGCTGCTCTAGTGGAAAGGACTGCCACCTTCCTTCGGCCTTGCCATCCCTTTTATTCAGGTTTGGGATCCACCCTTTGCCCTGAAGCAGGTAATTCCAGTCACAAGTAGTTTATCCTATCAGTAAGGATCTACATGATTATTTGATGGGGAAGGTCATTGTCTCCATTCGATATGGGGTGGCTGGCTTTGACCTTTCAGAGCTTCTAGGTTGACCAGCCTTCCGGGTTCCTCGTCCACTTTCTATTAGTGAGACAATGATTGGTTTCCGGCACAGTGACTTGGGGAGACTGTGGGGATGCATGTGGGCAGGACAGGGGGGATTCTACCCTCAAAGTATTATCTGTCCCCAAAGCAGTCCCCTCAGAGGAAATCCTTGGTGGGGGGAAGAGGGGCAGAGGTAGGTTTGCTGCCTCAGGCCCGGGGACAGATGGACCCGTTTTATGGATCACATTCCTCAGATTCTTTCCCAAGAGATGTGGTCACCGTCTTCTCTAACAGACTGGCACCTTTGCCAAGAGGGAGGGTGCCCAGTGTACTCCTGGGAGTGGGCCCGGGTCTGACTGCCGTCACAGTGCTCAGCAAGTCCAGTGGACTTGACAGGCCCATCACCGCTCACGCGCCATTGCACACACATGGGACAAGGGACAGGGAGCAGCCATGATTGCAGACACACATGGGACAAGGGACAGGGACTGGCCCTGATTGCACACACACGGGATACGGGACAGGGACCAGCCCTGATTGCACACACATACACGGGACACGGGACAGGGACCAGCCCTGATAACACACACACTGGACAAGGGACAGGGATCAGCCCTGATTGCACACACATGGGACATGGGACAGGGACCATCTCTGATTGCACACACACACATATGGGACAATGGACCGGGACCGGCCCTGATTGCAGACACACACACGGGACAAGGGACAGGGAGCAGCCCGATTGCACACACACACACACACACACACACACACATACACACACATGGGACAAGAGACCGGGACCAGCCCTAATTGCACACACACAGACGGTACAAGGGACAGGGACCAGCCCTGATTGTACACACACGGGATACGGGACAGGGACCAGGTCTGATTGCACACACACACACACACACACACACGGGACAAGGGACAGGGACCAGCTCTGATTGCACACACACACAGTCACACAGACACACACACACATGGGACAGGGACAGGGACCAGCCCTGATTGCACACACACACACACACACACACGGGACAAGGGACAGGGACCAGGTC
>JAAGEH010002526.1:9000368-9024449 GCA_011751065.1 Lasiurus cinereus | reverse complement strand
ACACACACACACACGGGACAAGGGACAGGGAGCAGTCCTTATTGCACACACCCGGGATACGGGACAGGGACCAGGTCTGATTGCACACACACACACACACACACACACACACGGGACAAGGGACAGGGAGCAGCCCTGATTGCACACACATGGGACACGGGATAGACACCAGCTCTGATTGCACACACACAATGGATACGGGACAGGGACCAGCCCTGATTGCACACGCACACACACACATGAGATACAGGACAGGGAGCAGCCCTAATTGCACACACACACCGGACACGGGACAGGGACCGGTCCTGATTGCACACACACGGGACACGGGACAGACACCAGCTCTGATTGCACACACACACGGGACAAGAGACAGGGAGCAGCCCTGACTGCACACACACACACCGGACAAGGGACAGGGACCGGGCCTGATTGTACACACACACACACACACACACGGGACAGGGACCAGCTCTGATTGCACACACACACGGGGCAAGGTACTGGGAGCAGCCCGATTGCACACACACACGGGACAAGGGACAGGGACTGGCCCTGATTGCACACACATACACAGGACACGGAACAGACACCAGCTCTGATTGTACACACACACACACACACACACACACACGGGACAAGAGACAGGGAGCAGCCCTGATTGCACACACACATGGGACACGGGACAGGGACAGGGGACAGGGAGCAGCCTTGTCAGGGCCCCTGATGTGGCGAGGAACTGGAGCCCGGGTGTCCTCTCCCCCAGCCCAGGCTCTTTCTTTTTAAAATATGGTTTTATTGATCTCAGAGAGGAAGGGAGAGGGAGAGAGAAACATCCCTGATGAGAGAGAATCATGGATCGGCTGCCTCCTGCACGCCCCACACTGGGGTTGAGCCTGTAAACAGGGCAGGTGCCCTGACGGGGAATTGAACCCTGACCTCCTGGTTCACAGGTCGACGCTCTACCACTGAGTCACGCCCGGGGCCCAGCCCAATGCGTTTGCCAGGATGCAGGCAGTTACACCCACAGGACTTCGGAGCCTCTGGCTGACTCCACCCCACCCAGCATGGGGCTCCGCCTCCCCCGGCAGCCTGCCCAGGACAGATTGCCCCCCACCCCACCCCAGTGCTCCCAGCAGGGGTGTGGTCCCCAGCCCGCCTGGCCCTGTGCTTGGTCCCGGGGTGCAGCCACTGGAGTCTTTCCTCCTCTGCACCCAGCAGACAGGAGACCCTGGGCCCCTCCTGCTGGCCGCTCCCTCTCCCTCCCTCCTCCACCCCCACCAGCCGGTGTCTCCAGAGCCGCAGAGCAGGCATGATCTGGTACTCTCCCCTCCTCCCTCCCCTCCCGGTTCCTCTTGGTGCCTTCGCTGACTTCAGATCCCTGCCAGGAAGGTTCTCGGGTGTTTTCTAATCTCTCCTCCCATTTACATCCTCTACCAGATCCCAGTTTAATCAGGTTTTCTTCGCACTCCCCCCCTCTTCCGCCCACCCCACTTTGCATCACAATCCCAGGGATTCCTGCTGCTCTTAGCAGACTGTCCCTGTCTTTACTTTCAGGGGTGCAATCTGGGACCCCAGCTCCCCATCTTCCCTGGCAGTTTGCTTTGCCCGTCCACACGCCAGCCAGTGTGCGCCGAGTTGCGTTCCAGAAGGCTAGCCAAGCCAGGGGTGTTAATCCTCTGAGAATATCGGGGCCTGAACTGGAAGACGGGTCGAGATGTGCAATTCCTTGGGGAGCTATTTCTCAGCAAGGATTTTTTTTAAAAATATATTTTTATTGATGTCAAAGAGGCACAGAGATGGGGAGAGAGAGAAACATCAACGATGAGACAGAATCATCGATTGGCTGTTTACTGGGCATTTCCCACTGGGGATCAAGCCCACAACCTGGGCATGTGCCCTGACGGGAATCGAACCGTGACCTTCTGGCTTATAGGTTGTTCCTAACCACTGAGCCATGCCAGCCAGGTCCTGAGGATTGTTAAGGCGGCATGCTAGCTGTGTGTGTTCAATCCCCGCCGGATGGGATTCTTCCTTTGCCTCTGGCTGCTGTTCTTGGTGCCTGTGGTTCTGGGGGACCCCCTCCTGCAGGTGCTAGAGATCTCGGGGTGGCTGGCACAGAATGTCCCAGGGGTGCGGACCAGAGGAGCACCGCTCCCCGCCGTGAGCCGAGCAAGTCATGTCCACCCGTCGCGGTTCCTTCAGTGGTTTCTAGAAGGAACACCTTCCGGGTGAGGTGCCATTATACAGAGCAATGGTTGGCGAACTCCTTCATCCACAGAGCCAAATGTCAACAGGACAACGACTGATATGTCTTTGAGAGCCACATTGTCTAAACTTAAACTATATAGGTAGGTACGTTGTTATAAACTTAAGTAGGGTAATCCTAAGCTGGCCTTTGCTAAAAACTCAAGGGGCCAAAGAGCCACATGCGGCTAGAGCAGTGGTTCTCAACCTGTGGGTCGCGACCCCTTTGGGGGTCGAACGACCCTGTCACAGGGGTCGCCCAAGACCACCGGAAAATGCAGATATTTACATCACAATGCTTAACAGTAGTAAAATGTCATGGGTGGGGGTCACCACCACATGAGGAACTGTGTGCAAGGGTCTCAGCCTTAGGAAGGTTGAGAACCACTGCACTAGAGAGCTGCAGTTTGCTGACCATGGGCCTAGAGGATGTCTGTGTACTAAACACATTGCAGACAGATCTCAAGAATTCTCGTGTTTTCTGTTCTACAGCTTGTGGCCAATCATGAGGATTCCTTTAAAAAGATATTAGCTTGTAAGAACATGTGATACATAACTTCAAAATGCAATGGGTATTTAATTGTAAAGCGTGCCTTTAACATTCATGTAAAATTCTTTTTTGTTTTTGTCCTCATTCAATACAAACTTATCTGGCCACTGGGTAAAGCCAGCCATACAACCACTGGTCTGCAACATGTTAAGCGAGCAAGACATAGCGGAGGCTTACACTGAGTGGCCAGATGATGATGATCTCTGAATGCGGAATAATCTGGCCTCTCAGTGTCTATCCTATAGAATAAAAGGCTAATATACAAATTTCCCCCTTGACCAGGAGTTCGACCAGCAGGCAGGCAGGCCAGCCAACCACCCATGTCCCCTCCCTCTGGCCAGGCTGGCTGGACCCCACCCATGCACGAATTCATGCACCGGGCTTCTAATATATATATGTGTGTGTGTGTGTGTGTGTGTGTGTGTGTGTGTGTCTGAGTGGCCAGAATATTAGGTGTTCAGAGATCATAGTGATCTGGCCGCTCAGTGTGTGTATCAGGGACCGAGTGTCTGGTTCAGGCACAGTGTTCCCATGGTGACACTTCTCGGGGCAGTAAGAACTGTGGTAGCTGTTGTTCAGGTGAGCAGACAGGCACTCGCTCTAGGTCACACGTCTGTTACCTGGGGCAGCTGGAGTCTGAAGCCAGCTACACACTCACTTGTCACTTTGATCCTTTAAAAATGTCCACAGGGTGTACAGTGCGAAACAGAGACCCTAGGGGGCACAGGGTGGGGTGGCTACAGCCTAAGGCTTGTGCCCAGGACGCAGAGCCGTGGCTGCCCTGGTTTGAAATCGGTGATGATGCTCTCTCCCGGGCTGCCGAGGAGTGGGCAGGCTGCCAGGAGTGCCGGTGCACTGCACATGGCAGCAAGCAAGACAAATCCTGCTGAGAGCAGCTTTTTTTTTTTAATGTGTTTTTTTTTAATGTGTTTTTTTTTTAATGTTTTCATTGATTTTAGAGAGGAAGGGAGAAGGAGAAAGAGATAGATACCTCACCCTAGCTGGTCTGGTTCAGTGGATAGAGCATCAGCCTGCAGACTGAAGGGGCCCAGGTTCAATTCTGGTTGAGGGCACACGCCACGGTTGCAGGGTTGATCCCCAGTAGGGGGCGTGTAGGAGGCAGCCAATCCAGGATTCTCTCATCATTGATGCTTCTCTCCCTTCCTCTCTGAAATCAATAAAAATATATTAAAAAAAAAATAAACATCAAAGATGAGAGAGAATCATTGGCCGGCTACCTCCTGCACACCCCACACTAGGGGTCCAGAATCCCAGGCATGTGGGCTTGACCAGAATCAAACTGGGGACCTTTCAGTCCGTGAGCTGATGCTCTATCCACTGCGCTACACCAGCTAGGACTGAGAGCGGCTCTTGACCTCCATGCCCCCAAGCTCAGACTCTGCCTGCGGGCTCCTCCCCTCAGTCCCCACCTTTGGCGCGCCTCCTGCTGGTCTCCAGGAGAAGCGCCTGTCCTGGAATGAGAGAAAACGCACCCACTCGCTGGTTTTTTACCCTATGGGGCTGAGCAGAATGGGGGTGACTGTCTTGATAAAGGCTGTCTTTTCAGAAGTGGTCATCCCGCATTCTGCATCTTGGTCAGGCAGCCCGCGTAGCGAGCACGGCCTGCAGAGATCAGGTCCCTAAGCTCTTACCCTCAACCTGTGGGCATCAGTGCCACTGGGAGGCTCCTTTGAGATGCACGATCCAGCTCCCCTGCCCCCCACCCCGGGTCCCTCGGACTCTGAGGCTCTGGATCGGGCTGGCGGTAGCTCCGATGTTTCTGAAAGATCGAAAGCAATAACTGCGTTTGCAGGTGGATTCAAGCGCCCGGTCCACAGTTTAACAGGCATGTGGCCCTCCCACGCACACGGGTGGCCCCCCTGAGCATCGGTGGAATGTTCTGTCAAATCATGGAAGCCCTGGATGTCGGTTCAACTTCCAGGATCCTTCTGGTCCGAAATCTAAGAACTTCTCAGTCGCTGGGGACTCCTACCCCAGCCAGAATCTACCAGGCCGTCCCGCTTAGAGAAGTGTCCCCCTCTGAGGGCGGCCGTAGCTGGTTTTCCTAGACACCTGCACGTCCCCTGCTCACCGCAGACACCCTCGCCCTTGTGCTCACGTTCCCTGAAACCACATGTCCACAGAAATGGATGTCTCGATCCGAGGAGACACTTCTTTTTTTAATATATTTTATTTTTTCACAGAGAGGAAGGGAAAGGGATAGAAAGCCAGAAACATCAATGAGAGAGAGACATCGATAAGCCGCCTCCTGCACGCCCCTCATTGGGGATGTGCCCGCAGCCGAGGTCCATGCCCTTGACTGGAATCGAACCTGGGATCCTTCAGTCCGCAGCCCGATGCTTTATCCACTGAGCCAAACCGGTCTCAGCAGGAGACACTTCTTCACCGGCACCACGGTGATGTGACAGAAATGGGGGCACTGGGACAGTGTAGGGCCTTCCTTGCTGGGGTGACCTGCCCCCCCCCACCTTCGGACCCGCTGGCTTCGACACCCACCTTCTGAAGCAGAGCTGGGCCTGGCATCCCCTCAGCTCGGAGGTGCCCCATGACAAAATGGCCTGGATCTTTGCCCAGGAAAATTCAGCTCAGTAAGAGACACACCTAAGGTTTTACATTCTCCTGCAGAGAACACTGCTGTTCGACAGAGGAAAACACCGACGTGCCGTTTTGTTTCATCCTCTTAATTGGATTTCCTGTTTCTCTTTAGGCCAGAGCCCGTTTCCGGGTTCACGGAAAAACACCCGCCACCTTCGTCCCTGGATGGAGTGCTACCGTCTCGGGAACGGGAGTCCTTCAGCCACCGGGGACCGAGGAGGAAGGAGACCCCATCCGCACGCAGCGCCTTGTGCGAGGACCGGGAGGTACGTGGCCCTGACGAGAATCCATCTTCTTCACGGTGTGAGTGGGCAGAGAGACACGACTTCCCGTGATAAAGTCGGTCACGGGATGTCCGTGCAGCTCAGGGGATCTGGTCAATAAAGTGATCATAACTGCGCGCAGTGACAGATGGCCACAAGGCCGATGGTGGTGATCAGGAGGGAAGGTCAGTAAACGTTGAGTCACCAGATTGCACACTTGAACGAATATCTGTCAGCTGTAGTGAAAAATGACATCTTAACACCGGCTGGCGTGGCTCAGTGAGTGAATGTCAACTAATGAACCAGGAGGCCACAGTTCGATTCCCGGTCAGGGCCCAGGGTGGGGCGTGCAGGAGGCAGCCGCTCCATGATTGTCTCTCATCACCGATATTTCTATCCCTCTCCCCCTCTCTGAAACCAATAAAATGTAAAAGAGAAGTAAAATGATAACAAAAACTGTTACTGGGGAAAATAGGAGTGGGTTGTGCTTAAAGAAGGGCTTTGGGGCCCTGGTTTTTAAGACATTTACCGTGTGGGGCAGGGGGCGAGGCCTGATCTAGTGACAGTGCTATGCTGGGGCTGTGAACGGAGTATCAGGGAGAGAGACCGGTGTGCCTGCGGCATGAGAATATTCCACGCAGGAGCTGGGCCTTGGGACGGTCCGTTGGCATCGGAGAGCAGAGGAGACAATAGAAGCGATGGAGCCCAGCGACCAGCCTCCGCAGAGCAATAGGAGGGAGGCCCGGTTCAGAGGAAGCAAGCGCTTCCTGGCGCCCAGGGCAGGGCTGCGGGCACAGCCAGGACGGCGGGTGGCGCTGACGTTGGCCGCCGTCCCCCCCAGAAGCCGCGGTCCCTCCACAGCTCCCAAGGCCAGGTCCTCGGAGGAGGCCAGGACCGGTATTTGTTGTTAATGACCAAGCATCGAATTGGCCCTGGCTCCGGCCAGAGGGACTGGAAGGCTCAGCGTGGTGCCCAAGAGCAGAGGTGCAGCCAATCATTTAAAAAAAAATAAACATCAAAGATGAGAGAGAATCATTGGCCGGCTGCCTCCTGCACACCCCGCTCTGGGGGACTGAGCCCAGAATCCCAGGCACGTGCCCTTGACCGGAATCACACCGGGGACCCTTCAGTCCATAAGCTGATGCTCTATCCACTGAGCCACACCGGCGAGGACCGAGAGCAGCTCTCGACCTCCATGCATAACCTCGGCGCACAACTCACCCAAGCTCCACGCGTGGCGACGCCGTCCAGGCGATGAAGTCCTGACAGGGAACCGGCTTTGCCCGTGGCTGGGAGGAGCGCTATGTGGATTCCGCTCCCACAGCAGAGAGGCCGCCTCCGCCTCCCTCTGGGCCCGTTATCTCGATGAGCAGTGGGGGCATGGAGGCTGCATGGACGGCTGGCTGCTCAGTGTAGTTTTAGAGGAAGGGAGAGGGAGACAAACAGCCATGGTGAGAGAGAATCGTGGGTCGGCTGCCTCCTGCACGCCCCACGTTTGGGACCGAGCTCACAACCCAGGCACATGCCCTGACGGGGAATCGAACCGTGACCTCCTGGTTCCTGGGTTGACACTCAGCCACTGAGCCACGCCAGCCTGGGTAAAAGGCACCATGTTACATGTCTAGTTTAGTGGCGTTAAGTCCATCTTTCTGTCTGATACCAGCACCCCCTCCCTCCACGCTGCACCCTCATGCCCACTTCCGCAGCAGCCTGCAGGGATTTTCAAGGTAAAGGGATGTTTTCTGCGGTGTTTCTGTCGTTTAAAAAAATTGTCTAAAGCAGCGGTTGCCAGCCTTTCCAGATGGGTTGGCCACTGCTGGTTTTAAGTATTACACGTGTCTCCTTTTCCCCGCATCGACCCCTCCCCAGCCACTCCCACACCCCAGGACAAGTCTCCCCTCCCCCCGTTTCTGCCTCTCCTACCTTCCCTCTGTAGTTTGACAGTCCATTCGGTGGTTCTCTGTCCCTGGATCTGTTCTTGTTCATCTGTCTATGCTCTTCATCATATTCCACATAAGAGTGAGATCATGTGATATTTACCTTTCTCCGACTGGCTTTATTTTGCTCAGCATAATGCTCACCAGGTCCATCCATGCTATTGCAAATGGTAAAAGTTCCTTTTTTTTTTTTACAGCAGCGTAGTATTCCATTGTGTAGATGCACCACAGCTTTTTAACCCACTCATCTGCTGACGGGCCCCTGGCTGTTTCCAAATCTTAGCTGTGGTCAATTGTGCTGCTATGAAAATAGGGGTGCACTTGTCCTTTCTGATCGGTGTTTCTGATTTCTTGGGGTATAATCCTTGGAGTGGGATCACTGGGTCAAACGGGAGTTCCAGTTTTAGTTTTTTGAGGGAACTCCATACTGTTCTCCACAGTGGCTGCACCAGTCTGCATTCCCACCAGCAGTGCACGAGGGTGCCTTTTTTTCCGCATCCTCGCCCGCACTGGCCACTTGGGATGTGTTGGTGATTGTTTACTTGTCACCGTGGCGCACGTAGAACAGGTGCTGCCGCTGTTACCAGCCTGCTTTGTGGGCCACTGGTGACCCGTTAGAGTGGTGTCCCTAGCCCCTTCCTCCCCCGAGAGCGCCTGGGGACTTAGGTAAGTTTGCCTCGCGTGGTGATAACTGAGGAAGGAACCCACGTGTCACCTGATGGCAGAACGAACCGCATCCGTAAATGTTCGTGCTGCTTCTCGTCACCGTGTACACACATGGGTTAGGGCCCTGGCCAGTTTGGCTCCGTGGATCGGGCTCTCTTTCACCTCTTGTCACCCCCAGCTCAAGGTCCAGCCTCCGAGGTGAGTGTGTGCATTTGGGGGCCCGCACTAAGTCACGTATACATAAGGTAAAGAGTGAAACCAGCACGCACAGCTCTGTTGTCCTGAGCCGGCCTGCTCGCTCCCAGGGCTCCGTGGGGATTTTTTCTGGTCGGTTCCCCGAGATGAGGATCCATGCTGAGGCTCTGGTCAAACAGTAGCTGCAAAACGTTCACCAACTCAGTGTACAGCAAGTTCAGACACACTGTGGAAGTGGGCATTAGTTCCTTTCCCGAAAATAGGATCAGAACGTGTTTATCAGTCACTTAAAACCCTCCTTTGGGAAATCAACGTTTCTCTTCCCTTCCCTTCTAGAACAGAGGTCAGCAAACGCTGGCACGCGGACTGCAAAGCCTACGCTGAGAGTTTCCAAGCCCCGAAGCAGAATATAAAGCACGGTGACAGTTATCTGTCAGCTAAGCGTCCATCGACATGAGGCTGGAAGGAGCGGGCTCCAGGAGGTCAGTGAACCCCCGGACATGGGATACAAAACTGGATGGGAAGGCGAGGAATCAGAGCTGTATCATCAGCCTCTCGTGGGGGTCCATGACCTCAAGGCAGGGCAGGCGCCACGGGGTGTGGGAAACGCAAAACAAATGATAGGAAGACAGTGAGAACAGTGCTCTCTGCCCCAGAGAATACCACCAACAGCCCAGTCCAGGGAGCTGGAAGGTCAAAGGGTCTGAGAGAGCAGCAGGCACCTGACCTTAGAGCCCAGGTTCTAAAGAGCCGTGTGCAACGCCTCGAGCTGAGAGAGCTACGTTTTCTTTTCTTTTGTTTTAAATATTTTATTGATTTTTTACTGAGAGGAAGGGAGAGGGATAGAGAGTGAGAAGCATCGATGAAAGAGAAACATCCATCAGCTGCCTCCTGCACACCCCCACTGGGGATGTGCCTGCAACCAAGGTACATGGCCTTGATTAGAATAGAACCTGGGACCCTTCAGTCTGCAGCCCGACGCTCTATCCACTGAGCCACACCAGCCTTGGCAAGAGAGCTAAGTTTTCATTCTCCCTTCTTCTGCACAGGATCATGGGAAATCACCTGGACCTTCTCCTAGGAGTGGGGCTCCTGGCCCTCCCAGTGCTGGGCCTGCCTTCCTGCTCCTCCGACGGCCGCATCGCCCTGTATCGTTTCTGCAACCTCACCCAGGTCCCCCCGGTCCCCAGCACCACGGAGCGCCTCCTGCTCAGCTTCAACCACATCCGGGCCGTCACCGCCGCGTCCTTCCCGTTCCTGGGGCGGCTGGAGCTGCTGGAGCTGGGCACGCAGCTTACGGCCTTCACCGTGGGCCGCGAGGCCTTCAGGAACCTGCCCCGTCTCCGGGTCTTGGACTTGGGCCAGAGCACCATCGACTTCCTGCACCCGGACGCCTTCCAGGGGCTGCCCCGGCTGTTCGAACTCCGGCTCTTCTACTGCGGCCTTTCGGAGGCCGTGGTCAGAGACGGGTATTTCCGGAACCTGCCGTCTCTGAGCCGCCTGGACCTGTCCAAGAACCAGATTCATGGCCTGGCCCTTCACCCTTCCTTCCGGGAATTGCGTTCCTTGAAGTCCGTCGACTTCTCCCTCAACGACATCCCCATGGTGTGCGAGCGTGACCTGCGGCCCCTCCAGGGGAAGGAGCTCTCCTTTTTGGGGCTGGCCGCCACTAACCTGTACTCCCGGGTCGCGGTGGACTGGGGCCAGTGCCAGAACCCCTTCAGAGACATGGTCCTCGACACCCTGGATGTGTCTCAGAACGGCTGGACCGTGGACCTCATCAGGAACTTCACCAGCGCCATCAACGGCACGCACATCTCCTCGCTGGCGCTGGCCTGGCACAACATGGGCCCCGGGTTCGGCTTCCAGAACATCAAGGATCCCGACCGGCACACGTTGGCCGGCCTGGCCCGCAGCGCCCTGCGACGCCTGGACCTTGCGCACGGCTCCATCTTCGCGCTGGGCCCCCGGCTCTTTGAGGCGCTCCAGGAGTTGCGGGTCCTGAACGCCGCGCACAACAAGATCAACACGATCGGGCGCGAGGCCTTCTACGGGCTGGACAGCCTGCAGGTTCTCAACCTGTCCTTCAACCTGCTGGGGGAGCTGTACAACCCCAGCTTCCGCGGGCTCCCCAGCCTCGCCTACCTCGACCTGCAGAAGAACCACATCGGGATCGTCCAGGACGACACGTTCCGCGTCCTGCCCCGACTGCAGACCCTGGACCTGCGGGATAACGCGCTGAAAACCATCCATTTCATCCCCAGCGTCCCCACCCTCTTCCTGGGCGGCAACAAGCTGGGGGCGCTGCCCAGCGCCAGGTTCACGGCCAGCTTCGTCCAGTTGTCGGAGAACCGGCTGGAGCAGGTGGAGGCGCTCTACTCCCTGCTCCAGATCCCTCGCCTCCGGGTTCTCCTCCTGGATCAGAACCGCCTCTCCCTGTGTGCGTCCTCTCCCCGCGCCCCCGAGAGCCGCAGCCTGGAGCAGCTGTTCCTGGGACAGAACATGCTGCAGCTGGCCTGGGAGACGGGGTCCTGCTGGGACATCTTCCAGGGGCTGCCCCGCCTCCAGCGCCTCTTCCTGAACAACAACTACCTGAGCTTCCTCCCGCCCGGCCTGTTTGGCCGTCTGGTCGCCCTGAGGATGCTCAGCCTCCAGGGCAACAGGCTGACGGCCCTGTCTCCCGGCGACTTCCCGCCGGGCCTGGAGGTGCTGGACGTGTCCCGGAACCAGCTCCTGTCCCCCGACCCCGGGCTGTTCGCCTCCCTGCGGGTCCTGGACGTCACCCACAACGAGTTCATCTGCGAGTGTGAACTGGGCCCCTTCGTCACGTGGCTCAATCGCACCAACGTCACGGTCGTCGGGGCTGCGGGCGACCTGTCCTGCTCGTACCCGCCCGCCCTGCTGGGGGCGGCCCTCTCCTCTCTGAGCACCGAGGGCTGCGACGAAGAGGAGCGGCTGGCGGCCCTCCGGTTCGCCCTGTTCGTCTCGTCCGCCGTCGCCGTGGCGCTGTTCCTCGTGACCGTCCTCCTCGTCGCCAAGTGCCGGGGCCCTTGCTTCCTCTGTTACCAGACGGTCCGGAGGCGCCTGGAGAGGGGGGACCCGCGCCGGGCCCGAGAGCCGGACGCGTACAAGTACGACGCCTACCTGTGCTTCAGCGGCAAGGACTTCGAGTGGGTGCAGGCCGCGCTGCTGGCGCCCCTCGACGCCCAGTACGGCGCCCGCTACGGGCTGCGCCTGTGCTTCGAGGAGAGGGACTTCCTGCCGGGCGAGAACGTCCTGGCCAACATCCACGACGCCGTGTGGAGCAGCCGGAAGGTGGTCTGCGTGGTGAGCCGGCACTTCCTGCGCGACGGCTGGTGCCTGGAGGCCTTCGGCTGCGCGCAGAGCCGGAGCCGGGCCGACCTCCGCGGCGCGCTCATCGTGGTGGTGGTGGGGTCCCTGTCGCCCTACCAGCTGATGAGGCACGAGTGCATCCGGGCGTTCGTGCAGACGCAGCGCTACCTGAGGTGGCCCGAGGACCTCCAGGACGTGGGCTGGTTTCTGCACAAGCTCTCCCAGCAGATACTGAAGGAGGAGGAGAAGAAGGAGAAGAAGGAGGAGAAAGATGGGGACATTCCCCTGCAGACGATCGCAACTGTCTCCTAGTCCGAGGAGCGGGGACCTTCGAGGGACCTCGCAGAGAACGCCTCCCCTTGAATTTGCACTGAGTCTGCATGGGGGGGTCCTTTTCCCGACTCTCAAAAACAAACACAACCATAAAAGCTCTGGATGTTCATAGCGACACGGACTGCAAATGGGAAGGAAGAGATCCAGCCGATGGCAGCTGCCCCCCCGAGGACCCCCCTCTGCACCGACTTCCTGTCCGCCTCAGTGACACCGTTCTCTCCTCTTGCATCCACTACCAGGTGTTTCCCAGTCGTGGAAGGACACCTTGAGGGACGTGACAGCCGACGGACACCCTCCCTCCAGCGGTCAGCTCCAGGAGGGGCTGGCCACGCGTTCGCAGCTGTCCGCTCTGCGGGATACGCCACGCAGAAGAGGAATGGAAACGGGCGCATTTCCTGCTTGCCCCGTGGGCACGGTGCCCCTGCTGGGGTCAAGGTCACGCTCCGTCTCAGGGAGGAGGAGAACGAGCCGTCTGGTGGCCACCGCGCTCTTCACCTCCGCTCCTCCACGCAGGACGCGGCCGGGAACGCCCTGTTGGCAGGTAACCTGCATTCCCTGCTTTAGCGCCGGCCTAAGATTGATACAGTGGCACCTCGAGATACGAGTTTCATTCGTTCCATAACCTCGAGGCGTGGGAAACCATGAGACGCTCGAGTCGCGGTAAACTGGTGGGTCGTGTGCAGCCGGCCGATCCGCGCGATGACTCCTATCTCAACTGTTGCTCGTATTTCAAAGCAAAAATCGCTCGCTCGACGGCTCGTATCTCAAAAATCTCGTATGTTAGGGCACTCGTATCTCGAGGTACCACTGTATACCGTATAATGTGTCAGCCATTCAGGCTCTCGCGGAAGGAACTCGGCCTTTGGTCCCAGATCCGGGCTTGAGGTCTGCTGCTGCTGCACATTTGCTCTGTGACCTTGAGCATGGTACACGCCCTTGAGGGGCCTCTGTTTCTCACCAGTAGCCTGAGCGGGTCTACCTCGTAGAGTTGCCAGGACATTAGAGGGGCCAAGGAGGTGCTGGCTTCTCCGATTTTGACCTTCGTTGCCCCAGTGGCCAAAACAAGAGGGCCTTTTAGATGGAATCAGAATGTCTTTGAAGTTTTTTTTAATCAGACAAGTTTAATTTTTCATGGTCGTGTTAAGATAGAAATGTTTTTCTGAGAGTATTAAGACAAATCGAAAGCAAGGAAGGGTCGCCAACATGACCCATGGCTTCCCAGTCCAGCAGGGCCCCAGGTCGGCTGCCGCTCTTTGAGGAGCACACAGAGGCCATCCAGAATGCCGCTCCCTTGTCCTCACTGTGCGCCCCGAATCCTAACCCCTCACACACAGACATAGACACACACACACACACAGACATACACACGGACTCGCTGTTCTCTTCCTGGTTTCTCTGACCCAGGAAACTGAGCTTGCCATGCACCAGCTGTTCTTACATTTGAATCATGATTTTGTCCATGAGCTCTGTTCATCATCACAGCACACACACCCTTCCTTCTGGAATGTTCTCCGATCTCTGCACATCCATCCTGCCTGCTCTTCCAAACCCAGCCCACCAAGCCTCCCAGGGTGCCTCCAACCCAAAGGCCTCTCTTCCTTCTTTGCAAACGCCAAAACCAGCACCCCTTCCTGCCTCCTGTGAGAGCGGGGGCCTGTCTGGCCCCCCAAAGACCCCTGAGGAAACACCCTCCCTTTGTGTCCCCTCCCCAGAAGTTATGGTTCTTTCTGAGGCCACTTTCCAAGACTCACCTCATCAGAGTCGCTGCTTACAGGGCAACAGCAAAGGGTACCAGCTGGCCAGCAGAGATGCTACTTGCTAAGCAACTGCTCCTGAATTCCACCTAACGACAGTTCCACGTTGGCGAGTTGGTAAATCCCACAGAGCCTGGTCCTTTGGCGTCACTCCTAAATAGGAGGAACCATCGCAGTTCGGCCCACAAGTAGCCATCGCTGGCTGTGTTTGAAATGGATTCTGGGAAATCTAGACTGTTGTTTGGGACTGCTGTAAATTTCAGAAAGAATCCTGCTCCTCACCCCAAAAATACAACTGACTGATCATTTCTTATCAACCATTTGAACCCGCAGGGACTAGTATTCCAGACGGTCCAGGTAGAATGTAAAGTAAACGTTGAACGTTTGAAATTATGAAATAACTTTTTTAAAAAATATATATATATATTATTGATTTTTTACAGAGAAGAAGGGAAAGGGATAGAGAGTTAGAAACATCCATCAGCTGCCTCCTGCACACCCCCTACTGGGGATGTGCCCAAAACCCAGGTACATGCCCTTCACCGGAATCAAACCTGGGACCTTTCAGTCCACAGGCCGACGCTCTATCCACTGAGCCACACCGGTTTTGGCAAAATAACTCTTGAAGCCCAGGTGCAAGGTAGATATAAATGCTCACCTATCACAAGACAAAAATCAATTTATATTTTAATATATTTTTATTGATTTCAGGCAGGAAGGGAGAGGGAGATCGAAACGTCAGCGATGAGAGAGAATCATTGATTGGCTGCCTCCTGCATGCCCCCCACTGGGGATCAAGCCCACAACCTGGGCATGTGCCCTTGACCGGGATTGAAACTGGGACCCTTCCAGTTCACAGGCCAACGCTCTATCCACGCTGCCAAACCAGCAAGACAAGATCCATTTAAAACGCCTCGAATGTGAAGTCAGAAACCGCATTCTGAGTGTACATCGAGAAACAGGAAAAGCCAGGAGAAAGAGCCACAGAAGCTAATTGCCAGAGGGGGTTCTGCCCAGTCCATCCATCGGAAACACCTCAAAAAGCAGCAGAAACGATTCTTTAAATCGGCGTAAAGGTAGTGGGCGCAGGAAATTAAAGCATTGGAGAGCTACAAAGCAGGAAAGAGAGCCGAGATCCAGGAGAAGGAGAAAATCAAGAGGGATGCCCACATTTAAAGCAAGCCCTTCTCCAGAGACCAGCCGTGCATCCAAAAGGCAAACCGCAGCACGTGAAAATTACACGTGCATCTGAATAGGACTCTCACCACCAGCATATAAAAGGCCTCCAAATCGATGAGAAAAAAGACAACGTAAAAGAAAAGGATTAAGAATTTCCCACCAAGGATACTCGAGATCCAAAAGCAAATGGAAAATAAAATAAAATTCAACCTTCTTTAGTCATCAGGGAAAATGCAAATTCAAACCACACCCGGATACCACCACATGCCCAGCAGCATGGCTAACATGAAAATGACCAGCAGCATCCAGTTTGAGCAAGGGTGTGAGCAATCAAAACTCCACGGCGTTATTGGCGGGAATGTAAATCGGTGTCGTTGGCAAAAACAACCTCTCATCATCTGCTACAGTGGAGGCCGTGCATGCCCTGGGACGCTGCAGTTCGGCCCAGAGGTATACACACATCAGACACCCATGCGCATGTAGTCGATCAATTCATGGAGAGCTTATAGGACACCCCCCCTTCCTCCCTCATCCCCTCCAAATACCTTCTCTCCGTTAGGAGCGGCCTCCGGTCTAACCGTGCTCCTTCCTCAGCCGCAGCCGTGCCTGGAGCCATGCCTAGAAAGATCTAAGAGGGCGGGGAGCAGAAGCGTTCGTTAGGAATCAATGGTATTATTGAATGTTTCACTCTCTGCCTGCATTTCATTGGCACTCTCCTAAGGACAAAAACTAACCCAGGCCTTGCATACATAAAAGGGGGAGCTAACGTCTGCCCTTGGCAGGAAAAGAATTCACTGCAATTTTTAAAATTAAGCCACGGGCTGAGGCCGGTTTGGCTCAGTGGATAGAGTGTCGGCCTGCAGACTGAAGGGTCCCAGGTTCGATTCCGGTCAGGGGCATGTGCCTTGGTTAGGGACACATCCCCAGTGGGGGAAGTGCAGGAGGCAGCTGATCCATGTCTCTCTCTCATCGATGTTTCTAACTCTCTCTCTTCCTCTCTGTAAAAAATCACTAAAATATATATTTTTAAAAATTAAGCCACCACCAAAGAAAAAGGACATTATTTCAACAGGTGGACGATCTGTAATATAATGTTTGGCTTCCTTTTATGTTCCTCCAGATGAAGGGAACTTTCCCTCTGTTTGACTTGGAGCAGTTAGATATGCTATTCCTCTATGGCCACAGGCCTTCCATCAGACGGGCCTTTTAAGAAGTCGAACGTTTCTCTTTTTACAGACAGTCCCTGGAAGGATCGCGCCCGGGGCCCTCTCGGGGTGCCCCAGCCCCGGTACAGGTGACAAGGCGGCTTTCTCCAGGCCTCGGGGACCCAAGCCCACAGGCTGGAGGCTTGTTTTGATCCCCAGCTCCGCGAGGCCTGGTTTCTCCGTCTCCCGCGCCCCAGTGTGATACCAGCCGATGACATCACGTCTCCTCGGGCTGGGCCCTCCGGGAAGCAGGTGGGCAGAGTGGCGGCCCTGGCAGGGCAGGGCTGGGCTGGGTTTGCGGCCCCCACAGTCCCTTGGGCTTAACACCTCGGCTCCTTCTCCCTCTGCAGCTGACACAGGACCAGGCTGCGGGCCGGGCCGAGCCCCAAGTGGTTTGCAGAATTGAGTCCCCAGCGTGTGCTGGTCCCCGTGGAACAAGGGGCCTTTTTGGAGCGGGACCAGCTCTCACCAGCGGCCCTTCGGTGGAGGCCTCGGAGGAGGAAACGCTGGTACCGAGTCACCGGCTGCCGGAGGTGCCTCTCCTCCTCGCCTGGCTGAGGCTGGGGTCCCCCAGATGTGCAGGGGCAGGAGCTCCACGGCCAGCACCCTCGCCGGAGACACGCCGGCCCCCCATCGGCAGAGCAAGCTGTCGCCCGGCCCGCTGGGTGCTGCGGAGCTGCTTGGAGCCCCAGGTACGGGGTGTTTGGGTGGTTGGAGAGGTTTGGGGAGCAGCAGCTGCATTACCAACACTGAGGACACGCGCTGCGGAACCTGAGGGGTGCACAGAGGGCGGCTGCGTGCTTACAGCGGCCTTCTGGGGTGCCTGGGCCCCAGGGTCTGCCTTGGCCTCCACCCTGTTCCACGTCCCTGTGGTGAGCTGACCTTCCTGGAGGTCCAGGCACCACCTCTGGGAATCCGGACAGGGAACCCCGAGCTGTTGTTTTTTTTTTTTAACATCCGATAAAATGGGCAGCCCCTAAGGGCGCTTCAATGGGTTTTAAGGTTTGTCTGCAGCCATGTAATCAAGATGAGAGTTTCTGCCCAAACCGGTGTGGCTCAGTGGATAGAACATCGGCCTATGGACTGGAAGGTCCCAGGTTCCATTCTGGTCAAGGGCACGTACCTTGGTGGCTGGCACACCCCCTACAAGGTAGGGCTTGTAGGAGGCAGCTGATCCATGTTTCTCTCATCGGTGTTTCTAGCTCTCTGTCCCTCTCCTTTCCTCTTTGTAAAAAAAAATTAAAAAAGAAAATATTAGTGTTTCTGTTGCTCTAGAACAGCAGTTCTCAATCTGTGGGTCGCAACCCCTTTGAAGTCCATCGACCCCACCACAGGGGTCGCCTAAGACGATCAGAAAACACAGATATTTACATGACGATTCACAATAGTAGCAAAACTACTGTTAGGAAGTAGCAACGGAAATAACTTTATGGTTGGGGGTCACCACCACATGGGGAACTGAATTAAAGGGTCGCGGCATATAAGGTTGAGAACCGCTGCTCTAGAAGGTTTGGTCTTGCCCCTCTTCTGACAGAACTCACCGCTCCACCCGCTCCCATAACCGCTGTCCCAATTTCCATCAACACAAACTAATCGTGCCTGCTTTAGATCGTCACGTGAAGAGTGTCATTCCGTCTTTGGCATCGGGCTGCTCTTACCTCTGATTTTCCGAGGTTCCTCCAGAGGTCGCATCGATCGGAGGCTCGTTCCCCGTCGTGGCCTGGAGCGGATTTCACCGCCATTTCCTCCTCCCGTGGGGGTTTGCCGCTGCCAGCCATTCGGGGAGGCTGCCAGCTGTAGCGACTCCCAACAGAGCGACCGGGTTTTTGTGGACGGTGCCTTGTCTCTCGGGTAGTATCTGAGGGTAGAAGTGCCAGGCCCTGGGGCTCAGTACAGGTTTTACAGGGGGAGAAACGTCCCCCCAGTTTTCACACGTTATGCGTCTCACTAGGTAAGAGGTTCTAGCTGCTCCCCATGCTCGCTGGCACGGGGCCTTGCCAGCCGTTCGCATTGTAGCCCGTGGAGTGGTGGGGAAGTGATAGATCTTAACGCAGCGGTTCTCAACCTTTCTTCTTCTTCTTCTTCTTTTTTTTTTTTATATATATATTTTATTGATTTTTTACAGAGAGGAAGGGAGAGGACTAGAGAGTTGGAAACATCGTTGAGAGAGAAACACTGATCAGCTGCCTCCTGCACGCCCCCCACTGGGGATGTGCCCACAACCAAGGTACGTGCCCTTGACCAGAATCGAACCTGGGACCTTTCAGTCTGCAGGCCGACGCTCTATTCACTGAGCCACACCGATTTTGGCGGTTCTCACCCTTTCTGATGCTGCGACCCTTTCATACAGCTCCTCCCATTGTGGTGACCCCCAACCATAAAATTACTTTTGTTGCTGCTTCATAACTGTCATTTTGCTGCTGGTAACGAATCGTCATGTAAATATCTGTGTTTTCCAAGGGTCTTAGGCGACACTGCTAGCAGTTCTCAACCTGTGGGTCACGACAGGAGCTGCCGTGGAGCCTCAGACCCTGGAAGACACAGATGTCCACCTTACGATTCACGAACAGCAGCAAAATGACCGCTGTATTAAAGGGTCGTGGCCATCAGGAAGGATGAGAACCTTTGTCCACGTGGTGTCTACGCGCATTTTCCGAATGGCCACGGGGAGTCCCATGTCCGTGCTGGCCATGCATTTAACACGTATTCTCTTGTGCAGTGGTCATTCGAGTCCGGCGCCCATTCTGTACACACTGCACACACCAGTAGTCTTATCTGGCCCATGGGTAAAGCTGGCAGTAAGTTTCTATCGAACGAGTATAAGAAACGTGGTGCCAAGGATCATACTTTGAGAAGACACTGGCTTACAAGAACATGTCATAAGTCACTAAAAAATACCATGGGCGTTTCATTTTGAGGCGCGCCTTTAACGTGTACGTAAAACGTTGTATAACATGGAAACACGAGAATGCTTCTCACACGCCACGTGTTAAGTGGGTCATCTTTTCACCAGTAACTGGGAGGCATGTTTTGTATGTTCTGGGTAGAAGTCTTGGTCAGACACATGTAACACCTGTTTCTCACAGCCTCTATAGCTCGCCTCTTGGTGATATTTTTTTAAAAAATGTTTTTATTTTTTAGAGAGAAACATCCCTCAGCCGCCTCCTGCACACCACCAGCTGGGGATCCAGCCTGCAGGGGGGACATGTGCCCTGTCAGCCCTCAGAAAGAGCCTGCCTGCCAGCACCCTGACCTTGGACGTGCAGCCTCCAGACCCTGGGACCTCACATTCCTGCTGGCGCTGTGCCAGGGGCATCGACTCACCTGCTCCTGGGAGGACCGGGCCGGCGGCGTCCCAGCGGGAGGCGCGGCGGAAGCGAGGCCTGCACGACGGAGACGGCGGCTCTCGGAAGGGCTGCGGCTCAGGAGCAGAGGCGACACGCGCAGCCTGCGGGGTTCGGAGGAGGAGGAGACTCAGCGCCCACCCCTTCGTCCCCACACTTCAGGCAGGATGTCCAGGTCCGTGTCCCTCCGGCCCGGGGGCTGCCTCAGAGGTACCCGGGCGCCCTCCTCTCCCCACACCCCAGGTCCCCTCTCTGTGTCTGCCTCTGAGCTTGCTCCTCCCTCTCCCAATAAAACGTGGACCCCACCGTCTAACTTGAACATGCGAAGGGTCTTGGAGTCATTGGGGCCGCCTCGTAGAACGAGTGTTCTGACAAGTGGGGCAGCGGTGTTTCTGGTCACGGGGGTCCCCCTGGGGGTCCCCAGCTACGCTACCCCAAAGGGAGCCCAGGCTTTCAGGGGAGTTTCGCCCCCTCCCCGTCTACTGATGGGAAGGAAAAGCAGGCCCTGGCATCTCCGAGGAACTGGGAGTTTCCTCTGGGGTAGGTACCGGAGAGGACCCCCACCCCTCCCTGGAGGACCCCCCAGCGGGGAGCTGGCCTGTCCCCCTGCTCACCCTCCTGTGGCCTTCCTGCCGGTCGCCCCCAGGTGGCGCTGCAGGACCACAGCCCCGGGCCGTCCTCCGCCTGAGGCTCCGCTGCCGGCCGCGGCTTCCAGTCGTCCAGCCGTCGATCAGGCGTCTAGGTGTCCGTCCACCTGGTGTGGGAAGCCGGGGGCTGAGAGCTGGCCGTGGAATGGACTCCTGTGAGCACCCCCTACCCCCAGTCAGCCTCCCCTCTGTCCCAGTGCCCGGGCGAGCCCCTCCCTGCATCGCTCCGGCCCCAGGAACCCCACCAGCACCCCAGCCACAGGCAGACGCTGGCCTCCGGGAGGGACCCCTCCTGCGCCCCAACACACACAGACACGAGGGAAAGGGAACACGAGACCATCTTCAGAGACGGAGCCCCCCAGCCACGCGGCCAAGGCTCCAGGCCCCACACGAGACCGCCCCTCAGGTGCCGCTGTCACCCCATCGCAATAAAGTAGAAACTCCCACAGCCACCAGGACCCCACGTATGTGCTGTGTGGGGGGTCCATGCGGGCAGAGGTCGGGATGAGGCCAGGGGTTGGCTGGGTGGGTGGAGCCCCCAGCCCCCCAAAGGCCTCAGAAATATGCTCCGCTTCCTCCTGCCTCTCCCCGCTTCTCGGCAGCATTTGCATCCTGGGGGCCTCCCGGGAGAGATACCCCTCAAGTGCAGGAGGGGCGTCCGTGGGGGTGGGGCTGTGTGTCCCTCCTCGGAGAGCCACAGCCGTGGCCTCGCCTCCCCAAGGCGTCTCAGTCCCCCCATCCCCTTGACCCCACAGGGAAACAGGAAGCACCTGGACCTGCAGAGTGAGTGGCCCAGGGGTGTTCATGGGGAACCCCCATCCTCAAAGCCCCAGAACCGGGGGTTCCTTGAACCAGAGCCAGACCCTGCCTTTTGGGGCTCCCAGGTGGCCACGTGGGGCTGGGTTCGCGGCCCAGTGGCACCTCAGGCCCCAGGACGTGTTGGTCCCCCTCTCCTGCCCCCCTGAACCCCACCCTTGCCACACCCACCCGTGTGTAGCTTAACCGTGTGTCTGTGTGGCCCTTGACCCCTGCGACAGCCCTCTCAGGACAAGGACGCACTCATCCTCGCTCCTGGCGACCTTTTGGGGGGACGCTCATGGGTGCCGGCGGTTGGGAGAGGGAGCGGTTACAGGAATAAACGGAGCTAGAGCTGCGCGGTGTCGGGGGGATGGGGGGTTGGGGAAGGACCTTGACCTCCCCTGCAAGCCAGGACATGACTCTGGGCCCGAGGCCTCATCCACACCCGGTCCCCCTGCCCTCCCCGTGCCCAGCAGGGGCTGCAGGAGACACAGGCGCCTACAGAGCCCCTGGGCCGCCGGGACACATCTCCAGCCCGCTTTGGGGCGCCCTGGGCCTGAGGCTGCCCCCCGAGACCCGGTGTCGCTGCCCGCGGGAGGAAGGAGCACGTCTCCCAGGCCCGGTGGCTCCTTCCTCCTCTCGGGGCTCTTATCCTCCTGCCCCCGCGTCCTCAGACCTGGCGACGCCAGCCCCGGAGGGAGCCCGGGGAACCACAGGGGGTGAGGGGGGGCAGAGGGGGGCCCCCCCGAGCCAACTGCTGCTGAGGGCCGGTCTCCCCGCAGGAAGCTGCTCCTTCCTGTTTAGCCCCCGCATCTGGCGAGAGGAAGCCAGGAGCAAAGCAACAGCCCAAACCGGTTTGGCTCAGTGGACAGAGCATCAGCCTGCGGACTGAGGGTCCCAGGTTCGAGTCCAGTCAAGGGCATGTACATCCCCAATGGAGGGTGTGCAGGGGGCAGCTGATGGATGTTTCTAGCTCTCTATCCCTCTCCCTTTCTCTCTGTAAAAAAAAAAAAAAATCAATAAAATGTATTTTAGAAAAAGCAAAGCAGCAATAATGACGACAGCCGTGATAGCGACATCGCTCGTGTCAGAGATGGCTTTTGCGGGGGCTGCCAGGCCCGAGGGACACGGCGTGACTGGGGGCTGCTGTGGTCAGAGCCTGGGCAGGGCTAGGGCGGGGGTGGGGCGGGGTGGACCCTAGGGGTGCCCCTGGGCGCCCGAGGGACCCTCCGGGATGGGGGAGACTGGAGAGCTTGGCCGTCAGCCCGGGTCCCAGTCCCACCCCCGCTCCTGCCAGCTGCTGCCTCCACCTGCCGCCCAGCCTCCGGGCGCTGAGACAGGACAGGAGCTGCCGCCACGAGCACCCTCGGCCCGCGCCCCGGGCTGGGCTGACCTCGGCCTGCGCCCCGGGCTGAGGGCGCCGCGCTAGCTCCCCTCCGGGAGGATGGTGGGGCCGAGAGGGGCCGGGGGTCCTTGGTTCCGTGGGAGGAGAGAGCCCATTGGGGCAGCCGGTCCAGGCCTGACTGTTGTCCTTGGCAGCTGATGGGCTGCTCCCGGCCAGCCCTCGTGCCCTCAGTCCCCACCAACGGGGTAACCTCTGCCCAGTGCCCTGCCCGTCCTCCTCCTCCTCCTCCCATCCCCAGGGTGCTGGGGTAGCTCGTGCCCCACGCCAGGCCGCCGGCTAGGCCAGGCGTGTGGACACACCGCAGGGCGCAGGGGAGGGTCGTGGGGATGGCGCCCGGACCACAGGGGGGACCACCTCTCAGGCGCTTCCTGCTGGCAAGGACCGCACGCGGGCGGAGGAGGGGGTGTTTGATGCTTCGCCCGGACTCGGGGGGCTGCGTCACCTCCCGCCTTGTTTACGGGAAGCACGGACCACGGAGGAGACCGAGGCCCGGGGAGCGGGTGGCCAGGGCGGGTAAATGCTTGGCCAAATCCGGAGCCGGCCCGGCCCAGCTGGCTCCAGTCCGCACTGGGCCGCCTGTCCGCTGGGCTGTGTGTGACCGCCCGCGAGACCGCTAACCACGGAAGCCGGGGTAGCGCGCCCCGAGCCCACGGCGCGGAGCCAGCAATGAGCACACGCCCGGGCCAGGGCGGAGCTGCGAGCAGCGGCCACGCGCTGAGCGCCGGTGCGAGCGGGTGGGCCGATGAGCGGGGACAGAGGCGTGAACCCGGTGCCGGCCGCGGGGGGACACGGAGCGTGCCCGCCCGGCCGTGGCCACCAGCTCGCGGCCCCCGGGCTGCAGACGGTCCCGGCCTGGCACCGCCTGGGGCCACATTGCCGTTGACGGCGGTCCCTCCCCGAGGCCACCAGCCATCGATCTCTTTCCGAAGAGAGAAGTGGCCGCCGAGAGGGGGTGCGGGCGTGGCTGCTCCGTGGCCGAAGTCACCAGGCCCCGGGCTCCTGGTCCCCTCTGCTCCGGGGGCTCCTCTCCACACACACACACTCACACCCCCCCGACCCAGCAGACTGACCGCTTCTCTCAGCACACAGCACACCACACCACACACACACACACACACACACACTCACACACACACTCACACACACACACACACACACACACACACCCGGCCCAGCAGACTGACCGCTTCTTTCAGCACACACACACACACACACTCACACACACACACACACACACCGACAGCAGACTGACCGCTTCTTTCAGCACACACACACACACACACACACTCACACACACACACACCAACACAGCAGATTGACCGCTTCTTTCAGCACACACAGCACATACATAGCACACAGCACACACACACAGCACATACATAGCACACAGCACGCCCACACAGCACAGACACAGCATACATAGCATACAGCACAGCACAGCACACACATACAGCACATCCACACAGTACACGCATACAGCACACCCACACAGCACACCCAGACACAGCATACATAGCATACAACACACAGCATACATAGCATACAGCACACAGCATACATAGCATACAGCACACAGCACACATAGCATACAGCACAACACACACACACA
>JAAGEH010002526.1:8987139-9000358 GCA_011751065.1 Lasiurus cinereus | reverse complement strand
ATATTTTATTGATTTTTTACAGAGAGGAAGGGGGAGGGATAGTTAGAAACATTGATGAGAGAAACTGATCAGCCGCCTCCTGCACACCCCCTGCTGGGGATGTGCCCCCAACTGAGATATATGCCCTTGACGGGCATCAAACCTGGAACCCTTCAGTCCGAAGGCCGACGCTTTATCCACTGAGCCAAACCGGTTTTGGCTCAACGCGCTTTCTGACCATTATTGTTTTGAAAAAGACAAGGACGCTCACTGTCACCACTTGCCCTGAACAGACTGCGGGGGAGAGTTGGCGGGGAGACGCAGATCTCTGGGAAGAAGCCTGAGAGAGGATTGCGGGCTCACGTGGCTATGGATCACCGGTTCCGTGTCCATCACCCGTCAGCTGAGCCGCCTCATCGCTGGGCTGTCGGAAGTAACGCTGGCATGAGTGTGGGAGCGGAGCTTTTAAACTTTGTCTTCAGATACCGATTTCACTTCCTTTAGAGCAGCGGTTCCCAAACTGGGGGTTGCAACCCCTTTGGGGGTCGAATGACACTTTCACAGGGGTCGCCTAAGACCATCGGAAAACACAGGTATTTACATTATAATTCATTACAATAGCAAAATTACAGTGATGAAGTGTGGTTGGGGGTCACCACAACATGAGGAACTGTATTAAAGGGTCGCGGCATTAGAAAGGTTGAGAACCACTGCTTTAGATAGAATCCCAGAAGTAGAACGGCCTGATCTTTCTAATTTTTTATTTTGTTTGGTTTTGTTTTGGAGAGAGACGGGGAGGAGAGAGAGAGAGAGCGAGAGAATCATCCATGATGAGCAAGAATCATTGATCGGCTGCCTCCTGCACTCCCCCCACTGGGGATCGAGCCCGCAATCCAGGCAGGTGGCCTTGACCAGAATCGAACCCGGGACCCTTCAGTCCGCAGGCTGACGCTCTATCCGCTGAGCCAAACCTGCTTTGGCGCCACATTTGTTAAACGTAAACTTCTCCTAACGCCACTTACTCAAAATAGCCTCGCCCAGGCCGTGGGATTTGGTGGAAGAGCCACACTCCAGGGGCCCAAGAGCCACATGTGGGCTCGTGAGCCACAGTTTGCCAACCACAGGCCTATGAGTTTGACATGCTTGATCTACATCGTGCTCAGTGGGCCAGGACCCCCAAGTTCCCTTCCCAAGGGGCCCTGTCTAGCATGGAGCACCCCCAGGCCCGCCTCTCCCCAAGGGTGGCCGGAAAGCAGGTATCGGTGGGAGCGGATGCGGAGACCTGGCCCTGGCCGTCAGCGGGTGGGGGGCCGGGTCCTGGCGAGCGGGCACGTCCTGTGCCCACTGCAGCCCGGGCCTCCTCCACTCCCGCGCTCTCCACGGGCGCCAATTCCCGCCGGGACACCAGCCACCAACTGCCCTGGAGCAGTGTGAACCCCCACCTTCTCAAGCGTGACCCCGGCCCGGGAGCTCCTCTCAACACCCACCGGGACGGCCACAGCCTCTGGGCACGTGGGCGGGGGGCCAGGCGGGTGAGCTCTGCTCCCCCCCTCCGGGCAGAAGGTAAGAGTGCGGGGGACCAAGCCTCGGGGTCCCCGTGCCCCACCCCCTGACTTCATGGAGAGGTGCCTCAGGAACATGGCTAGAGTTTTCCAGAAATCTCCTTACTTCGTTCCTCGGGGAGACATTGAGTGGCATTTGGACCTGCCCAGGGTCACTGCTGTGGGGCTGCCGAGAGGCCCCGGAGGTGGGACAGGGGGAATAGAGCCGGGCTGAGACCCCCTCACCCCCCGCCAGATCCACACACTCACCCCACCCGTGCTGTGCAGGGACTGAGGGGCTGCTCAGGCCCCACCTGCAGGCCGGGGTTAGGGTCAGGCTTAGGGGTCAGGGTCAGGGTCAGGGTCAGGCTTAGGGGTCAGGGTCAGGCTTAGGGGTCAGGGTCAGGGTCAGGCTTAGGGGGCAGGGGCAGGGGCAGGGGCAGGCTTAGGGCCCAGGTTAGGGAGTGATGCCTCCTTTAATCCACCCCTCTGCTCTCACTGGTCTCCCCCTAATCTCAGTCCGGAGGAGAAGATGAGGGGCCTGGGCTCTCTCCCCGGGGCCCTGCCAGTCCCCTGCAGACACCGGGCTCAGCCCCTGGGGGACCCCGCCTGGTGAGGGTGAGACACTGGCTCCCCTGTCACACGGCCCCCACCCTCTCGGCGTCGGATTCCACCCGGGGTCCACCTGCCCGGTGCTGACTGAGCCACCGGGACGGCACAGCTGCCCGCGGTCCCCCCCTCCCTCCGCGCCCCCCGACCAGGCCTCGGTGCCCCACCCCCCGGGCCTCTGCCAGCGGCCTCGGGCGCCCACGGCTCCGGCCGCACAAAGGCCGTCTGTGCGCCCAGCCCGCTCGGCCACGTCACACAGCCCTGGCAGTGAGGGCGCTGCCGCCTTCCCGCGGCTGGAAATAGAAGGGGCAGGTCCCAGAGCCCACAGAACCCACCGCACCCCCCACAGCACCCCCACAGTGGCCCCACGGAGCCGGGCGGGGCCTCGGCCCAGAAGCCGCCGCATTTTGCTGGAGGAGAGAAACACCCATCGAAAACCCGGGGAGCAAAGCTTGCAGTCGCTCCTGAAAACACGCAGAGACCCTGTTTCCCGGAGGGGACAGCCACCAGGGATGGGGGGTGGCCTGGGAAGATGGGGCGCAGAAGCCAGGAACGCTCTGAGCAGAGGGGCCAGCTCGGCCCCTCGGGGTGTGGCCGGCTCAGAGGGAGGGAGCCCGTCTGGCAGTGATGACATGTGGACACAGCTCCGCCCGTCACCCAGGCGCCTGTCTGTCCCCAGAGTCGCCCCTGGGGGCAGAGAGCACACGTCCTGGGCCCTCCTCTGCGGGCGGGCGGCCCGCTCCTGGGCTCACCCCAGAGTGGGAACCCCTTCCCCCCCCGAGCCCCCTCTGGCCTAGCAGGGCCTTTCTCAGGCCCCAGGAGAAGGCGGTCCTGTCTCCCCCTCGCCCTGCCCGCCGGGGTCTCAGCCCCGCCCCCTTTGCCTGTGGGACAGACTCAGATGAAGGGTGGTCCCCAGGGGAGGGGACGGGGACCAGGCTGGACACGGGAGCCAGGACTCCCCCCTCCTCCCTTCCCTCCTGCCCTCACACCCTCTCCTCCCCTCCCCCTCCCCTGCCAGCTCTCTCTCTCCTTCCCAGCCTCCCCCTGGCCTCACCTCCCCTGGACAGCAGCCTGCTTGGGCCGGGCTGGGGGGCCCGGGGACCTGGGGGTCAGGGAGGGGGGCGCGTGCAGGATTCCCAGCGACATGTGAAAGTCAGACAAACAACAGGTTTCTGTTGGGGCAAGTGTGGCCCATGTTTTATTTGCTAAATGTGGCCATGCTGCCCACCGCTGAGGGCCGGGAGGTGGCCAGGAGGCGGCCAGGGGGAGCACAGGCCCGCCCCTGCCCTCTGAGCCAGGCGCGCGGGGGGCAGGGGGGAGGGAGAGCAGGGGCAGTGGACCGAGTTTGTCCCCCAAGGGCCTGCCAAAGCAGCTCCCCGAATTCCCGGGCCTTTTCAGCCCAGGCGAGCTCGGAAAACGGGGGGCCTGGGAGGAGGGGAGGGGGTGGGCAGGAGGGAGCACCTGGGGCTTTCAGAGGGAGGGGTGGGAACCAGCTGGAGTGCGAGGCCAGGCTCAGGCCAGCCGCCCCCTCCCCATCTGGTCCGTAAGGACGGCACCTCCCGAGCCCCGGTTTCCTCATCGGCGGTGGACGCCTGGCACCTCGGACAATCAGAAGGAAGGTGCACGGAGCCGAGGTCCGGAGACACGGCGCCCACCTGGCATGGCCGCGCGTGACCAGCTGCCTGGCGATGGACAGGCATCTGAAGACCTAGCTCGTGCCCCCTCGAGGGGCTGGCAGTCTGATGGGGATGAGGCAGCACACAGGCCATGGGGACGATGGCCAGGCAGGGAGCCATCCCGAGCCCCATGACCGCCCTGGAGAGCTCGCCGTCCCGGCATCCCGCCCTCACACCCGCAGGCAGAGGGAGACGACCTCACAGTCATTTCCCCCGCCCCAAGGTTGGCCCGTCTGGTCACCGGAGAACCCCAGAATCATAGGCGCCCCTGCAAGGCCCTGGGGCCAGGCTGGCGCCAGGACAGAGCCTGCGTGGGCCCCAGCCATCCCCCCCCCCCGCACCCCGGTGTCTCCCCCAGCCCAGAGGTGCCAGGAGGCCATTCCCTCGCTCTGGGCAGCGGCGGGAACCTGCTTTCTGCCACAGGCGTTTTGGCATCATTCGAGGGCCAGGCCGAAGAATGGACTTGAAAATGATGAAGAGCAAGAACCTACAACCAACATTACTCTATCCAGCAAAGCTATCGTTCAGAATAGAAGAGCGGATAAAGAGCTTCACAGATAAGGAAAAGCTAAAGGAGTTCATCAACTCCAAACCAGGATTATATGAAATGCTGAAAGGTACTCTTTAGGAAGAGGAAGAAGAAAAAGGTAAAAGACAAAAAATTATGAACAACAAATACTTATCTATCAACAAGTGAACCTAAAAATCAAGTGAATTAAAAAGCTGATGAACAGAATAAACTGGTGAATATAACAGAATCAGGAGCACAGAAAGAGAGTGGACTGACAATTCTCAGGGGGGAAAAGGGTGACGGGGTGCAGGGAGAGACTGGACAAAAATCATACATGAGGACAATGGAGGGGGAGGTAAGGGCAGAAGGAGGGGTGGGAGCCGGTTGGAGGGGAGCTATGGGCGGAAAAAGGAGGAAGAATTGTAATAATCTGAACAATAAAGATTCATTAAAAAAAGAAAAGAAAACGAGTCTGCTGTGTCTGTCAAACATTTAATAACTCACCCCTAATGCTTTGGGGGGGCCAGGCCCAAGGATTTCCCGGGCCTCACGGGGCCCGAGGGCTGGACGTTCCCCACCCCCCCTCCCTGTCCCCATGACCAAAGGGTTTCACTCATTTCTCATTAGAGCACAATGTCCTCACTCACCGCCCTGCCTGCTCGCTCTCTTGAGCAGAAACGGCGGTAATTTCCCCATGTACCCTCTACGGTGAACGTACGCAGCGTCCTCCCTCAGGATGCTTAACTGGGATGTTGTTCTGAACCCCTGAAGGGCCTTCCCCGCCATTGGCATGAAGCTCCCGGAGGGAGAGAGGGGGACCAGCACCCGGCGCCGTGAACTTGGATCCCAGAGAGACCCGTGGGCCCGGACGAGTGCAGCTGGGACTCTCCCTGGGCCAGCTGGGCCCTTGCTCGGGAGTCACAGGCTGGCGGACACGCCAAGGGCTGCTGGTGGGGGACATGGCTTGGGTCTCGGGGCACCTTCCGCCTTCCCTTTTGCTGGGCCCAAAATACATGTCTGTATGTCCCTGTTCCCCAACAGGGCAAAGCTCCCAGCCCCCCTCCTCCCTCCCCCAGCCCCCTAGGCCACATGGATGACCTTGACTTTCACTTTCTACAATAGAACGTGAGCATTTCCTTCCAGAAAGGGGGCGCACCTGGGAGGTGAGGCTTAAAAATACAACCTCCATCAGCCACAGCATGGAGGGGGTTGGAGAGCGCTACGCTAAGCGAAAAAAGCCAGTCAGAGGAAGATAAACATCACAGGACCTCACTCATTTGTGGAATATGATGGACGACATACACTGATGAACAAAAACAATCCAGAGACAGAGAAGCATTGATCAGACCATCAAACCTCAGAGGGAAGGTAGGGGAGGGTGGGGGTAAAGGGGAGAGATCAACCAGAGGACTTGTATGCATGCATATGGGCCTAACCAATGGACACAGACACCAGAGGGGTGAGGGCATGAACAAGGGGTGGGGTGGGAGGGCAATGGGGCGATAAGGACACATATATAATACCTTAATAAAGAAAAAAAAAAGAAGTGCTACCTATCTCTCTGGGTGCTTTTAGAGCACCCATTCATTTTATTCGATACACACACACACACACACACACACACACACACACTCTGACTGAGTGGCCAGATTATTATGATATCTGAACGCATAATAATCTGGCCACTCAGTGTACTTCTTCTGAGTACCTCATTTATTTGATATCAAAGACACTATCAATTGTGCACCTGAACAGTGTTCCCCTTTGCACTGGCTGATAGAAAGCTCAGGGCAAATAGGTGGTTGATCTCCAGCAAAAGGCTAGAACAGTGGTCGGCAAACTGTGGCTCTGTTGACTAATGAGTTTGCTGACAACTGGTCTACAATACTTTTGGTACCCATTTGAGAAACAAATACAATGAGTGGCCAGATTATTATGCGTTTAGAGATCATAATAATAAACTGGCCACCCGAAAAAAATATGGCGGTGGAATAGATGGACGTGTCCCGAGTCTGGTCCCAGAGCAGACAGAGGGAACAGCTGAGGGTCACACCGGGAGTGTTTGTTGGTGAGTTGAGGGACAGCTGGACTCCAGGAGGAGGTGGGGGACTGCTGGACAGGGCTCTCCTGACTGGGCAGTCCCCACTGCTGCTGGAGCCACCGGCTCGGACACAGAGACCGTGCATCTTGAAGGGAAGGGTGGATGTTAATCGGAGGCCTGAGAATCTACAACTGTGGCACCCACCGAGCAGCTGCGAACCCCAGAACACCCGTCCTCAATTGGCGCAAACATGAAGATTCAGAGGAGCTCTACACTCTGAAATCTGAAAGGTCAGATTTTGCCTGGGATGAGGAGAGAGAGAACTACATAACCAGACACCTGGAGAAGAGAGACCATAGGAAGACAAAGAAACAGCCCGCATATGAAAGAAAAGCAGGCATCACCAGAAAAGGAAGCAAACGAAATGGAGGCAAGCAACCTGCCAGAGAAAGAATTCAGAGAAATGGTCATAAGGTGGCTGAAAAGAATGGAAGACAAATTCGACAATATGAGTAAGAACCAAGAAGAAATGAAGAAGATTCAAGAAGAAATGAAAAATGACATCACTGCTGTAAAGAACTCAATAGAAAGCATCAAGAGTAGACTAAAAGAAACAGATAACTACATCAGTGAGCTAGACGATAAGGTAGGAAAAAAATACCCAAATAGAGCAGCTTCTAGAAAAAAAAAATTTTTAAAGCAGGAGGACAGCCTAAGGGGACTTTGGGACAACAGGAAACAAAACAACATCTGCAAAATATGGGTGCAGGAAGGAGAGGAAACTGAGCAAGGAACAGAAAACCTGTTTGAAGAAATAATGACAGAACACTTCCCTGATACAGGGAAGGAAAAACCCACACAAATCCAAGAAGCTCACAGAGTCCCAAGCAAAATGAACTCCAAAAGACAGATGCCAAGGCACATTATAATTAAATTGGCAAACACCAACTACAATGTAAGAATCTTAAAAGCAGCCAGGGAGAGACAGAAAGGAACCTTACCTACAACAGGACCCCCATCAGACTAGCAACTGATTTCTCAACAGACACTCATCAGGTCAGAAGGGAATGGAATGAAAAATACGTTATGCAAAGGAAGGGTCTGAATCCAAGAATACTGTATCCAGCAAGGCTATCTTTCAAAATTGAAGGTGAAATCAGGGAGCTTCACAGACAAAAAAAGGACTGAGAGAATTTATTACCACCAAACCAGCAATGTAAGAAATGCTAAAGGGTCTGCTGTAAAAAAAAAAAAAAAAAAAAAAAAAAAAAAAAGGAAGTGAAGAAGGAACACAGTGCTAAAAAATAAAAATGGCAACAAAGAAGTTCCTACCAATAATAACTTTAAATGTAAATGGCCTAAATGCCCTAATCAAAAGACATAGGGTAATGGCTTGGATAAGAAAACATGACCTCTCTCTCTGCTGTCTACAAGAAACCTAGCTCAGAAAAAAGGACACCCACAGACTGAAGGTGAAGGGATGAAAAAAGGTTTTGCAGGCAAATAAAAATGAAAAAAAAAGGTGGGGTAGCAATACTTATATTTGACAAATTAGATCTCAAAGTGAAGGACATAACAAGAAATAAGGAAGGCCACTTTATAATACTAAAGGGAGCAATCCAACAAGAAGAAATAACTCTGATAAACATAAATGTACCCAATACAGGAGCACCTACATACATAAAAAAAAACTCCTGGAGGATATCAAGGGAGAGATTGACAACAATGCAATTATAGTAGGAGACTTTAACACCCCAATATCACCATTGGACAACTCCTCTAAACAAAAAATCAGCAAAGACACATTAACCCTGAATGAATCACTAGACCAGATGGAATTAATTGACATCTTCAGAACATTTCATCCCAAAGTCACAGCATATACATTTTTCACAAGTGCACATGGGTCGTTTTCAAAGATAGACCATAAGTTGGGTTATAGGCAATGTCTCTTCAAATTCAAGAAGATAGAAATCATGTCAACCATTTTCTCAGATCACAGTGGCATAAAACTGGAAATCAACTACAATAAAAAAAATCCAAAGAAATCAAACACATGGAGACTAAACAGCATGCTATTAAACAATGACTGGGTAACCAGAGAGATCAAGGAAGAAATAAAAAACATCATGGCAACAAATGACAATGACAACACAACAATCCAAAATTTATGGGACACAAGTGATAGCAATCTTGAGAGGGAAGTTCAAAGCTCTACAAGCCTACTGCAAAAAAAACAAAACAAAACAAGAAACAATGGTAATAAATTACCTAACCCTACAACTCAAAGAGCTAAAAAGAGAACAAGAAAAGCCCAGTGTCAGCAGAAGTAAGGAAATAATAAGTTCAGAGTGGAGATAAATGACATACAGACCAAAGAAACAATACAAAAGATCAACAAAACCAAGAGCTGGTTCTTTGAAAGGATAAACCTCTAGCCAGGCTCACCAAGAAGCAAAGAGAGGAGATCCAAATAAACAAAAATCAGAAATGAAAGAAGTGAAATTAACAACAGACCCCACCAAAATATAAAGGATTGTTAAAAAAAAAATACTATGAAAAACTCTACTCCAACAAACTGGACAACCTGGAGGATATGGACATATTCCTAGAAAAATATAACCTTTCAAACTCAATCAGGAAGAATCTAAACACCTCAATAGGCCAATAACTATGGAAGAAATTGAAGCAGTCATCAAAAAGCTTCCAGCAAACAAAAGCCTGAACGAGACTGCTTCACAGAGGAGTTTTACCAAACATTCAAGGAAGAATTAAAACATATCCTCCTCAGACTATTTAAAAAAGTTCAAGAGGAAGGAACCCTTCCAAGCTCCTTCTATGAAACCAGCATCACCCCAATACCCAAACCAGATAAAGACAACACAATGAAAGAATTACAGGCAAATATCCCTCATGAACATAGATGCCAAAATCCTCAACAAAATTCTAGCAAATCGGATCCAGCAGTACATCAGAAAGATCATACACCATGACCAAGTAGGATTTATTCCAGGAATGCAAGGATGGTACAATATCCCCAAATCAATAAGCGCCATTTATCACATAAACAAATTGAGAGATAAAATCACAGTCATATCAATTGATGCAGAAAAAGCATTTGACAAAATCCAACAACCTGTCTTGATAAAAACTCTCAAGGTGGGAATAGAAGGATCATACCTTAATATCATAAAAGCCATATATGGTAAACCCACAGCTAACATCATACTCAATGGGCAAAAACTAAAACCATTTCTCCTAAGAACAGGAACAAGACAGGGATGCCCACTCTTACCACTCCTGTTCGACATAGTACTGGAAGTTTTAGCCATTGCAATTAGACAAGAAGAAATAAAAGGCATCCAAATTGGAAAAGAAGAAGTAAAGCTGTCCTTATTTGCAGATGACATGATACTGTATATAAAAAACCCAAAGGACTCCATCCCCAAACTAATTGACTTAATAAATGAATTTGGCAATGTAGCAGGATACAAAATTAATGCCAAGAAATCTGTGACATTTCTATATATTAATAGTGAAATTATAGAAAGAGAGACTAAAAAATCACTCCCATTTACCATCGCACCAAAAAAATTAAGACACCTAGGAATAAACCTAACTTAGAGGTAAAAAACTTATATGTAGAAAACTATAGGACACTGAAAAAAGAGATAGAGGAAGATGTTAACAGATGGAAGAGCATACCATGCTCATAGATTGGGAGAATCAACATCATTAAAATGTCCATACTACCCAAAGCAATCTATAGATTCAATGCACTACCCATTAAAATACCAACGACATATTTCACAGACCTAGAAAGTATTCTTCATAGATTCATCTGGAACAAAAAAAGACCACGAATAGCCACAGCAATTCTGAGAAAGAAGAATAAAGTAGCTGGGATCTCAATACCAGATTTCAGGCTGTATTACAAAGCAACTGTTCTCAAAACAGCCTGGTACTGGCACAAGAACAGACATATAGATCAATGGAATAGAATAGAGAACCCAGATATCCACCCAAACCAATATGCTCAACTAATATTTGACTAAGGAGGCATGGACATACAATGGAGCCAAGACAGACAGCCTCTTCAATAAATGGCATTGGGAAAATTGGACAGATACATGCAAAAGAATGAAACTGGACCACCAACTTACACCACATACAAAAATAAACTCAAAATGGATACAGGACTTAAACATTAGAAGGAAAACCATAAAAATACTAGAGGAATCCACAGGCAGCACAATCTCAGCCATATGCTAAAAGAACTTCACTGATACTGCTCCAAAGGCAATGGAAGCTAAAGAGAAAATAAACAAATGGGACTACATCAAAATAAAAAGCTTTTGCACAGCAAAAGAAACCATCAACAAAACAACAAGAAAGACCACTCTATGGGAGAACATATTTGCAAATGTTATCACTGATAAAGGTTTAATCTCCAACATCTACAGGCAACTTATACAACTTAATGAAAGGAAGATAAACGATCCAATAAAAAAAAAGGGCAACGGACCTAAATAGAACCTTTTCGAAAGATGACAGAAGGAAGGCCAAGAGACACACGAAAACATGCTCAAAGTCACTAATTATCCAAGAGATGCAAATCAAAATGACAATGGCTATCATGAACACATCAACAAACGACAAGTGCTGGGGAGGATGCGGAGAAAAAGGAACCCTCGTGCACGGCTGGTGGGAATGCAGCCTGGTGGAGCCACTGTGGAGAACAGGATGGAGTTTCCTCAAAAAACTGAAAATGGAACTCCTATTCAACCCAATAATCCACTTCTAGGATTATATCCCAAGAAATCACAAACACCCATCAGAAAGGATATATGCACTCCTGTGTTCATAGCGGCACAATTCACCACAGCTAAGATTTGGAAACAGCCTAAGTGCCCGTCAGCAGAGCAGTGGATCAGAAAACTATGGGACATCTACACAATGGAATTCTATGCTGCCATAAAAAAAGAATTCTTTCCATTTACAGCAACCTGGATGGAACTGGGGAGCATTATGCTAAGTGAAATAAGCCAGTCAGTGAAAGAAAAATACCACATGATCTCACTCATTTATGGAGAATAAAGAACATTACAAACTGATGAACAAAAAGACAGATACAGAAACAATAAAGTATCAAACAGACTGTCACATTACAGTGGGAAGGTTAGGGAGAGGTGGGGGAGATAAGAGATCAACCGAAGGACTTGTGTGCATGCATGTAAGCATAACCCATGGACACAAGACCCTGGGGGGTGAGGGCATGTATGGGAATGGGGTGGAGGGGGCAATGAAAAGATATGGACACATGTAATACATTAATTAAAAAATGAAAAAAATATCTGGCCACTCAGTGTGTGTGCATGTGTGTGTGTATGTGTGTATGTGTGTATGTGTGCGTATATGTGTGTATATATGTGTGTGCATATGTGCATATGTGTGCCTGTGTCTGCGCATGTGCGTGTACATGAGTGTTTGTGTGTATATTTGTGTATATGTGTACGTGTGTGTGTGTGTGTGTGTGTGTGTGTGTGTGTGTGTGTAAAACTTCCCCAGAGAGGAAGAATATTCACGGACGTTACAGGAAAGACGGGGTGACTCTGGGGTCACTTGGATGTTGCAGCCACTGGGGTGGGATCGGCTGTGTGCTGAGTCCCGGTCTCAGGCCGGGGTGGCCGTGTCCCCAACCCCAGGCCGCACCCGCGCCTGCACCCGCGCTGACCAGGAGCCACCCCCGGACAGCATCAGCGCCCAGGACCTGGCGTGGGGTGCTCGGCCGGAGCGCTTCTCGGCGGCGCGTGCCCGCAGACACAGAAGCTGGGGGGGAGGAGACCTGGCCAGCTCTGCCCAGAGCCACCTGCCCGCCAGCCCGAACCCCGGCCCCAGGCAGCCGGGCCCGGCCGTGAGGTGCTCCCCACGCACAGGCGCCTTCTCTCCGGCCCCCACTTCCCAGCCCGAAGCCTGGAGGCAGCCCCTGCCGTCTCTCCTCCCCGGCCCCACTCCCCGCACCCCGCACCCCGCTCGGCCCCCTCAGCTCTGAGGCTGCGACACCTCGGGGCCCAGCGGCACCCTAGTGGACCACATGCGGGAAGGGAGGCCGCTGTGAGCATCAGTGAGCGAGCGTCCAGCGCCTGGTCCTTCCCAGGCCCCCCCCCCAACCCCAGACAGACACAAGCACCCAGTGCAGGCGGCGCCCGGGAGAAAGACCTGGAAGGCCTGGGCCGCCACAGCTGTCCCTGCTCGGCCCCGCTAATCCCGGCACCGCAGAGAAACCTGAGCCGCGCGAGGCCGGCGCCAGCTGCTTCTCGTGTCAACCCTCCCTTCTCTCCCCCCCCCCAAACCCTGAGGGTGCGGCTGCAAAGTGAGGGGCCCCCCAGGCTCGGGGTCCACTCGTGGGAATCAGGCCAAGTCTCTGGCTCGACAGCTGAGAGGCTCTGGGGCAGTGCCCAGGGCTGTCTCTGTCCCCATCGCCTCCGGGGACCCCCTTTCTGCCCCTGTGGTTCCCGGGGCCCCTGGAATGCAGACCAGGCGGCAGGGATGGACAGGACCAGCTGTTGCCCGGGGAACTGGAGACCCCGAGAGACGTCACCCCCACAGCTGTGAGGGGCGCACAGGCTGGTCCTGGGGCGGCTGCATTAGGGAGTATAACCCAAGGGAGCATCTGAATTCATCGGAAAATAATCGTATTATTTTAAACCCAAGAACCCATCCACTTACGTGAAGAGGGGGTTACATTTTCCTTTTCTTTTTAAATGTATTTTTTACTGATTTTTTACAGAGAAGAAGGGAGAGGGATAGAGAGAAACATCGATGAGAGAGAGACATGGATCAGCTGCCTCCTGCACGCCCC
>JAAGEH010002526.1:8961362-8985406 GCA_011751065.1 Lasiurus cinereus | reverse complement strand
CACTCACACACACCCCTCAATCATACACACACCTCACTCACACACACCTCACACGCACCCCTCAATCATACACACACCTCACTCACGCACACACCTCCATTACAGGCCACACTTGGATTCCAGCATGAAGGCTGATCTGTGACATTGAATGATTTTCTTTTTAAAAATGTTTAAAGCAGATAAAGTTAAAATCGCATCGAATGAAAAGCACATACATATGGGCGATGACTCCATCAGTCATTGCTCATTAGAATCTACACATGGATGGGGGCGAATCAAGGGCAAGCAGCTCTAGTCCGCAGAGGGAGCGTTTTAAACATTTAATTTGCAACGCTCTCCCCACTTCCCTCTGCACCCTGGTCTCTCCCCCCGCAGCTAAGAAACACCGGCATCGTTTCTTAAGGGCGACGCAAAGCATTCTGTGCTTTTATCTAACCAGGGGGACTCTTGGTGGACGTGACATTTGTTTCAAGTTCTCGCCACGAACATCCCCACACACACATTTGGCACACGCGTGTTGTCACCGCTGGAGGAAAGGTCCTTTTGAAAAAGGGGACGCTCATGTCACACGCTGTAAACGTTCACAATTGTTGTCAGGAGCTGCGTTCCGAAATACTGTGTTGATTTTCACTCATCCCAACTGCCTCTTTCCTCCATCTTCTCTCGGACGTTGGGCGTCCTGGATCTTCAAAATTCCGGCCAATCCGACGCCTTAAGTAAGTCGTCCAGCAAAGGATAATCCTAAAAACATTTTGCCTGGCCGAGACCGGTTTGGCTCAGTGGATAGAGCGTCGGCCTGCGGACTGAAAGGTCCCAGGTTCGATTCTGGTCAAGGGCATGTACCTTGCTTGCAGGCACATCTCCAGAGTGGGGCGTGCAGGAGGCGGCAGATCGATGTCTCTCTCTCCCATCGATGTTTCTGACTTTCTATCCCTCTCCCTTCCTCTCTGTGAAAAATCAATAAAATATATTTAAAACAAAAACAAACAATTAAACAAAACACACCAAAAAAAACAAAAACATTTTGCCCGTTTTCCTACTGGGTTTCCTTTGCTTTTAGTCCTGGATGAGAGAGATATCAGTCCTTTGTTATAGGTGTCATAAAGGTATTTTTTTCTTCCGGCCAGCATTCAATTTTATTTTTAGAGAGAGAAGAAGGAAGAGGGAGAGAGGGAGAGAAATATCAATGAGAGAAACATCCAACGGTTGCTTCCTGCACGCCCCCTCCTGCGGACAGAGCCCACCACCTGGGCATGAAGGTTGGAATACAATCTGTACATGAGACACGGCTCAACCGACTGAGCCACGCCAGCCAGGGCTGCAGGAATATGTTTTTTTTTTAAATATATTTGATTGATTTTTCACAGAGAGGAAGAGAGAGAGCGAGCCAGAAACATCAATGAGAGAGACATCGATCAGCCACCTCCTGCACGCCCCCTACTGGGGATGTGCCCGTATCCAGATACATGCCCTTGACCAGAATCGAACCTGGGACCTTTCAGTCCGCAGGCCAACGCTCTATCCACTGAGCCAAACCGGTTTCGGCAGGAATATGTTTTTTTTGTGGTTGTTTTGTTTACTCCTCTGGGCTCTTAGAAGGCAGGATGGAGGGCCCGCTCCCAGCGCCACCTGTTGTGCAAATGAGCAAACCTACACCTGAGTGGCAGGCGAACCAAGGGCGGGCGGGGTCTGCGTTAGTGAAAACTCCATCAGGGGCTTTTAAAATAAAGCGTATATTCTGGAACATCTCAGTTGTGTCTGTTTTCTGCAAGTCACCTCTTGGGTTCCTTTTAGTAAAAACCACCACGGAGCTTAAGTTTTACGTTTCAATTCCCGAGACCCTTAAAATGAATGTGAAATCAATAGTATGTGGCAGGATGCAGGTGGGTAAACAGCAAATAAAACACTAGATAAATACGTGTCTATCTTGAAGAAGAACTAAATAAAGATTAACAGCGGATGAATACTTGTATCATGAGAGTGTTCATCTCTAAACTGTTAAATCAATGTCAAGAAATCATCAATCATTTTAAAAATGACTTCATCATGGTCGGTTTATATCATGGGGGGACATACCCCCGGACTCCTAGGTTGGCGCATGTCAACTGAGTGATCAAATTAACTACCTTGACCTCAATTTCATCATCTGTAGCTAGAGGAAAAGTGTCTGCTCAGACTACTTTAACCATCTAGCCATCCTTCCATCCATTCTTCCATCCATCCATCATTCACTCACTCATTCCTTCACAACTTATTAGCCGACGTCTTACAGTGTAGGTCGATTCCATTTAAATGAGGGTGTATGTCAAGGTGACCTGTAAGCTGTAAACAAATACTCCATGACCATAATACAAAGGCTAATCTTAAAAACATTTTGCTCTTGAAGCTGGCAGAGCGGACAGCTCCGTGGTACCCGAGAATAAAATGTGTGAGAATGTGGACACCACTTTTAGAACACTGGCCAATGCAGCTCACTTATTTATTTAAAAAATATATATTTTATTGATTTTTCACAGAGAGGAAGGGAGAGGAATAGAGAGCTAGAAACATCGATGCGAGAGAAACATTGATCAGCTGCCTCCTGCACGCCCCCTACTGGGGATGTGCCTGCAACCAAGGTACATGCCTTTGACCGGAATCGAACCTGGGACCTTTCAGTCTGCCGGCCGACACTCTATTCACTGAGCCAAACCGGTTTCGGCTAATGCACCTCATTGAAAACACCGTGGTGGTCACAGTGAGGCAGACTGAGAGAAGATAAAGCTTTTATTTTATTGAAATGTTTGCACAAATGTACACACTGAGAACATGTATGTACCCACATTTCTATACTGTAGAGCACACGCAATAGTCGCAAAGAGGCAAATAGGTAGTTAGCAAATGACCATGATTGGTGAAGAGTGTGACAGTGGTAGCTACAATATAGTATCTACTGTCTCGTCTCATTCAACCCTTGCACCTCGGTGAGGTAGGTGTCCCCAACTTTAGGTGACAGATGAGGAAACTGAGTGAGTAGAAAGGGCCGGTCTTGCTCTTCAACTCAGGTCTTTGTTTTTTAAACTCCAGAATCCCTGATCTTTTTAAGGACTTGCTGATTCTAAAATGCAGATTATTTGAAGCATAATTTCAACTTTAAAAAATATATATTTTATTGATTTTTTTTTAGAGAGGAAAGGAGATGGATAGAGTGGAAACATCAATGACAGCGAAACATTGATCAGCTGCCTCCTGCACGCCCCCTACTGGGGATGTGCCTGCAACCAAGATACATGCCCTTGACTAGAATTGAACTCAGGACCTTTGAATCCGCAGGCTGACGCTTTATCCACTGAGCCAAACCGGTTTTGGCAGGAGAGCCACATTTTTTAAACGTAAACTTCTTCTCACGCCACTTCTTCAAAACAGACTTGCCCAGGCCGTGGTATTTTGTGGAAGAGCCACACTCCAGGAGCCAAAGAGCCGCAGTTTGCCGTCCACTGGCCTAGAGAGAGCCAGTCCTTCTGGACTGTTCTTTATCAGTGAGATTTGTACGGGTCAGATTATGCTGCCAAAAATACTGCACTAGCGTTGCGTTGTAAACTCTAGGGGTTTGATTTCTTAGGCAGGCAAACAGCCTCCTTGTAATCTCGTTTAGATGATTGATTTACTTAGCAAATCCTTTCTCCTTTAAACAGTGGAAATCGAAAGTCCAGGTCACTGACTAAAAAAGGCCCAATTAGTGGACAGAGGTTGAGCCAGTTTTCCTAATAGTCGTTTTGTCTCAAGTGCACACCAGCTCCTTTATAAGAACCTTACTAGTTAAAACAACAACAAACCTCTTGCTGAAAATAACCTGCCCTGCCTTCATTTTTTAGGCAGATGCAGTTACAGTACAGAAAGTCACGTGAAAAAATGATTATAAACGTCGAAGTTCGGCTCTTCCAGTTGGTTGGAGTAGATGAAGTGTAACTTGATTCACTGTAACAGTCACAGGGGCGGGGGTATCACAGAGTCATTAATAATAAGCAACAAGTCAAGAAATGGATCGCATTTTAGGGGTCCGGGAGGTGCTGACTGGTGTTTCAAATGTTGGCTTCAACCCCCTCAGAGGAAGATGTATGCTCTACAGAGACACTCTTTTCAACGTAGCCATTGACTTATCTTCTTAAAAAAAATTAAAAAAAATATATATATATAGTTGATTTCAGAGAGGAAGGGAGAGGGAGAAATATCAATGATGAGAATCATTGATCAGCTGCCTCCTGCACACCCCACACTGGGGATGGAGCCTGCAACCCAGGCATGTGCCCTGACTGGGAATTGGACCGTGACCTCCTGGTTCATAGGTCGATGCTCAACCACTGAGCCACACGGGGTGACTTACCTTCTTATTTAAGATTTAAATTCTACAGGCCTCAAGGTGGCCTAAAAGACACCCTTGAAGAATGTCCATCCTAGGAGGGCCCCTGTTTTGTGCGGACTGCTGAAGGCAGGGCACCCTTGCTTTCTTCCCCCCCTCCCTGCAATTAGAACGGCGCTCTCGCACCCCGCACTCAGGAAGGTCTGCCGAGTGGGCAAGCTGTGACCTTGCTGGCCGGCGTGTGGCCACGCTCCCGCTGCAACTGAGGGCTCAGGGGAGTCCGTGGAAGTGGCGGTGATCTGGTCACTTGGCGCGTTGTTCTTGGGTGTGCACATGAGAAGAGACACACACCAAATCCACACCAAGAAATCCACAATCAGGGCAGCTAACACACTGTCAAGAGCCAAAGGTACAAGACCGTACTAGTCAACTATGGATATCCATACCTTATCTTTTTCTTTTTAAATATATTTCATTGATTTTTCGCAGAGAGCAAGGGAGAGGGAGAGAGAGTTGGAAACATCAGTGAGAGAGAAACATCCATCTGCCGCCTCCTGCACGCCCCCGACTAGGGATGTGCCTGCAACCAAGGTCCATGCCTTTGACCGGAATCGAATTGGGACCCTTCAGTCCGCAGGCCGACGCTCTATCCACTGAGCCACACCGGTGAAGGCGTCTCTTTTTCTATTTAATGCAAAGATATAAAACCTCTTAGTGTATAAAAATCAAACATTAATGAAAGTGGTCGTTTTAACAATAAAAAACCCCATCGTAGATGACATGGATCAGTGTGGCAATTGGGAGATAAAAGTAAATGCCAGCAAGGGTTATGGAAAAATCCTCTGTGTGGCCAAAACCGATTTGGCTCAGTGGATAGAGCATCAGCCTTCGGACTGAAGGGTTCCAGGTTCGATTCCGGTTAAGGGCATATATCCTGGTTGCGGGCACATCCCCGGTAGGAGGTGTGCAGGAGGCAGCTGATGGATGTTTCTCTCTCATTGAAGTTTCTAACTTTCTATCCCTTCCTTTCCTCTCTGTAAAAAATCAGTAAAATATATTTTTAAAAAATCCTCTGGGTGGTAAAGAATATTTGAACATGATAGTTACCTCTGCATTAAAAAAAAAAAAGCAACCTACCTCTTCATTTCAATCCATTTCTTCTCTCATGGCTGTGTCTGAATCCAAGGAGAAGCGATCTCAGTTGAATTTTTGAATTTTTTTAACCGAGGCTTCGTTTGTTTCTACTCACCGGACCCTCCTCTTTTAAGAGAAAAGACAGCTGTTTTCAGAGTCATTGTCTCCTCATGTTTCCTTCCGGAACGGTCCTAACGGCGGGTGGAGAGATGGTTTCCATGTGAACCAACATGAATGGGGAACATGTAATCGGCCGTAAGACCCCACTTGTAAAACGACTCTTCCTGTGACCCGTGACGCAAGGTTCCAAAAGTTAGGGTGACTGAGGCTGGGGCATAGATTATTGCGATGGAACTTAATGTCACAGCAGCTCGGCCTAACTTTGAAGAAGATTGTTTTTTTGGGGGGGGGGTGTGCATTGCACAGCCATTGCATGCCCGGGGAAGCTGGGGAGCTTCTTGCAAACTTACAGCTCTTCGCTGCAACAAGCGTCCCGCGCTGGGCCCACCCCACTTCTCCGTCAGCGGGGATTGACAGGTGAGCTTGCAGGGAAGTCAGGAACGACTTTGGTCACGGGGACCCCCACCTCGGAGCAGCCTGGAACTCCTTCACTAAGCAAATACCCTCCGAGTGACAAATATCTCACAGTGCAAGGTCCCTCTTCTCTTATAACATAACCTATTATCTGCTTTGCCAGTCTCTAGGACAGTGGTTGGCAAACTGCAGGTCGAGAGCCACATGCGGCTCTTTGGCCCCTTGAGTGTGGCTCTTCCACAAAACACCACGGCCTGGGAGTCTGTTTTGAAGAAGTGGCGTTAGAAGAAGTTTAAGTTGAAAAAATGTGGCTCTCAGAAGAAATGTCCATCGTTGTGCTGTTGATATTTGGCTCTGTGGACCAATGAGTTTGCCGACCACTGTCCTAACCACGGACACGCACCCACACCAGACAAGGCTACCAGGCTAATGGGTTTCCAGGAGAACAGAAACTTCTAGGTAACTCACACTCCGCTCTGACTCCCTGCGAGGAGAGACCATTATTTTCCCAACTGGATTTAGATGTAAAACTGCACTTTTTGAACATATAAACCACATCCACCATCTCTTAGACATGTGTCCGGCCGTTCACACGGGATACCCGTCTCCCGGGATCTTGAACAACGCGACACCTTCTCCTCCCCGCACATCGGGCTCCTTTCCTAAACCTCTGGGTTTCCTTTCCCCCTCAAAGGAACAATCGAGGCGCCGGCTGGGAACTCAGCATGTAATACTGCATTTATTAAAGTGTTTTTATTAACAGACTCCCACCAGACAGTTCCGCGTGTGCTAGGACGGCGGGCACGGCGGCCTCGAAGGCGGGCACCCGGCAGTGCGCGGAGCCGCACCGCGCCCGCGCCGGCCGCCCGCAGCCCTGGGGGCGGCCTGGGCAGGACCCGCACCCCGCCTCCCCGGCGAAACGGTTCGACAGAAAAGTTGCTTCGTCCGGATGCGAACGCTCCGAGTCCACGGGGACGCCGGTCTGTGACGGGCAGGGCTCGGCCTGGCCCCGGTCCGCCCCGTCGGGCTGCCCCTCCGGCCCGGAGCCCCTGTCTTCGGCCCAGTCCCCGCCTCCAGCAGCCCCCGTGTCTCCGTGCGGGCCGGGCCCCCTGTGGCGATCCTCCGGGTCCCCCGCTTTTCGCTCCCCCGCTTTTCGCGAGGACCCCGGGCTCCTGCAGACCAGCGCTGCCGACTCGGCCTCCTGCGGGCGCGGCTCCTCGGGGCCCTGCAGGCTGTGCGCGCTGCCCCTGCGGGGGGCTGTGTCCTGGGCCTGCGGGTGCTGTGCGGGGTGGAGGAGGCAGCCCCGCGGTGGCACGGGCCTCTGCACGGCCGAGGGGTGCGCTCGGCCCTGCAGGCAGGCACAGGGGTGCAGGTGCGGGACGGCGGGCACGAAGCCCTCGGGGGCTCGGTGCGCCCCGGGCAGCGGTGCCACGCCGTTCTGCACGTGCACGAAGCCGCAGGGGTGGCACGGGCAGGCGGGCGGGCCGTACTGCACGTGTCTGTAGGCGCCCGGGCAGCCACAGCCCTGGCCCAGCGAGAGGAAGTGGCGCACGGCGCGCGGGTCCAGCGCCACCTGCAACGAGGCCGGGCTCGGCTCGCCCCGCTCGCCGGGGTAGGCGGTGGGCACGGGCCGCCTGGCGCTCCTGGCTGGGCCGCTGAGCATCTCGGGGCAGACGTGGGTCTCTTCGTAGGCAGCCTTCTCGGAGGCGGGGCGGCTGGGGGCCGCCAGGGGCTCCAGCTCGTAGAAGTCCTGCTCCTCGGCGGCGCCCGGTTTCTGGCCGCGGGGACACGCCTGGTAGGCGCTGGCGCCGGGCGCTTTGCTCGGCCCGGCGGGCGGGCGGCGGGAGAAGGCGCCGCACTGGAGCTTCCGGGGCAGCGGGATCTGCCCGCAGGCGCCCTGCGGCCCGAGGCAGCGGCACAGGCACTGGAAGAAGAAGGTGGCGAAGGCCCAGCTGATGCCCATGATGAGCATCATGAAGGTGCCCAGCTGCGTGTAGGCCAGCACGGTGGACGGCATCATCATGGCGCCGGCCACGAAGGTGGTGAGCGCGGCCATGGCGATGGCGGAGCCCATGCGGCTCAGCGAGAAGACCACCTTGCCCTCACGGTCGGCGTCGGGCGCCAGGCGGTACGCCACCCCGTAGTGCACGGCGAAGTCCACCGACAGGCCCACGGCCACCGAGATGGTGACGGACTCCAGCACGTTCAGCTCCCAGCCCAGCAGCACGAGGGAGCCGACCGTCACGAAGATGGTGCCGGCGATGGAGGCGATGGCGTAGAGGCTGAGGACGACGTTCCAGGTGGTGAGCAGCATGACGCTGAAGGCCACGGCCACCGACAGCCCCATGGCGACCAGCGTGCCGTCCGAGAGGCTGTCCTGCAGGTCGTAGAACTCCAGGTTGCTGACGAACCAGCCGTTGCCCAGGCCCTCGGGGGCCGAGCGCAGCTCGCGGGCGATCCAGGCGTCCACCTCGCGGTAGAACTGGTGCATCTTCTCGTGGGCCAGCGTGAAGAGGTACGAGCTGGGGAACTCCAGCACCACGGCCCGGATCGTGTCGTTGATGTCGAAGCGCGGGCCCGGCGTCTTGCTGTCCAGGTGGTAGCCCGTGCTGCGCTCCAGCTCCATGATGGCCCTCTTGATGCACAGCTCGAAGACCTCCTGCTTGTAGGGGAAGCTCCAGCGGCTGCAGCAGGGGTACAGCGCCGGCTCGTCGCAGTCCTGGTTCTCCATCCAGCGCTTGAAGGTCTCGATGAAGCAGCTGGTGAAGTCCTGCTCGTCCGTCTGGTGGAAGAACGTCTGGTTGCGCAGCTTCTGGCAGAAGCGCAGGATCCACGCCTGCGACGCGGGGCTGGCGATGTTGAAGCTGCTGTCCAGGGTGAGCTGGCCCTTGCTCTTGGGGTTCAGCGGGTTGCCGTTGTCCTCGGGCGCCACGCCCCAGATCACCGTGATGGGCATGTGCAGCTCCTCGCCGTGGTGGACGCGCTCGAACATGAAGAGCTTCTTGTACTCGGCGTCGTAGCGCTCGAAGGGGTGCGACGAGCGGAACACCTGGAACTCGGCCAGCTCCAGGGAGGGCAGCTTCATCTTGGGGTTCACGCACACGATGTAGGCGCCCCCCACCGTCAGGGCGAGGAACCAGAACAGCCAGAGGTAGCGGAACTTGATGACGAGGCACGGCAGAACTTTCTCGAAGAAGATGCGCGAGGCCTCGGACACGGCGAACAGGGCCCGGTGGCCCGCCCGGCAGGCCGCCGCCCAGCAGCTCTTGTGGGGGTACGCCTGCGGCCGGGGCTGCCGGAAGCAGGGGAATATGTTGAGGAGGTACCGCTCGTGCAGCACCACCACGGCGGGCAGCCACGTGACCATCAGCAGGTAGTTGACCAGGATGGCGGTGCCCGCGTACACCCCGAAGCAGCGGATGGCCGTGATGTTGCTCACGTAGTTGGCGTAGAAGGCGGCGGCCGTGGTGAAGCTGGTGATGAACATGGAGAGGGCGGCGTGCTGCAGGGTCATGCCCACCGTCTCAGCGGTGTCGGCCTGCGGCTTGTCGAACTTGGTGTAGTTCCACACGTCGCACAGGACGAAGGCGTCGTCCGCCCCGATGCCCACCAGGATGATGAGCGCCGTGAGGTTCATGAAGGGGAAGAACTCGAAGTTGAACACCACGCGGTACAGGAAGTACGAGACGATCAGGGAGCTGATGATGGCGAACATGGTCATGAGCGTGATGAACACGGAGCGGGTGTACACGCACATGACCAGCAGCACGATGACGATGGCGATGGCGGGGTACACGGTGTCCGTCAGCAGGTAGTCCTGGAACAGGCTGTGCTTGATGCCAAACTCGATGCCCGTGACGGTGGTGACGCCGTCCGACGCGTTCCAGTGCTCGAAGTTGTCCAGGTAGATGCGCATCATGCTCTCGCCCTTCTCGGTGGGCGAGAAGAGCATGCTGTACTTGAGGGCGGGCGCCGCCGGGGGGTCGGCCGCCCGCGGGGCCAGGAAGTCCTTGTCCACCAGGTAGTGCAGGATCTGGTAGACGGCATTGTACTTGGTGCACTTGCGCGGCACGTGGGCGCACTTGAGCTGGTCCTTCCGGCGGGCCGCGGCGTCCCAGCAGTCGGGTTCCAGCGTGCCGTTCTGGTAGTGCTTGGCGCAGGCGCGGAGCAGCTTCAGCGTGTGGGTCACGTCGCGCTCCACGATCTTCTGGCAGGACGAGCGGTTGTTGAGGATGGCGATGTAGTTGCCCAGCGTCCAGCTGGGGCAGCAGGAGGCGGCCGTGGTCCTCTGGCACAGGTCGCTGAACTGGGGGTGCGCCCTGATCTGCGGGGAGACAAGACACACGGGAGGGCTGGCGTTTAAAACAGGGTCGCTCACTGCTGGCAGCAGAGCTCAGGGGCGGAGCGGCGACCTAGGAACCAGGAGGTCACGGTTCGATTCCCGGTCAGGGCACACGCCCGGGTGGCGGGCTCGGTTCCCGGTGTGGGGCGTGCGGGAGGCAGCTGATCCATGGTTCTCTCATCGTTGATGTTTCTCTCTCTCTCTCCCTCTCCCTTCCTCTCTGAAATCAATAGAAACATATTTAAAATAAATAAATAAGTGGGTTGCTCAAAGGTCTGGGTTAAGGTGGCCTCGAGGGCCAGGGAGTTACAGAAGGCAAACAGCCATCGTGTGACTCCCCTCCACCTCTCAAAGGTCTGGGTTAAGGTGGCCTCGAGGGCCAGGGAGTTACAGAAGGCAAACAGCCATCGTGTGACTCCCCTCCACCTCCCCCCTCCTCCTCTGTGGCCCAGTCCTCTATGCTACTTTACTCTCAACAACAAAGTTCCGCTTAGAGATGACAGGCAGGCGCGAAACAGCCTCAACCAGTGCTGGTGTGGCCTCAGAAAGGGGAGGGAATTCCCACCTCCAGGGTAAACAAGCCCTTCAAAGTCCCTCTCAGAAGCAATAAGGTGGATGGGCCAGGAGACTTCCGCCTGCATGCCTACCGGGTCAGTTAGGAGGACAATGGTCCAACTGATTCGTGACACCAACCTGTGGCCTTGCCCGAGATTGCTGGGAATCAGTACGAAATGTTGGGCGATGAAGGTATATTGGCTCAATGAACCCAGCTGGAAGCGACATGCCACCCCCTGGGGTGGCTCAGCTGGCAGGGCCTCACCCTGGGCACCTAAAGGTTGCCAGCTCAGCTCCAGGTCGGGACGGACACATCCCCCAAGCTGTTAGGGGGCTGGGAGGGGGCGGGCAGGAGGCAGCCCATCATGGTTGGTGCTCACATCGATGTTTCTCTCCCTCTCCCTTCCTCTTTCTCTAAAAACCAATAACAAACCTCTTTAAAACAATTTTTTATTTAAAAAAAGTGACTTGATATCAGAAGCGCTTATGACAAAGATGCATGAAAGCCCTAGAATAAAACTGTTTCCTGAAATATGCACATTCACAGGGGTGGGCAAAAGTAGGTTTACAATTGTCCAAAGAAATCATACAATCATCATACAGGGATATAAACTCGTGTTTTGCATACTCACAACTGAGAATCTACTTTTGCCCGCCTGGGGACAGACCTGATTTTAAATGAGTGTGTACAATTAGGACCATAAAGGAGAAGGAATTTAATGATTTCCTCCGCCTCCTTTAAGGTTTAGCGAGGTGGCTGGACCCCTTGGGGAGAACATCCTCTCTCGGCGACAGGGCCCTGCTCCCCAGTGGCAGCTGGTGTGGCGCCCCGGGTTCGGGGAAAGTACCTCCTCGAGGCCGTGCTCCCCGGGGAAGGCGTTTCTGCTGACGGCTGCTCTGGTTACAGGAGATGGGAACGTTGTCCCAAGGCCAAGCCTGGAGCTGCTGGAAGCCAGCACCGGTCCACGGCCCTCAAAGCCTGGAACGGCCATGAGTGGCTCCCTTCCCCGAGTGAGAACTGCAAACAGCCCCTCCTGGGAGCCCGTGCAGACCCCCCTCTCTGACGCACCAGAGCGAGAGACAGCCCACTTCTCACGGCCCCCTGTCTCACTGGCCAAAGGCTGTTCCAGGGAGGAAACTCTGAAGTTCAAGGGTGTGAGCGCCCAGCAGCGAGGCCAGCGTGGCTCAGTGATTAGGCGTCGACCTACGAACCAGGAGGTCACGGTTTGATTCCTGGTCAGGGCGCATGCCCAGCTTACAGGCTCTATCCTCAATAGGGGGCATGCAGGAGACAGCCCGTCAATGATTCTCTCTCATCATGGATGTTTCTCTCTCTCTCTCTTCCTTCCTCTCAGAAATCAATAAAAACATATTTAAAAAGAGGAAGAGTGTGAATATTTTCTATTAAACCCACCTTGCTCTTTATTAAAGTGGGCTTTACCAATGATGCAGGAAATACCTTCTCCAAGTGGAGGACATGTTGGCACAAATCGCCTCTCTGGAACGGAAGCTTACCGAAGAACGAGTCACTCAGAACTAAGCCCAGGCCATCAAGACACGCAGTGAAGCTTTTGGGGAGTCACAAGTTTTCTGTGGATTTTAGGCAGTACAGAAGGTTGGCACCCCAAGCCCCCATGCCGTTCAAGGTCAACTGCACTTTACTGGGACTGCGATAAAGTAAGTTGGCCATGTATTGGGAAGTGCTGAAGCTGGCAGACTTCCACGTGAGGAATTATTCTGTTATTCTACTTCGGCATCGGTTTGAAAATTCCCATAATAAAAAGTCGTTTTTAAAGATATTCTGTTGTGGGTTAAAAAAAAAAAGAGCCAAAAAGGCTATCGTTCAAGTGTCCCAAATTAATGTTTATTTTAACAAAGCCCTCATTTTTAAGTTCACTTCCAAAGAGTGAGAATTGCTTGACATTTCACAGCACAGGATAGTTCAGATTTGGCTGCTTCCACGTGAAGACAGTCACCCAGGCTGTCTAGTGGACACCAAGGAATTCTGGGAGAGCTTCGTGGCCGCTAACCAGTTCCCTCTCTACAGAGAGAGAACCCCCAGGCCCAGCCTGGGGAGCTGAGAGGCAAAGCGACCCAAAGTCTGACAGCTTTCAGACGGAGAAAGCCAAATGCATCCATCGGAAACCCAGGATCTGCGAGAAGGAGCCTATTTGCAGCGGATGAAGTGACCGAATGGAGAGATAGAGGAAGCGGGTTGCCAGCTGAGACTGGGAGGGCGAGCACAGAACCCCGTCCTTGGACAAGCTTCACAAAGGAGAGCAGGGTTTTTGTTTTCCATGAGGGCATCTGATCGAAGATGAGAAGGCTGGACCAGATGAACATGCTTGGACGGCCACTATTATTTTATCAAAAACAAATGCCGGCAGCCTCTGGAGAGGCGACCCCGACTCCAAGGCGATGAGAAGGAGTTTAATGATTTCCTGGCGATGTAGTTTGGGCAGAGGGACACCGTGGAAAATCAGTTTGGAGGACGCGTGCAGGGTAAGACATAAGGACAGCGCTGAGACATCGTGACGTACACTTACTGGGGCTGGAAGCTGGTGCCTGAGGGCCTGAGTCTAAAGGAATGAGGTACCCGAACTGCCCAGGCCCGTGGTCGGCAAACTGCGGCTCTTTGGCCCCTTGAATGTGGCTCTTCCACAAAATACCACGGCCTGGGCGAGTCTGTTTTGAAGAAGGGGCGTTAGAAGAAGTTCAAGTTGAAAAAATTTGGCTCAAAAGAAATGTCAACCGTTGTCCTGTTGATAGTGGGCTCTGTGGACCCATGAGTTTGCCGACCACTAGCCTAGGTGGTCAGGAGGGAGGCTGTAGGGTCCCATCCGTCCCTCCGTTCAAAAGAAAAGACTGTTCCTGGCGCCTGCACCAGCTGAAGACGGCACAGCGGTCCTTGCCCTCCAGTTGCACGAGCGATAGGGAAATCGGACCAGGAAGCAGTCATGCTAACTCAGTGTGGGGAGGGACCCCCGTGTTACGTGGAGGGGATGCGAGGGCGAGTCCGTGTGTGGACAGTGTCCCTAACTCGGGGACACAGCCAGTGAATACTTGTATATTACCTTGGGGGGTTGGGAGGGGTGTTTACAGAACTCGGCAAGCAGGTATGTCTTCATGCAGAAGACATGTCTTTCTGCCACATTTTGGGGGAAAGAGTTCATACGGATGATTTCAAAATCTTTGACATTTATAAAAATAGGAAGGGAGTGAGAGCCAGTTCTTGTAACTCTTAATTGGAGGCGCTGGCAAATTGGCTGCTGTCGAAAGCCACGCTGTTTGTGTGGCTGTGACGTGTCCCTGCAGTCCCTGGTCAGACAGCGGCAGGGGTGGGGCTGGCTCAAAGTGGCGGGTACAGGAATGAGAGAAAAAGAGAGAGGCAGCCGAGTTTTAAATACTACCTTCCCTTTTAAAACGAGCGGCTGAGTTGGAGCTATTTTAAGAGGCTGAGGAAAAGCTACGGGGAAGCCAGGTCACCCCCTAATCCCAGGTTCTAGTCACCACGGGCCCTGGGACTGAAAAGCTGAAGGGACCCGAGAGAACAGAGAAGGCGAGGGCGCCACGGCCTGCCTTAGAATGAGCACCGGGGAGGGCCTGGCTGTCCGTGCCAGCTGCCCTGGAAAACGGGGTGTCAGGCACTGCACTTCAAACCCCGTGTTACCCGCTGATCGTTCAGAGTCCCGACTCCGAGGATGTGCAGACTGAGAGGCGGGGACAGGGTTTACAGCAGAGACAAGACAGAGAAGCACGCTCCCCGCACCAACGACCAACTGCCGGTGCCCCCGAGGTCAAAGGGCAGAAAAGGAACGGAGAAGATGGGGCGTCAACGAGGCTCCTGCGAAAGACTAAGGAACAGACTGTCAGGAGGGAGCTGACAGCTGGGGAAGGAAGCTCTTCGTTGGGGGTGGGATGTGGGGGGGGGGACAGGGCTGTCTGGACACTGTGTGTCTGGGGCTTGTGGGAACGGACGCTGGGGTTGAACGGGGTGTACTGTCAGCACAGGCGGGCGACAACGGAAGCATCCGGTCCCCCTGGATATGACACGGAGGACCAGATGGTTAAGCTCTTCCGCTCTGTGTCATTTTGGTGTGTGTCCCAGTCAACGGGAAACTTAATAAGCCAGTGCTTAAGTACAACGCTGGCATTTGGGGGGAGAGGGCGGAGGGAGATGGCTAGGTGCCTCGGGACACAGTTTGCTCAAATCACGGCAACAAAGAAAAGCCCGAAAAGGGTCCAGAGCTGGGAGACTAAAAACAGCACAGCCGCGGTCCGAAATAATCTGAAATCTGCTCTGCTCACCAACCTTCGGATGCCACTGCATAGCTTATGCCTACGGGAAAGCTTTATGGTTCTGGATTCACAGCAGAGTGAGAGATTAGAATGCAAAGGCACTAGCCATTGGCAAAAATAGCATTTAACTTAACAAGTTAAAATAATAAGCATGCGCTTGGAGGCAGAATTGGGGACCCCGTGATCTGGCTATTCACCTGCTGGGGTGGGGCTGTAACTGGCTCGGCCCCTCATTGGGGTGCGTGTCTTGGGTGTGTCCCGCACATTTTACAAGCGGGCCGCAATGCTTAGGGGTCCTGGCCCCGGAGTACAAATCTGACCGCATTGCTATCCAACCCTTACTCTGAGCCCAGGGGAGGAAAACATCCACGAAGCAGAATGTACCCATCCCTTTAGAGCAGTGGTTCTCAACCTGTGGGTCGCGACCCCTTTGGGGGTCGAACGACCCTTTCACAGGGGTCGCCTAAGACCATCGGAAAATGCAGATATTTACATCACGATGCATCACAGTAGCAAAATTTCATGGTTGGGGGTCACCACCATATGAGGAACTGTATGCAAGGGTCTCGGCCTTAGGAGGGTTGAGAACCACTGCTTTAGAGTCTGCATTCTGCATTATTGAAACCACTAGAAGGCCGCATACTTAGATTTCCTTGCATTCATCTCTTGTAGAAATGCTTCTGCTATAACATTTTCCTGCCTCCAACCTGCCTGAGACGGGGTCTACCAGTCAGCTCAGGGTCCATCCTGTATCTCTGGGAAGGGGCGAGAACCTTGAACATCCTGCTTTTTGATGGGGGCTGTGAGGAGCGAGGGACGGTCCTCTCCTGCCTGATTATTAGGGGGAGAAGCAAACTGGTCACCCTATTTCTATGGCTTTCGCCCCTGACTGTGAGTTGCTTTTCGCATTGGCTCTCAGGGAGGATACAGATAAGTCGGTTGCTCCCGATCAGGAAGTGGACAGGATCACGTGTTCTTTCACGTTAAATCTCACCCTCAGCTTTCGGATTTGCCTCCCGCTACCTTCCCTTCATGTCATTCATTCAGCTTTCTTATCCTGTCCGCTCTGTAGGCCTTGTGGGAAGCCACCTATGATGCTGATTTATCCACCTGATCTGCATGAACGGGGGTTCTGTATGAAATTGGGCTGTTCCCACTCATGGAGGCTCTGGTGCCTCAGCTCTGCTTTCTGGCTTTCGAGTCTTGGAGAGCATCACCGGACAAACTGCGAGCTTTAACGGCGACACTATTCCAGGCCACGGCTAGTCTTAAAACTGAACAAAAATGGGGTATTTCCTGCATTTGGGGGACATGAGGCGCAGGCCGGAGACGTGGCCGAGCTCAAATCCTCCATTTGCCCCTTCCCTCCTGTGTGAACGTTCCTCGGCTATAAAATGGGCCATAAGCCCCGCCTGTGAGGCTCAGTGGTTGAGCACTGACCCATGAACCACGAGGTCATGTTCACGGGCCGACGCTTAGGTTGTGGGCTTGATCTCCAGTCGGGGATGTGCAGGAGGCAGCCACTGATTTTTCTCATCACTGATGTTTCTCTCTCCCTCTTTCTCTCTGTGAAACCAATAAAAAATATTTAAAAAGATAAATAAAATGGGCACTAAGAGTCCTTAATTCATCACACTATGGTGCAGGTGAATAATAATTCCATGAATAATGAAATACTTTGCTAGGTGTTTGGGACACGTCCTGGCAGACATCAGCAGCGTTTAAGAAACATCAGCTGTTCATCAACAGCGTGAAGTCAGTCACTGCAGCGTCTTCGGGGGGAGGAAGGCCTAAAGATGAACAGTGAAGGTGGGAGAGCGAGAACCAGGAGGTGTGGAAGGGAAGAAGCTGTTGTCACCGGAGGTGTGACCATCCAGTAACCACCCGGCTCATACCAGCTCCAAGCTCCAAGGTCACTGGCCTCGTGGGTAAGGCAAAGGACGGGGATGCAGTCTACTCATCACAGACACTCTACAATCTCCTCCTCAGCCTCCCTGTCTACAGAAGAAGGTGGAGCCCAGGACCAGGAGAAATACCTCCACAGCTTCCGAGCAACGAACTGATGGCTGTGGGAGGGAAGACGACGTGGCCAACGAAAACTGACCACCTGCGCGCTTGGTCTGTTTGGAGCTGGACAGAGACAAGATGGCATCTGCAGCAAATCCTGACAGCTCAGCGCACGGGGAAGTTACAGTGGTACCTCGAGATACGAGTGCCCTAACATATGAGATTTTTGAGATACGAGCTGTCAAGCGAGCGATTTTTGCTTTGAAATACGAGCAACACTTGAGATAGGAGTCATCGCTCGGATCGGCCCGCTGCACACGACCCACCTGTTTACCGCGACTCGAGCGTCTCATAGTTTCCCACGCCTCAAGGTTACGGAACGAATTAAACCCATATCTCGAGGTACCACTGTACTTTCAAAAGGAATCCACGCCTCTCAGGATGAAGGGAGTTAGGAGATCTGGGGCCAGCAAACTAACCCGAACAGCCACGCCCCTTCTCCCAATGAGACTGCTGGTCTGGGGGTCTCAGCGTCCTTTCTGCCTCGTGTCCCGTTAGGGAACGCTGTTGTCACAACAGGCCAAATGCTCCGATGGCCGGGCTAGCTCTCAGCAGCGCCTGCGCTTCCATTTCCAGCGGGACCTCAGGGGGACGCTAAGAATGAATGCAGTGAGTGCCTTGCCGCCCGGGCACTGGGCCTGGGCAGGCCCAGGAGTGACATGGGACAGAAATTTCTACCTGGAGAAGCCGCCTCTGAGTCAGTGACACTGCCAGCTGTCCCAGGCCCAGAGGCGGCCTTGGCACTCTCTGGCCTGACAGCTTTGAAGTGCTGTCTGGGGCATCCTCTGCCTTCTCAGGAGCTCGGTGTGCAGAGGAGAGGGCCACCGGCCGGCACTGCTCTGGCCATTGGCACAGATCCCGCTTTCCAGCCGGTAAGGTCCCTTTCCCCAGCCTGTGCCCTGTATTTCCCTCGGAGGCCACAGGGAAACTGTGCCCGGATGGCCAGGAAGGCGGGCGTCTGGCTGTATAACTAAGGTGCTGACCGATGGATGCCTCAGGGGGAAGCTGGTGAACACTGAAAGCAGATTAGGAGAGGAAATAGGACGGAAGAAGGAAAGAGCGTCTCAGCTATGATCCTGAAAGGACAGCTGCTGTGAAAGGACACAAGAGACTGCCAAGGACAAAGGACAGGAGAGCGAAAGAGAAAAGTCCTTTATTAGGGGAGACAGCGTGGGAGGGAGGGACAGAGGCACTTTGATCGGGGGAGCCGCTGTTTACTCCTCGGCAGGTGAGCCCCGCACGGATGCACGGACTCCCAGCCCATCAGACAGGGCTCAGCTGTAAGAAGGGTTTCCAAACCATCGCCTCAGGGGCGCCAGACCTATTTCAGTCTCCCTTTACATACCCTGGAGTTATCTACATTGCACATGGATTTAATTGCGGGTAAATTCCATAACGTCTCTCCTCCGGCCGAAGCGAACACGACTCTGGAATAGCGGTCACCTGTGGATAGGAAAGAAGAAAAGAAACAGGGTTATAAATTACTCGTGGATTCCTAAGACTTGGCATTTAGAAGCGATTCAAACTGGGAAGCCACATGACAATTTATTGCCGGCAGGGGAGTCCTCCCTTCGACAAATTCCTGGAGAAAATGTAAAAAAAAATAAATAAAAGCAACGCTACAGCATTGTCTTCGCTCAAGGCCTTTGTCTACTCTGCACCTGAAAAACCACAGGAGTCACATGACAAATGAAGTTCGGGTCAGACTCTAAGGAGGAAGAGCAATCCATGCGGATGTTCAGCAGGGAGTTAGCTGAATGCTCCCTCTTAATCCCACAACACGTCACCACGATGGCACGACACATCCGACAATGACGCACAAGGGACTGTGGAGGATGGATGGTGAGGATGCTCTCTCGCTGGCAGCTGGAGAGGAGGCATGGCAGGTGATCCATTTAAAGGCACCACAAACAGTCCCCTAAGTACAGGCTGCTGCCAGGACCACAGACCCCCCCACATCCTGGCTGACTCACCAGAGTAGAAAAACCGGGTGGAAAATCACCCTCATTTAAAATATGTTTCTGAGTAAGGGCGGCGTGGTCTCTGGCGTGAGACCTGGGTGTGATGTTAGACCCAGCAGGTAATCTTGGGCAACCACCTGCTTCTCACTGTTGGATGGAGACAGCCACCCCACCTCAAACAGCCGTGGGGACTAAATGAGACGGAAAGGGGGTGCTCAGTAAGCCCTCTTTCTGCTTCCCCAGCCGTGACCACAAATCCCAACCAAGAAAAACAACGCTGATGAGTTTCACATGACCTAAAACGCCTCCATGTGCTAACAAAGAAACGCAACGCGCAAATGAATGAATAAAGCTTGTTTTCTTTAGTAAATGCCTGTCTTCATCAGATGGCTGTGACCTTATGTTGACTGGTTTTGACAGATCGAAATAAGCTTGGTGGAACAGTTCATTCGAGTAGTCAGAGATGACTTTATCAGGGAGGGACTAGTATTTAGTGCCGACTACAGAAATATAAACGAGACTGATTCTCATGAATTTGCTAATGTGCTTCCTGGTTAAGAGAGACGCTGGTTAAGCAGTATCTAGTGAGAGAAACAAGCTAGCTGAACATGTAACTAACCAGAAACCAACTTTTCTGACAGGAAAAAAGAAGCTTGCATTGCTTCCTAAGATCAGTGTAAGATACGCCCTAATCTCCTCCTTTCTATCTCGCTGTGACTATGTAGTGAAACAGTGTCCAAAATGAAACCTGGGCGCTTGGCGAGATCTGGAGACATCCGAGAGCTGATAAGATCATCTGTGATCTGATCTAAGGAAGCTACACATTTTAGAGACTTTTTCCACAACCACCACAAAGGCTAAACTCGAAAGAGCTTAATGCTCATGTTCACGGCCAGAAACCAGCTCTCACAGCTTCCCACTCCTCATCTAGGCTGAGCGGTGACCTCCACACTTGCACACATTTCCTCTCGCCCAACCCGGGGTCCCTGAGATCCGAAAGGTGGGGGACCGCTGCTCTGGCCGGGACTCCTCCCTCCGTGGCAGCTGCAGAGGGGCGGGGCCCACGCTAGGCGATGGAAGGTTTTCAGCAAGTTCGCTGCCGACATCAATCTGGCTTCCTGGCCTCAAGGAGGCTCTTACAGTAATTTCTGGCTCTCATGTCTTCAAGGGCATGCTCTGCTGCAAAGGAGCTATTGCTTTCTTCCTAGGGGTGCTCTCCGGCTCCCTGCACCCATCGCTTCTTGCTGTCTCCCCCTTGCTGGGCTAGCTCGCTCACTCACATCAGGACCCCGGTCCCTGTGGCACCCAAGCTCTGGGCTTCTGGCCTTGACTCTGCTCATCTCTCGCTCAGTCTCTAATGCCTAAGGACAAGGCAGTACACAGAAGACTTTCTGAAGGAATACGAATTTTAAAACTGCCGAAACCGGTTTGGCTCGGTGGATAGAGCATCGGCCTGCGGACTGAAAGGTCCCAGGTTTGATTCCAGTCAAGGGCATGTACCTTGGTTGTGGGCACATCTCCAGTAGGAGGTGTGCAGGAGACAGCTGATCGATGGCTCTCTCTCATCGATGTTTCTAACTCTCTATCCCTCTCCCTTCTTCTCTGTAAAAAATCGATAAAATATATTTTAAAAAAATTTTTTTAACTACCTTTTGGCCATACAGATTATTTCAGGGTTCAATCCCAAAATGTGTACAATTTTTTAAAGAGTACGAGGAATTCTAGAAAGTGACGTGAGCCCTCGCTAGTTTGGCTCTGTGGTGAGAGCATCGGCCCAAGGACTGAAGGGTCTCAGGTTCCAATCTGGTCAAGGACACGTACAATGGTTGCAGGCTCAACCCCTAGCCCTGATTGGAAGCAACCAAGCAACCAATTGATGTGTCTCTCTTACATTGATGTTTCTCTCTCTCTCTCTCTCTCTCTCTCTCCCCCTTCCACTCTCTCTGGGGGGAAAAATCAATAGAAAAAATAACCTTGGGTGAGGATTAACAATAAAAAAAGGTGACTTGAAATTTGGGGCCAGCACAAGAATTTCACTAGATTTACATCCTCCTTAAAATCAGATATAACCCAGTCATCTCTTCCATATTCATTCTCGTTATAGGTAAACAAATCAGAGCGGTGGCTGGCTGACCTAGAGACATACACCGATAAGTTAATGAAGCCAAAATCCCTTTAAGACCAGCCACACAATCGATCCGTCCCGATTTTAACCGTGTTCAATCTCAGGAGGGCCGGGAAGCCGCCGAGCCCAGTGACCATCTCTAAACACCACTCACTTGGGACGTCGCAGAAAAAGCTGTCTTTGTGGAAGTTCCAGTCAACTTCTCTCTTTTCTCTTTCGTAATGGTCGTCTGACCACTTGTCATCCCGATGGCTGAAACAGAGCAAGTTGATCTTCAGTAAAGCGCAAGCTGTTTCAAGGCCCATAAACGTGCCTGTAACAGCACATCCTCAAAGTCAAGGCCTACTTAGCACTTGAAAGAAATTAATATAAGCAACCAACATTAATTTCCTCACTTCTGAAAGGGAAAAAGCCCCCAAATGCTCACTTTTTCATCCCAATACAACAAAATCGTACTGGACAATGATAATTTCAACGTGATTTTGAGCCACACATTTTATCATTTTGCTCAGGTGATGCTTAAAAGAGAATTCACTAAGCAATGTTTTGTTAATAAATGATTACCTTTTGGCTTGCTCATCTGCATATTTAAAGGGATAATTGGCTAATGTTGCTTTGTAGCCTGTATTTTTCACCATGTTATTCCATGTGACCAGCCTCTGGCCTATTGTCGTCCCTCTTGGTTCAAAACCCTAAGGCAGAAAGTGACAAATACTCGGTTAGTGCACTTCATTGCAGGCTGAGGGAAGTTAAGCAGTTTGAGAAAACAATGTCAAGGTGATAAATAGCTTTCAACCGGCAATCCAGACCCAGAGGTTCCTTACTCCAGAGGTGACCAGCATTAAAACAGGACGACTTAACCTGATAATGGTCGCCTATCTGCCGTGGCAAACCATTTTAACTCTGGCATGTCACTTATCTCAGGGAAGGGAAAATAATTACCTAAAGTTTCTCTTTCCAATTCATACCTAAGCATTTTATAAATGCCTACTTGTAGGTTATAACATGTTATGGTCAAATTAAACTATACTGCGCGTGTTACAGTGTTTTACAAAGAGGATATCATTAAACTCGCTCACATTTTCCTCATTATTCTGCCCCAAAGCAGATTTTACTTAAAAACAGACCACTATCGCTTAGCAATGCCGAAATTCCTTCAGCTTGTTGGGGGGGGGGGGGGGAGGAAGAGGGAGGAGAAGGCAGTTTAAAGACTTCATGAAAATTTTTTGGAGGAAGCAGATTCTCCCATGTCTTGCCCTTTAGATTAAACATGGGGACCCAGAAGCACAATGCCCGGATTCTGCATGGAGAGCATGTTTCTTGACCTTTCAGGATCTGAGAACAGAGAAGCTCCACCTCTGATTGGCAGAAAGGGCTGTGTATACCCATCAACGGCTTGAGAAGGTTTTTAAAAAAATGGGATCCCATATAACAATGCAATTGGTGTTAACACACTTCATTTTTTCTTTTTTAAAGATGGTTTGGGGCTAAAGAAAAGGGAGAAACGCTCCCGGCCCACCCCTCCTTACCAGCAACGGGTCCGAGAAGTCGGGAAGCTCGGGTACCAGCACTCCGACCAGGGCACAGACCACGATGAGCACCGTGCACAGGCCCAGGACCACCACGGGCCAGTCGGCGAGCAGGGCCGCGTAACTGCAGAGGCGGGAGAGAGCGCCGGGAAGGCCTCTTAGAAGCAATGGAGCGTTTTGCTATCTCCGACCTAGTGCAGGTATCTACCATTAAGAGCCCGCTGAGTTATAAGTATTTCTATGTGATTGTAGGCGACGACAAGATCATTGTCCTCTCGTTCCTGCGATGGCTCAGCAGCGGTCCGCATGCCACAGGCTCAGAGTCAGAAACTGTCTATTTCTGACAAATAGCCTGTTCTATCGACCTGTGTCTGGAAAGAGGATCTGAAATGTACACTTCCTCCGTGGGAAGAAGATGTCTTCTAGCCAAGGGTCCCAAAGCCTCGCCTCTCTCCCCGAACTCTGGTTCTCTGGTTACTCACTTTCTCCACAAGTTCTGGAATTATTATTCAGCCCATAAACAGATTCCTAGAGCGTACAGCTTCAAAACAGCCGAACCAAACCAGAGAATCCCTTGAACCCGTAACTGTCCTTCCAGCTACAGCTATATGAACATGTCCATTGGTCTGTGAGCTCCATGTGGCACAGATTTGTGCTTTATGTGTTTATTAGGGCTGCATCAGAGCCTAGAACAGTGTCTTTTCAAAGGTGCTCAATACCTACCTATTGATTAGATGAGCAACCGCTGTCCAACCACTACCACACCTCGGAGACCCCTCTCTGCTCCCCAATGCCACCATCAAGCCGCCTCCTCCAGACACCCTTCCCACGCCCTCCTTCACCACCGCTGACACCCCAAGACCTACTTCTGTGCTCCTCCCACCAGACCTGGCCCATGCCTTAGTACCTTGACGCTCGGTAGAACCGAACTACACTGAACTTCTGCTAAAATGCAAAATCTGTCTTGCCAACTCCAAGTTTCTTGGAGTTTTATTACAGAAAAAGGAAACGTTTAAGTTGTGGACAATTACTCTCAAATTCTCACCAATGCTAGCTCACTGGGCTGCTGTGATGGCCATTTCTGGCTCATCTGAAACCGGCTTTTTAAAAAAATTATATATATATATATATATATATATATATATATATATATATATAT
>JAAGEH010002526.1:8890013-8961262 GCA_011751065.1 Lasiurus cinereus | reverse complement strand
TTCTTTTATTGATTTCAGAGAGGAAGGGAGAGGGAGAGATAGAAACATCAATGATGAGAGAGAATCATTGATCGGCCGCCTCCAGCACGCCCCCTACTGAGGATCGAGCACATAACCCAGGCACATGTGTCCTTGATCAGGATTGAACCCGGGACCCTTCAGTCCACAGGCCAATGCTCTATCCATTGAGCCAAACCAGTTGGGCTGAAACCAGCTTCTTACTCATATATTTATGAATGGCTTCTCTAGCATCACGCTGGATTCTAGCTGTGTAAACAAAGCCGGGGCTATAAATACCATTTTGGAAAAAAGCTGCTATGTGTCTCTAAGAATAGATTGTTGATGTTTACATCCTCTTCTCGCAGCTTCACAGATCTGGCTTTGTAGGGATATTTGCTTCCAATTACATTTTAATAAGGAAATTAAAATATAACAAGTATGCTTTAAGGGAGCATTTGCAGGGTTGTGTTTTTAAATTACATTTTTATTGATTTCAGAGAGGAAGGGGGAGGGAGAGAGAGATAGAAACATAAATGATAAGAATCATTGATCGGCTGCTTCCTGCACACCCTCCCCCACCCCCATCTCACCCTGGACATGTGCCCTGACTGGGAATCAAATGGCATCCTGCTGGTTCACAGGTCGACCCTCAATCTCTGAGTCAAGGGGCACAGAGGTCTTTTTCATTGTTATTCTTTTCAAAGCAAGCTTAGGAAAATAAAGTATGCTAGCTTGCACTTACGAGGAGTTCCTTTATGTAGATTATCATCTCATTTAATTCTCACAACTTATGAGATGAAACCAAGGTGCAGCCGGCTATAAAATAAATCACGGAATGGAATGCACAGCATGGGGCCTAGAGTTAATCACACTCTATTGCATATTTGCCAAAATAAAAGTTCTCATCACCAGAAAAAAATCTGTGTGGTGACTGATTTCACCATAAATTCACCGCAGTAATCCTTCTGCAATATGGAGAATATTGAATCATTAACTCGTACACCTAAAACTAATATAATATTACCTCAATTATGCTTCAATAAAAAGCCCGAAAGCTTGGAATCCAGGTAGTCTCGTTCTAGAATCTGGCCTCTTCGCCACTATGATATCATGTCTTGCTTCAAACGCGAGGGAGGCAAAAGCCATCTGGAAGAAGTCAGCTTCTTCCCAAGTTCACGTTTTAAATTAAATTCCTAAGCCGCGCTCACAGCTCATTTCTCCAGGCCAAACCAGCTAGATCCGCAGGACTTCGGGTCTGACGGTTCCTCACTCATCGAGGAAAAATTCCGCTAGATAAGATGGAGGGACCTTTTAAGAATAATTCCGAATGGCATGAGAAGGAAAAACCACAGTCGGCTGGTGGTGGTTGTTCTGTAACTGAACACACACCCAGCGCTCCTATTCATACTTCATCTCCTTCCCCGCAAACTAAGGTGCAAGTAACGGTTCTCCAGCCGTCAAGTCCTCGGTCAATGGCACACGCGAGGCCTTCTCTTGCTTGCCTCAGACCTGCCAGACCTTTAAAGGATCAGCCCTGCAAAATGAAAATGCCCCGGGCTTCCACTTTCATGGATCCGTTTTCTTTCCGATGAGCCAGAGGTCATTCATTTTTTCCCCCGAGCGCGGTATCAATAGAAGGGCCGTGGGCCCCCAATTGCTTAGCTTCCCTACTGTGGCTTAATTCACCCCATAATGACTTTCTGTTCTGTGTTCTCGAAAACGCTGCACGCACGTGCTCGGCCTCCTTAAAGGACCCGCTGCACGTTCTGCTTCCCTCCCTGGAAAGCATTTGGCTTTGATTTGCGGCGCTGATACCCAGGACAGCTGCGTGCTGACTACAGACGGCATTACGGTTGCAGCAAGCATCTTCCCGGGGTTCACCCGACTCTCTCACACCCCCTCACCCAGATGTTTCGGGCGCCAGCCTTGTCGGGTCACTGTTCCCACTAGAGAAAGGCGGTCAGCGCCCGGAGGCCACGCAGCAGCGCGGGAAGGCCTCCTAAGGACCCCGCCGTGGCTGAGGGCCTTGCTGCGCCTCCTGCTCGCTGGGCAGAGGCACATGAGCCCGGGCACCACGCGGGGACACGGGTGTCGGGCACAGTGTGCAGCACAGACAGGGGCTATAATGTTAAGATAAAACTCCAGCCGAAACCGGTTTGGCTCAGTGGATAGGGCGTCGGCTTGCGGACTGAAAGGTCCCGGGTTCGATTCTGGTCAAGGGCATGTACCTTGGATGAAGGCACATCCCCCGTAGGGGGCGTGCAGGAGGCAGCTGATCGATGTCTCTCTCTCATCGATGTTTCTAACTCTCTATCCCTCTCCCTTCTTCTCTGTAAAAAATCAATAAAATATATATTTTTTTAAAAAGATGAAAACCCAGTAAAGCAGGAAAGTAGGGACATAACGGAAATGAAAAGGGCCTGTGAAATCTCACTGCTGAGCACTCGCGCTAATTCCACTCCTGGCAAGTCCCCATTCAAGGTATATATACTCTACCCCAGTTTAAAGAATAAAGCACTTGAACATTATTTTCCTTGGAAAGGGGACCCACATGTACAATGGAAGAATTGTCAAAAAAGACCACTCCTGCCCGGCTGGTGTGGCTCAGTGGTTGAGTGCTGGGCCAGAAACCGAAAGGTCGCTGGTTCAATTCCCGGTCAGGGCACATGCCCGGGTTGCAGGCTCCATCCCCAGAAGGCAGCCAACCAATGATTCCCTCTCATCATTAATCTCCTGTCTCTCTCCCTCTCCCTCCCTGTCTCTGAAATCAATAAAAAAATTTTTAATAAGACTACTCTAGCCGAAACCGGTTTGGCTCAGTGGATAGAGCGTCGGCCTGCGGACTGAAAGATCCCAGGTTCCATTCTGGTCAAGGGCATGTACCTTGGTTGTGGGCACATCTCCAGTGGGGGGTGTGCAGGAGGCAGCTGATCGATGTCTCTCTCTCATCGATGTCTCTAACTCTATCCCTCTCCTTTCCTCTCTGTAAAAAATCAATAAAATATATTAAAAAAAAACAAACTACTCCTTTCACTGTTGTACATTCTGCGTATCTACATATCACGCAGTATTTGTCTTTCCTCTGCCTGCTCCGATGCGGACAGCCTTACACTGAAAAGGCAGCCCGCCTCCCACACCTGGGCTGCAGCGGGCACTAGCCTCCAGGGACTGGCCAGGTGACAGTCTGCCCTGGGGCCCAGGTGCCAGGTGAGGCCCACGGCCCACCCAGAGCGCGGCCAGGTGGCACACAGACCCCCAGGCCTCTCCTCCTTCCACGGGGAGAGGGAACGGAAATGTGCTCGTGGGTGCACTGTGGTCTGAGTGGGTGGCACGCTGCTGGCATCCTGGTGCAGGCTGTCACTGCCGGCTGGTGTTTTCACGGGCACCCCCTGGGAAACCCCTCACATACACTCACGGGTTCACAGCACCTTATTGGGTTCACTGTGCAAACACGTCGGAAATGACTGAAAATAACAAACTTAGCCCTGCCCGGTGGGGCTTAGTAGGTTTTGGGTGAAACATCGTCCCATACACCAAAACGCTGCAGGTTCAATGCTCACTTCGGGGAGAGGGCAGGTAGGGGAGGCAACAGATAGATGTCTCTCTCTCTCTCTCTAAATCAATAAACATATCCTCAGGTGAGGATAAAGAAGAAAATAAATGAATAAATAAACTAAGCGTCTTCCAGGGCAGACTTAGTCTTCAAGTGACATCATAGGGGTCTCTTGGAAATGGGCCCTTTCTTACAATAAGACCTTCTACAGCACATTGCTTAGCTTATAAAGATACTTTGCTTCCTCCTCTCCCCCATGCCTTTCTGGAAATACTTTTCTTTCTCCTTTTCCCTTCCCAAGCAGCCGGCCATGCTGCAGAGTGGCAAGTGCCCTGGGCCTGAGGTCCGCTTTGCCTGACCAACCACCAACCTCTAACCCTCGTCTAGCCTGGACCTTGCACTCACGGCTCTTCTGAGACTGCCCGAATCCACTGGCCGGTCTTGGTTCGCTTGACGGGAGCCACATTTAACACTCTAGCTACCCCTTTCTTCCTAAAAATGGCACCTTCGGCTCTTCCTTTCTATGTCCCTCCGAAACTCTTCCTTATTCCTCTTGTCCTCTAAAGTGAGCGTTTCAAACTGTGAGTCATCAGAGGTTTCCCATTTCAAATGGATCCATTTTCTTTCCAATGAACCAGAAGTTCTGCGTTTTTACCTACAAATCCAGTGGCATCAACGATCAATTTAGTGGAAGGAATGACTGAAACTTGAGAAATGTCACGAAAGAAAGCAGGATAAATAAGTCTTTCTTTCTGGTGAAGTGATGAGATTTACATAGTAACGCGCAGGGCATTCTGGGAATATAAAACTGGCACATGTGGATGTTAGCGCCTAGTGAAGAAAATCAGGTACACGAACCCCCACAAAACCAGGAAGGCAGAGGGGTTTCCGAAGGGAGAGGTAAAACTCTGGAATCCACGGAGGAAGAGGCTCCTTCCCGCGAGGGTGGGGCCAGGACAGGCTTTTGGAAGAAGGTGCATTTATATGTGTAAACACGGAGAAGAAATGAGGATTTGAAAAAATACCAATCTACTAGAAAAAATATGTACACTTTTTTAAAATGCAAAATTTTAGTCATTTAGGAAGGCTTTAGTATTTCTAAAAAAAAAAAGAAGCCGAAACCGGTTTGGTTCAGTGGAAAAGAGAATTGGCCTGTGGACTGAAAGGTCCCAGGTTCGATTCCGGTCAAGGGCATGTGCCTTGGTTGCGAGCACATCCCCAACTGGGGGTGTGCAGGAGGCAGCTGATCGATGTTTCTCTCTCTCCTCGATGTTTCTAACTCTCTGTCTCCCTTGCTCTCTGTAAAAACTCAATAAAATATATTTTTTTAAAAAAGAAAATTCTTCTTCTTAATATGCCATCTCTACTGATATAATCTCTTCCCTTTATTTTTTCCATCTTTTTTCACAAAATGGGTAAACAGAAGGTAGTAGATGAGTAATGGAACATCATTCGGCTTTTTAAGAGGAGAGGATTCTGACAAGGGTGTCATGGGTGAACCTAAGGACCATATGCTGAGTGAATCAGCCTGTGATGAAATCTCACAAAGCACTGCCTGATCCCACTGAGATGAGGCACCGGAGTGGTCTGATTCACAGAGGCAGACAGGAGACGGGGGTTACCAGGGGTTGGACAGGGGAAGGTCCAGTTTTTCGAGATGAAAAACATTCTGGAGATGGGTGGTGATGATGATCGGATTATGATTATGATTCCCATACTATGAATGTACTTAATGCCACCGAACCGAACACTGAAAAATGGTTACAACAATAAACTTTACGCTGTGCATATTTTACCACCATTTAAAAAAATAAGTGTTTTTTAAATGGAAGGGGAATTCACTCATATTAAAATTTATGCAGTCATTTTACTCCAAAGACAGGCCTCAGAGTGATCATCACATGTGAGCATGTTTAGCAAGGGAATTGCAAAGATTGATCTGCGTTTCTTACGGTGTAATCATATTATACCCGAAACCGTGATGTTCAAGGACATCTGATGAGACAAGACCGTTGGTTCAGAAACTCACATCCATTTAAAATTTTGCTCTTTCACTGGGAAGGCAAAACTTTAAAATTTTCACGCAAAAGAAGACTTCTGCCGTAACAGGGCAATAGAATTATTAGGGAGAAACACGACCCAGGTCACTGAAAAAAAGTGCCACGAATTCAAGCCAGGTGGCTTGGCACAATATTATGTATGTATCTCTCTTCTCAATGAGAGGCCGATCGATCCATTACAGGAAGAAGAGCACAATCATGAGGCCGGTGTGAACGATGAAACAAACAGAATAAGGCTGGAAAGACACTTGGAGATGAAAACCACCAAGGAGAGAGGATTCCTCAAGCAAACAGCTCAGGGGAAATTTATTTCCCTTCACAAAACTATGAGCGAGGAAGGTGGAGGTAGCAGCAAACCGCGGAGAAAATACGAGGAGGAGGAAGCATGCAGGCAAGATGGCTCTTTAATAAAATGATCCAATTACCGTACCTTTTTGGTAACTTGAAAGGTCTGGATGGTCTGGAAAACAAAAAAAGCAAAGAAAAACACATCAGAAACAAAGCACCATGACAAAAGGCTTAATTAATGTCTACAGTCAGCATGTCACTCCTCTCTCCTTCTGGAAGAATCCTGGAGGGCAGTAGGGATTTGCTATCTCTGGATCAAAAGTGGTCCTCAGAACCAATGCGACAGGCTATCCTCAGATCTGCAGCTGCAAAGGAATATTTTATTATACACGTTCTGGGTTGTTAACAAATGTAAATATCCCACTTCTTCCTGCGTAGCACTGCTATCTTGTTGTTGCTTTTTTTTTTTTTGCTGAGAAATTCATGGGTCTGTGACTAGTTTACTCCTCAGAGACAGAAACTGCGGACTCATCGCATTCTTTCTGCTTGAGGAACGACTTCGTTTTATGTTCCACTCGAGACCCTAAGTGGAGACTGTCGACATCGATTGAGAAAGAGAAATGGAGGTTCCCACCCCCTAGCTCCCTCCTGGGACAACACTGCATCCTTCTGAAGTTTTTCTGCGAATGGACATGACAAGCAGATGTTTGAAACGCCCAAACCACAGCCTCAGGTAAGACATGAAATGAGATCCCTCTGGGTTCGCTGAGAGGTATCTGTCTTTCCCTCTCCCCCGCCAGCCTCCCCAGAAAACGTCTGAGAAAGCAGGCACCCTTTCACCCCTCAGTGGCTCTTCCTCCATCTGTGAGATCTTTCCACTTGCCACTTTTTTTAAAAATATATTTTATTGATTTTTTTACAGAAAGGAAGGGAGAGGGATAGAAAGTCAGAAACATCGATGAGAGAGAGACATCGATCAGCCGCCTCCTGCACACCCCACACTGGAGATGTGCCCGCAAGCAAGGTACATGCCCCCGACCGGAATCGAACCTGGGACCCTTGAGTCCACAGGCTGACGCTCTATCCACTGAACCACACCGGTCAGAGCTGTTTCTCTCTCTTTGAGGAGAGTGTGGGAGATTGAAGGGGGAGGGAAATGGGATGCTGAAACATGAAGACATGTCACCCGTCTAGAGAACTCCACTGTGGACAGAGCTGCAGGATTAATATCACCACTGACAGAGGGACAGTGTCGGCTGGCACCAATCCAGATGGCTCTGCCCGGCCCTCGGGAGAATCCGCGCTCTGGGAAAAACAGCTCTGTGTGGTTCTGAACAAGTCGTACCCAAACTCAGGGGAACAGGGGCTCCAGGTGGCATGTCTTAGTCGCAACAGTCCCGTTGGCTTGGACCCTGTTGCCTTCTCACACACATCCTGCAAGTGCTAACTCGGGTTCAGCGCTGACACGTTAGGAAGAAAGTGTTTGAAAATAAAGAACCCACATTTTGGTGAGCATGCTTGAAAAGATTTCCAACAAAACCACCACCATTGCCGAGACCGGTTTGGCTCAGTGGATAAAGCATCAGCCTGCGGTCTGAAAGGTCCCAGGTTCGATTCCGGTCAGGGGCATGTACCTTGCTTGCGGGCACATCTCCAATGCAGGGCGTGCAGGAGGTGGCTGATCGATGTCTCTCTCTCATCGATATTTCTGACTTTCTATCCCTCTCCCTTCCTCTCTGTAAAAAATCAATAAAATATATTAAAAAAAACACACACAAAAAACCACCACCATTCTTCATGGTTAAGTGTTTGCATGAATGCCCACTGGCGCACTTGGCTCAGCCACGGGGATGAAACAGCAGCCCCGGGGACATGCTGAGTCTGGCCGCTAATTCCTCTCATGCACCGGCTCTAAATGCTCTGGTCTTGTCCCGGGAGCTGAAGGACAATAACCACAACCACTCGTGCGATGCATTTCCTGGACGCTCAAGGGATGCTGACCAAAGTACTGGTCATGTTGACATCTGAAATTGTTGATATGAACAGAGTCCCAACTACGACACAAAATATAAAATAGCCCTAACTGGTTTGGCTCAGTAGATAGAGTGTCGGCCTTGGGACTCAAGGGTCCCAGGTTCGATTCCGGTCAAGGGCATGTACCTTGGTTGCAGGCACATCCCCAGTAGGAGATGTGCAGGAGGCAACTGATCGATGTTTCTAACTCTCTAGGCCTCTCCCTTCCTCTCTCTAAAAAAAAAAATCAATTATTTAATATATATATAAAATAACCTAGGAGGCAAGAGGAAAAGGTTGGGACTGGAGGACTAATACTTATAGATCATCCAATAAATGCCAAGCACTTTTCATAGTAAATGTTAGAAAAGAAACTGAGCAAATGTGTAAATGTCTTTTAAAAGTTCTTTTAAAAGTTCGGAAAAGAATATGGCAAATCAATAGCCCTGTTTGACAGGGAAGAAGAAATCAAGAGTACGTTTTTGTAACTTTAAGTTCTTCGTGAGGCTATATTCACTAATTATTTGTATAGTTAAGAAGCGGAAAGAATTGCTATAAAGGGAAATTGCATATATATTCACTTAGGTATATGTGGCTGAAATATTTTATTTGAAGGTGTCTCTCACTGATGCTGATTTGGGGAGGATGGGGCACCCTGGCTAACTCAAATAGATTAAAAAAGAGTAACACTACACACAGATCATGAGCTTCCAAAGAACTAAAGAATACATTTAATATAAGATCTACAGTTCATTCTGTCAGCTGATTTACTACACAGTCGAAGTGACACCAAGTGATTAGGTCATCATTGGAATCACCTGGGAAGCTTGTAAAAGTGGGGATTTCCAGGCCCCTCCCCAGGGCCTGGCTCAGTGGGGCTTGGAGGAGAGCTACATGGTCAGAGCTTGAACCACTGCCTGGGACGACCCGCCAGGAAAATGTGACATCCAGATGAGAAACAACTGGAGAGTCACACAAGGACCGTCAGCCCTTAAAGGTGCAGGCGAACATTCAGTGAGTGAGGCACAGGGAAGTGATACCGGAACAGAGCGGTCCAAAGAGTAGCCTTGAACTTGACGTCAGAAGTAGCATTTGAGCTGGGTCTTCAAGGGCAGGTGGGCCTCCGATGGATAAACAGGACGGAGAGGGAAAGGAAATAAGACTGTGCCAAACCTCTGCTAAGCAGCACTGCCGGGCAGCGTAGCTATGCCAACAGGCCTTCCTGAGAGGGAAGAGGGAGGAGGGAGGCTTGCTGGAGTAGCAGTTGTTGGGGGGATGGGGGGGAGCAGGAGACTAGAATGGGCAATAGAAATAGAAGGCGCTCCAGTTTCTTGAGCAAGAACGAGTATGATGAAGACACTGTTTCGGATAAACGACCTGCAATGTGCAGGATGAGTCAGAAAGGAAACACTTCAGAGAAGCAGACGAGGTTGACGCAGTGGTCCAGGTACATAGTGTCCAGAGAGACACGTGGAAAAGACTAAGCCTTCCTTTAATGACTCAGAAAGCTTCTGAGACTCATAAGCATGTGAATCAAATCTAGGAGTATCAACTGTCAGAAATATGCATGGTGTTACAAGAAAAAAATTCTGATGAAATTTCAGATAAACCAAGATTGATGTATCCTATGTATATTACAGGACATTTCCACACTCACTGTTGTTTAATATTTACCTATAATGAGGTACCTTAAGTACAATTAGAAATGCTGAAAGCTACACTTAATACATATTTATTAATAAACTAGAGGCCCAGTGCAGGAAAATTCATGCATTGGAAGGGGGCGGGTCCCTCAGCCCAGCCTGCCCCCTCTCACAGTCCAGGAGCCCTCAGGGTGGGAGGCAACCTGGCCATCAGGGGAAGGTGATGCCCCCATCACACCTCTGCTGCTGCCACTGCCGACAGTGCAAGCCTCGGCTGGCCCTGGTTACCTGAACCTCGGGCCGGCTGTGGCAGCTGGGCAGCCGCCATCCAAGGCTTGCCTGTGCCTCAGGCTGGCCCTGGGTGGCTGGGGGGCTGAGGGGACTGGGGGGCTCTGAAGCAGCTGGACTTGCCTGGGGGTGGGCCCAGCCATGCTGCAGGCCTGCTGCCCTGACAGAGCTGAGGGGCCTGGGTGCTACCATCTGGTGGCAGTAGGCATTGCCATCTTTGATGGCATGGCAGTCAGTCAGCATATTCCCTCCTTACTGGCTGTGGGTGCCGCCATCTTTGTGAGGGTGTGATGGTCAATTAGCATATTCCCTCTTTATTAGATAGGATTAAAAATAGTGGCATGCGTACAGAAGTGAATTTCGTGACAATTCACATTACAACACAAAGAGGCTGTCCAAATGATTCGTTTTGTAAGTACATTTTGGGGGCTTACTAAAAAAATATGTTTCATTAATTTTATTAAAATAAGAACAACACACATATTTCTCCACTTTCAAAATTTTATGGATCTTATCTATAAAATAGAAAAAAAAATTTGCATTTTCATTACCAACTGTACAAATTACATAAGGAAGAGTTTATATATTTATAACCTGTTAAGGTATATTTGCATTTCTGAAAATAAATTTAAGCTATCTGTTTTATTAATAAGACAAGGCCTTCATCAATTAGACCAGAGATTAAAAGTATAAACAATCATAATTTATAAACTTGCCAATTATCTTCTCCTCTAACATTTGCCATTCTCAATTTTTAGTATGACATGTCTCTCTTTTGTTCAATGGAAGAGCTATTATTTGAGCTCAAAATTACATGGGAAGATTACTAATCTTTCTTCGATTCATTTCCCACATATTTGGGATTATTTTGCCCCTTCAAAATTACTCGCTATTATACAATTTCAGTTTGGAAGGTTAAAAGTCACACCTGCTATTTAAAAAACAACAAAAAAAAAAACAATGGGGGGAGTTAAAAAAATAATAAAAATCCACTGTATCAAAACGAATTCCCACAGTGAAACCAATACTCTGCAGCTGCTGTGACATCTTCATTTTACTGGCCAGGAGAGCAGACCACTCCCTCCCGCCACAGAAATTCTTCAGTTATGCTTTTCAGAACAATAGATTGTGAACTGATCTTTCTTCCTGACCTACATTTTCTCCTAGTCCTCCTTTAGCATAACAATTTAGGTATTCCAAAATAAATGCCAAAAGCTTTCATAAATAAAAAACTCTAACACAGATTTTTATAAAAATAATACTGATAGAAAAGGGTTTTCTCAGCCACAAGTCTGAGGCTGAAAAAGAGAATCTGAGACCGAGGACAACTGAGAATTTTCTGAAGAAAAATGAGGACATCCCCACCCCCCGCCCCCTATGAGTGGGACCACATGTTCTCAGGCTGTGACACTCTCCTTGCGGCTAAAACCTTAAATTCAATATATTCATTTCACGACGGAGTAGATTCTGTTTGCAACCTCCAAAACTATAATATACACTGAGAGGCCAGAAATTTGATGATCTCTGAATGCATAATAATCTTGCCACTCAGTGTGTGTGTGTGTGTGTGTGTGTGTGTGTGTGTGTATTAGAGGCCCAGTGCATGAATTCGTGCATGGGTGGGGTCTGCCCAGCCTGGCCAGAGAGAGGGGACATGGGTGGTTGTCCAGCCAGCCTGCTGGTTGAACTCCTGGTGAAGGGAACAATTTTCACATTAGTCTTTTATTATATAGGCTAGACACTGAGTGGCCTGATTATTATGCATTCAGAGATCATCATAATCTGGCCACTCAGTGTATGCCAATGATACCCAAATGCCACTCCAAAGTTTAGGAACTTATTTTAAGGAGAATGTCTTAAAAAGACCACAGGAGGAAGAAGGCCTGTTATTAAATGGGGGTTCGTCTTGGGTTTTAACCTCTCTGTCTTCCATCCTTGTCTGTAAAATAAAGAGAGTTGGATTAAATTATTTCTTAAGATCTTCTACTGCCATGAAATTCGACTATATTCTCCTGTGGAATTTCAGATCATAATTATTTTAACACACTGCTAGGCAAAAGCTAAGAAGCCAGGTTTCCCCATTAAAATTCTATATTGAAATATTCCATGTGAACAATCAATAAAAATAGCCTTCCTGTAAGGGAGTAAGAACTAGTGTCTTAAAACGCTTTGAAAAGTAATGCTGGCTCTTTATGTGAATAGCTAGAGAGGCATTTGATTCGATTTTACTTTATTTTTAAATATTTTATTGATTTTTTTTACAGAAAGGGAAAAAAAACATCAATCAGCTGCCTCCTGCCCACCCCCTACTGGGGATGTGCCCGCAAACCACAGTACATGCCCTTGACCGGAACTGAACCTGGGACCCCTTCAGTCCTCAGGCCAACGGTCTATTCACTGAGCCAAACTGGTTCGGACTAGAGAGGTGTTTTAAATGGCAGACAAATGGTTTAATGAAAAAGTGCTGGTGGGGGAGAGGGCAGAGTTCCCTGTTAACTTAGAGGCTGGTGAACTGGATGCCAGGCACACATCTGTAGCAGCAGCTGTCAGAGGAGGAAGCAGCGCTGTAGGAGTGGGGCCAGGTCATCCAAGACGCTTGCGGTAAGAAGTGGTCAGGACCCATCCGGTTCACCAACCCAAAACGTTTTACCAGAAGAGCAAACGTGAGAACGGGTGCAAGTGAAAAGAGTTGTTTTCAAATTTCCAAAGCCTCGTTCCTGAGTGTCCCATCCACTATCTAAGAAAGGCAGAATAAAATCTTTATTTAAAAAAAGAAAAAATATATACATACATATAAATATATATATGCTCTTTATTGACTTTAGAGAGAGAGAAAGAGAGAGAAACATCAATGTGAGAGAGAAAGGTCAATTGGTTGCCTTGTGCATGCCCCCTACCACGGATCGAGCCCCAAACCTGGGCATGTGCCCTGACCTGGGAATCGAACTGGTGACCTTCTGGTGCCCAGTATGACCCTCAGCCAACTGAGCCACACCAGCCAGGGCTCTTATTTATTTATTTACTTATTTAAGATCTTTGATAAACTTTTTTTTGCTTAATGTTTACTCATTCTAAAACATGAATTTTAATTTTTAAAGGAGTAGCCAGGCTGTAATGAGGAGATCCATTTTGTTTTAATATCAGTTTTGTTTTCTGATTAAAACACACGTTCATTTTTTTAGTTTGCAAATGCAGAAAATTATACAGAAAAAAAATCACCCTTCCTTTCACTACACAGATCTAACCTCAGGTGGATTTATTTCCTTTCAGTATTTTACCCCTTGGGCCTAAATATACACATTAAAAATGCACAATTATCGTCATAATCTCAAGCGTTATCTATCTGGATACTGAGCTTTTGGCCATGCCATTAAAATCTGTAAACATGCCGAAACTGGTTAGGCTCAGTGGATAGAGCATTGGCCTGCGGACTGAAAGGTCCCAGATTCAATTCCGGTCAAGGGCATGTATCCTGGTTGCAGGCACATCCCCAGTAGGGGGTGTGCAGGAGGCAGTTGATCAATGTCTCTCTCTCTCTCTCTCTGTCTCTCATCGATGTTTCTAACTCTCTATCCCTCTCCCTTCCTCTCTGTAAAAAATCAATGAAATATATATATTTTTAAAAATCTGAAAACATGATTAGCTGGGTAATGTCCCATTCTTTTACCGTTACTTGTGTGCACATAACTAGCCACGCTCACACATTTCTTCGTGTCTCCTCTGCTCCTATGCATCTGTGTCTCCTATTTATTTAAAAGAGCTCTCAACGGCTTACTCTGCCTTTGCGAGGCGCCAGGTATCATCTTCTGGAAAGCCCTGTTTTATGGGGAAAAGTAGAATCCAAAAATCCATTTTCATCAAACCGTGGCATGTGATACTGTGACAATCGCGCGCTGGCTGTGGCCCGCTGAGCAGCCAAGAGGCTGGATTTCCATGGTCTGGCCGAGCCCCGCGCCGTCTAGCCTGGGCTGTGGGGTGGTGTCGTCTACCAAGAGCCGTTTCCTGGAGCTCGGAGATGGCCGGGACAGGTGCGGGCTCTGGCTGGTCCTGTGACAGTGGGAACAGACCTCTCTCGGTGAGCGGGGGCCCGCCTGTTAGCCAAACGGGGGGAAACTGGGAGGAATGGGAATAGGAGGTCCGCCTTCTGCGGTGCTGCTCCCTGGACAGGGCTGACCAGCATTTCCTGGCTTGTCAGAAGTCACAATGTTTGCCGAAGCTGGTGTGGCTCGGTGGATAGAGCGTCAGCCTGCGGACTGAAAGGTCCCAGGTTCGATTCCGGTCAAGGGCATGGACCTTGGTGGTGGGCACATCCCTAGTAGGGAGCGTGCAGGAGGCAGCTGATCGATGTTTCTCTCCCATTGATGTTTCTAACTCTCTATCCTTTTCCCTTCCTCTCTGTAAAAAAATAAAATATATTTTTAAAAAAAGTCACAATGTTAGCCATTTGAGAATGGGGAGCAGAGTCAGGAGCCCACGGAGCTGCCAAGGGCTCGTGATTCAGGTTTGCTAATGCTGGGGCCTGTTTGTCTGTCCTGGTGGACCCCCTAATCCAGTTCTCCTCACCGAATCATACCGTTTGGGTTCATTTTGGCTCCAGGATGGGCAAGTCCCACGCCAGAGTACGTGGGACATCCTCATTCCCTTTAGAAAACCGACGGGCGATTTAGAGTGTGATTCTTGCATCTTTAGTTGCTTGAAAACATCTCCGGTTAATGAGAGATCAGATGAGATGATTAAATGGGCCCCCACGCAAACAGGAGAACAGTGGTTCTCAACCTTCCTAAGGCCTCGACCCTTTAAGACAGCCCCTCATGTGGTGGTGATCCCCAACCATAACATTATTTCCGTTGCTACTTCATCACTGTCATTTTGCTACTGTTATGAACTGTAATGTAAATGTCTGATATGCAGGATGTATTTTCATTGTTACAGATTGAACATAATTAAAGCATAGCGATTAATCACAAAAACAATATGTAATTGTATATTGTGAAATATTTATTTCTAATTACAAATAAATGAAATTTTGTCTTGAATCGTGGTGTAGCATGGGCAACAGTCTTAATATGACAACAGTAAACTACATGGCTACACTTTGCTACACGGAGGAGCGGTCTGTTGGTTCCTAAGACCATGGGAAATAGGTGTTTTCCAATAGTCTTAGGCGACCCCTGTGAAAGGGTCCTTCAACCCCCAAAGGGGTGGCGACCCACAGGTTGAGAACCGCTGCAGGAAAACGTTAGGTCCCCAAGGACGCGCTCACGCTAATTTATAATCTAGAACAAGAACCCTTAGAGGAAATGCACAAGCCCTTCTGCCCCTGCAGAACGACCTCTCACAGAGAGGACCCTGGCGGGACCCCAGGGCAGCGGGGTGACAGCAGACCCCGCGTGCTCCCCGGGACACAGACCGTTTCTCGCAAAGCAAACGCACAGGCAGGCCCAAGTCAACGGGGCGCGGTGCGTTTCCCCAGAACCCGGCCTCCGCGGCCGTATTTTGGAGGGAACGGCTCTCAGACGTCGAATCCGAGGGCTCTTTCTTGTCAAAAATGTTCAAGACACGTTTCTGATCCTGCTTCCTGGCCCCGGGTCCGGCTCTTCCACATGGAAAACTGAACTCTGTTCATCATCCTAGCTCCCTCGTGCGAGAACGTCTCTGGCACGGGGACAAAGATGCGTTCCCCTCTTCCCGAAGCCTCGGGACAGCCCTGCCCTTCCCCGGCGACTTTAAACCACTCCTCTGTCATCGCTTCTCCCTCCTGGGAGTTTCAGTCCCCCCCCGCCCCCACCCCCCTTGGTGAGCAGCGAGCGATAAAGCGCCAAAACAGGAAGGCGGCAGGCGGACAGGGCCTCAGGGAGGGGCGGTAAGCCAGGATGTGCAGAGTGGACCAGGTCACAGATGCTCTCCCTTTCAGATCCTGAGCAAAATGCGACCTAACTCTGCGATCTTCAAATCAAGAACAGCACATATAAATACATGGTACCTCGAGATACGAGTGCCCTGACATACGAGATTTTTGAGATATGAGCCGTTGAGCGAGCGATTTTTGCTTTGCAATACGAGCAGCATTTGAGATAGGAGTAATTGCGCGGATCGGCCGGCTGCACACGACCCACCAGTTTACCGCGACTCGAGCGTCTCACAGTTTCCCACGCCTCAAGGTTACGGAGCGAATTAAACTCGTATCTCGAGGTACCACTGTACACTCTCTAAACCCCGGTGGCAGCTCTGAGTGGAGTTGGTTTTACGGAGAAACTCTCCTGCTAGCCCTTCACTTCGATCGACTTTAAACCGCCCGTAAGCGTTCAGTGGCTATTGATCAGCTCAGAAAACAACTTAGCTGTCAAACGCTTTGCAATCTCCCTCCAGAGACACTAAGAACATCGCCGCGATGTGATGAAAGGCCGCAGTGAAAATGACAAGAATGTGCATTTTGCACGCATTTTAAAGCCCCGAGCCAATCTAACGGAACTGGTTGGCAAAAGAAAGATACCGGGATTCCAGAGAAGGATATTTTGTGTGCAATGTACGTGAGTCTGTTCGTCCCACTCCGACTCAGAACCCCTTAAAAGCTGGAACAAATCAAACGCTCATGGAACCAACGGGCCTGAGCTCCCATATAAGTGAAAGGACTTCTTTCTATTCTTAGCAGAGCTTGGTCCTAAGAAGCAGGCAAGCAAACAAAAATAAAATGAAAGAAAATGCTATTTCCTTCCCGCCCCCATTATTTCGGGAAACAAGAAAGGAATTGTGTCAGACAGAACTGGATGAGCATGGGGGGGGGGGGTGGACCACTTCCTCTTCCATTATGAATTCTTTCTCCTGAAAACGGTGAGCGCTCCGAGGTCTGGCAGATCACTGGTTAAAGGGCGGCTATTCTGCGGGCCAGAGAGGTGAGGGAAGCGGGGCATGGGAAATTCCTCTTCAAACATCTTCCATCTCTGCCCCTTACAGGGGGGAGGGGGAAGGGCAGCCCCAAAGGTCAACACGCCACATGGCTCAGGCCCTGTGCAAGGCACACCCTCAAAGAGGAGGCTAAGAGTACCTGATTATGATTATTCTTATTATTTTTAAAAAGAAACCATTTAAAGCAATTCAAATTCTGCAAAGGACAACTGGTTAATTCAAAATATTTTGAAATGGTTGCAAAGTAGCCTGGGTTAAAAGAAAACCTTGCCAGGACCGGTTTGGCTCAGTGGATAGAATGTCGGCTTGCGGACTGAAAGGTCCCAGGTTCAATTCCGGTCAAGGGCATGTATCCTGGTTGTGGGCACATCTCCACTGTGGGGCGTGCAGGAGGCGGCTGATCGATGTCTCTCATCGATGTTTCTGACTCTCTATCTCTCTCCCTTCCTCTCTGTAAAAATCAATAAAATATATTAAAAAAAGAAAGAAAGAAAAGAAAACCTTCTTCGCCATAGGTGAAGGCCGCATGGTTTGGTTGGAGGTCTCAGAGCATGCGCCCTGTGTGCCCCATTTGAAGCGTACGCTTGATCGTAACGTGCTTGCCCTTAACCTCGAGCCACTCCCTGCCGGACTGTGGCTGCGAGCCGGGTACAAAACATCCTAAATAGGCACACAGGTTCGACTTCTCTTAATAAGATGCGAATAATCGCTAAGAAGCAATCCAAGAAAAACTCTTTAAAAAGCCAGAAAAATCTTATTAAACTTAACTAACTTAAGAGCAGGGGATGCTGGAACAAGGTCCACATTTCTCAAGCCAAAATCCCAGGCACTAGAACTCCAAGCTTTGGGAGAAGGAGGTTTGGGGGTGGGGGGAGAAATCAGTAGAATGTGGAGCTTAATGTGGGGTTTAATTCTGTGTTAGAGGGGAACAGTATAACAAGCAAATAATACACTTAAGTGAATCTCCCCAGGGACAGCTTTACAATGAAATAGCTTCAGTTTCTGCTGGCCAACATGGTAGGCTGATCGGCGGCCGAGAGAGGAAAACCAAGTCCCAGGCGCATGCCTGAGAAGCAAAGACCCAGAATAGTCGGTGTCAGCCAGGGCCAGAATAACGATCCGAGTCCAACTGCCAATGAAAGAGCAGTGGGACCGAAGACACAGTCACTGATCAGATTACTGTTTAAACGCCTGGAGTGCATGCAGGGGGGAGGCGTTAGAGGCATCTTTCTCTCTGAGCTCTGACATGCTCCTATACCTCGCTGCAAGATTCCTCCCCCTGCGCACCCTTCTGCCCAAGACCCACGCTAGCCCTTAAGGGACTCTCGAGGCCAGGTCTAGGGTCCGGGGAAACCAGGGCAGATTTCGGAGCAGGGACAGGGGCGACATAAGGGAAGCAGTGTTTGAGGAAGGGGCGGTGGGCAGGCCCGAGGGACCACAGGCACAAAGAAGGGCTGGAGTAATGAATGGGCCACGTGTCCCCTGTGCGGCTCCGACTAGACGCACCAAGTAGTGCTTGGAAGCGGTAAATCGCTTCCATTCCCATAGAAAGCATCCTGCTTGAGTCTCAAGCCATTTGTAACTCTGCGTCCTGCAGCAGGCCATGGGGGTAAAGCCAGCCAATTTCACTGCAGCCACAGCTCAGCAGAGTCACACAGAAGAGGCACTGCGCCTGCTCCTGGCCCCTCTCACATTCTTCCACTTTCTAAATTCCTAAAACACACAGGCCCGAAGGTTAAGCCCAAACTCTTGTTCGGGAGGCCGGTTCATCCACCCGTTCTATACCTGGCTGATGGCTTATAGAGTTGCCAGATTTGCAAAGACCCTGGAGGTGTCTGAGCTGAGCAAACAGCAAGGCTACCGGGGTCTGACTCTCCCCAGATTCCTCAGAGGGGGTCCAGCATCAAATCAGAAAGGAGCTTAACGAACCGAGGGGGTGGACCAGGCCGCTGCCTTCCTTCTTTCCTCTTCTATAGGCTATAACTTTTAGAAAGTCAGAAACCAAGTTATCTGGGGAGGTGGTGGAGGGAGGGGAGTTAAAGGACAGGACGGGCTATCCCCAAAATGAACTCAAACGACAGGAGAAGACAGCTTTCAGACGGACTCAAAGCCGGATGAACCTCCTCCTGCCGTTTGGCAAACATCTCACTGCTGGACCAATGGGGCCTGATTTTCATCATTGAATCAGAACAGCCTCAGATCAATTTCTGCAGCAGCAGGACCGAAGTGCGACTCAAATATGACCTCCGTTCATTCACTCATCACTTTCTGAGTGCTCACTAAACACCTGGCTCCTTGCGAGGCCTGGAGCTATGCATTCGTACAAAGAAATTGGCTCAACCAGCGTAGGGAACTAGCAAGGAATCGAAGATGCTAGAAGTACAGAATTACTGCATTTAGAGCACTTACATGCTTAACAAATACACAAGTAAATGGATGCACAGTATTTGGGCCTGCTCTTTCCAGCACTCCAGAAAGCAGTCTTCCTTAACCATCGTATATTGATTTCAAAGGTCTAAGGCAGCGGTCGGCAAACTTATGAGTCCACAGAGTCAAATATCAACAGCACAACAATTGAAATTTCTTTGGAGAGCCAAATTTTTTAAACTTAAACTTCTTCTAATCCCACTTCTTCAAAACAGACTCACCCAGGCCGTGGTATTTTGTGGAAGAGCCACACTCAAGGGGCCAAAGAGCCACGTGTGGCTCACGAGCCAGTTTGCCGACCACTGGTCTAATGGGATGAACCCAAGGGGCACAGTGCCCTGTGAGGCCTCCCCTGGTCCCTCCTCCCGCACGGGAGAATGCCTGCCAGGCTGCCTCCACTTGCTCCCCCTCTGCTGTCCTCCTGTTCCCTTACTTTGGGCAGCTGGCTCCCCATCTTCCCTAATGCTTCCTCTAAGTCAGTGGTTCTCAACCTTCCTAATGCTGTGACCCTTTCATACAGCTCCCCATGTTATTATGGTGACCCCCAACCATACAATTATTTTCCTTGCTACTTCATAACTGTAATTTTGCTGCTGTTAATGATCTGTAATGTAAATATCTGATTTGCAGGATGTCTTAGGCGACCCTTCTGAAAAGGTCGTTCGACCCCCAAAGGGGTCTCGACCCACAGGTTGAGAACCGCTGCTCTAAGTGCTTCATCTTTTCCTTTTCTGGGCCTCCCCGAGCCTTCCACACTTTGATTTTGGTCCTCAGAGAGTGTGGCTATTTTTGTCTTCATCATCTTTCCTACTAGACCAGTGGGCGGCAAACTGCAGCTGGAGAGCCACATGCGGCTCGTGAGCCGCAGTTTGCCGCTCTGTTGACTAATGAGTTTGCCGACCACTGGGAAAGGGCTTCATCACAAGGAACAACAACAGCCTGTAATTATTGGAATTGAGAGTCTAGGTCAATAGTCAGCAAACTCATTAGTCAACGAAGCAGCAAACCGAGGCTCTCTAGCCCTATGTGGCTCGTGAGCCGCAGTTTGCCGACCACTGTAACTAGACTATAAGCTGCCTAATGACAGTGACTAATCTAACTTGGTGAGGTTTTTAAAAAAACACACATTTAAGCTTCATAAATTAAAAAAAAAAATTTTCCTGGGATGTTTTTTAGTATGTTTTTGGTTTTTTTTTGTAATCACTCATTTAACAAATATTTGGTTCCAGATATGCCCCAGGCAGTCGGCTGTATTTCAAACTCCCAAACACCGAGCAAAGTGGTTATCTGGTTTGTCTATTTAAAAAAACAGCCTGGCCAGTGTGGCTCAGTGGTCGAGGGAGGACCTATGAACCAGGAGGTCACAGTCAGATTCCCAGGCAGGGCACGTGCCCAGTTGCAGGCTTCATCCCAGTGAGAGGCGGTCAGGAGGCAGCCCATCTATGATTCTCTCTCATCATTGATGTTTCTATCTCTCTCCCTCTCCCTTTCTCTCTGAAATCAATAAAAATATATTTTTTAAAGATATAATTTTGTAGAGTCCATTTTGCTGAAAAGAACGCAGAACAGTACAGCAATCAAAATTCTCCTATAAACATTTAGTTCTATAAATTATCTTAAATTACACGTAACAATCCACCTACGTTTGAGAAGAAGAGACCACAGATAATTATCTTTTTTCCTGGAATCAGAGCTGCAGCTGATCCATAACAATGACGTTGATGTTTGCCAAATAGTTTACATTTTTGAAACTTTAGTTTGAACCACAATGAAAAAGGGAAAATTTGAATCATTTCTTTTTTATTCTTCCCTCTGAGTACCTAAGCAATAATATGGAAAGGGGGTAAAGAACATATTACTTCACGGCAAAACGTTATATTAATTTTATAAAATAAGAAGGGCATTGTTTCTTGATATTGATGGTTAAAATACACGATGACCAAAGCTCATGCCCTGAAAATGTATTGCAGGCTGGGCAAAGCATTCCACGAGGCACAGCCCACTCTAAAATCTGCTCGTTTACAACATAAAAAAGTCTCTAAAAGAAGTGCTGCTAATAAAACAGGCCTTCGCTCGATGCGGCTGCCAAACTCACTTACTTTGGCAAGTGAGCTTGGAACATTTAAAATTTTACAAACATTATCCTGTTTTAAAAAGTTAATTTGGACTACTTTAAGGAAAGTAAAAATAAACCCTGGCTGCAGTGAAATCAAGATTTCATCTGACCAGACCTCTAAAATTAACTATCTAATCAGATTATATAATTAGTATAAGGCATAGGGGCCCTGAGACTGGGCGAGAGAGGCCCACTGATTCCCCATCACCCCCTTTCCCTCTCCGGAGGCAGATCTGCAGCCTTTTCCACTGGCATCTTTCCTGGAGGCTGATGGGGTGAGCTGTGCGATTGATAAATAAGGATGGAAAGCCATCCCTAGCTACATGATTCAGGAATGGCTTGGTTTTCAAAACAACGCTAACAGAATTAGCACAGGCAGGCAAGAACAACACCAATGAGAAAGAGAAGACAATGAGAGGGACAAAGAAGAGACAGGAATGACTACAGTGGTACCTCGAGATCCGAGTGCCCTAACATACGAGATTTTTGAGATACGAGCCGTCGAGCGAGCGATTTTTGCTTTGAAATACGAGCAACATTTGAGATAGGAGTCATCGCGTGGATCGGCCAGTTTACCGCGACTCGAGCATCTCATAGTTTCCCACGCCTCAAGGTTACGGAACGAATGAAACTCGTATCTCGAGGTACCACTGTATTTGGTTCTAGGCATGGTGCTCTGTGCAAAATGGCCACGGTTATCAGTCTTTACAGAGAGAGACGCTGACGCTGAGAGCTGAAATACCTCCCCCCTAAGGCCGCAAAGCCAGCAAATGGCAGAACCGGGACCCCAACGCACCTGCCACAGTTCTAGACGGGTTACAGCGAATATGAAGAAACAAAGACCAGTGGTTTTTAAGCTATTAGTCACCTTTCAGTGTGGAGAGAGGAGAAGAGGGGGAATGAACTTATACAACTGGCTCTCTTTGTGTGTTAACAGAAGAACCGGCGATGCTGACAGAGCACTGCTATTTACCGTCACTGCCCTCGGGAGCAAAGCAGCTGCTCGGTCAGTATTTGCCGATCCAGGAAGGCAACCTGCCTGTGGACGGCTCACGTTCCATCTAGGTGTCCTGCCTTGTCCACATCACTGCCACGTCTGTGAAGATGGGGACCACGGACTGCAGTGTTTAACCTGCCCCAGCACGGAACACTCAGCACGAACTCATTAAATACTTGCTCAAGCCGAGACCGGTGTGGCTCAGTGGATAGAGCCTCGGCTTGGGGACTGAGGGGTCCCCAGGTTCGATTCCGGTCAAGGGCATGTACATTGGTTGCAGGCACATCCCCAGTAGGGGGCGTGCAGGAGGCGGCTGATCGATGTCTCTCTCTCGTCGATGTTTCTGGCTTTCTATCCCTTTCCCTTCTTTTCTGTGAAAAAATCAATAAAATATATTTAAATAAATAAATAAACAAACAAACACTTGCTCAGTAAGTGAGGAACGCACTTGAACTTCTCCACTCATGGCTCCAACATCTTACCAAAGCCACTGGCTTGAGTCTGGTGATGTGGGCAGATCGGAGACTCTGTCTATGTCTATGTTCATGCCACACTGCTGATGAGTGCTCACGGTGATTGTGGGTTCAAATTCCCTCGCTGACTACAATCACATGGTCACGGGGGCTCAGGGAAGGGGAGAGGGTGGCTCAGCCAAGGCCAGGGCTAGCAGAGGAAGACACTTCGGAAGTGTTGCTCAGCGCTGTAACGACCCCGGGACCTTATGACACAAAGAACAAGGCCTCCAGTATTAGCTTCTATCTCTTTTGACTTAAGACAAGAATCCTCGCTTCTAAAGCGCTCCCTCCACAGAAAGTAACCAGAGTCCTAAGGGGAATAAAAAAAAAGAGAGAACCTCGGAAAAGAGTCCGAAATTGGAAAATTAATCAAGAGCCAAAGGAGAAAGAAAACAGAGGTTACAAAAAAAATCACACAGTCACAATATATGGGGGTTGGGCGGGGGGAGAGACAATGTTTATTTAACCTTTCAGGGGCTGAGCTAATGCTGGGGGGTGCTGAGCCCCCCTGTGCCCAAGCCTTCTTAACTCTGCCTGGCTGTACCTCCTCCAGGGCGCCGCGGGGAGCGCTCAAACTGACCATCTGTCTCCGAAATCACCTTCGGGGAAATAAAAATGCCGTTGGCAGGTGCCCAAAACCATCACAGGTTGCCTGCCGTGGTCATGCGTCTGTGGCATTGCCAAGTCTCCTTTACGGAGTCCTCTGGTACCACTGAGCTCATTTCTCGGCGACACCAAATTAAAAGGTAAGTGCCGTTTGGATTAGAAATTTTGTATGCTATTTTTGGATGCAGAACCCCTTAGTAATTGTCATAAACCACCGCTCCTTCCATTTAATACGGCAATAAGAAGATCCCCGATGAATACTTCGCTTCACCCGGCACACATGGAACGTGGCTGGCTCCGGCGAGACATTTTCCAGAGCTCTGCAGGACGGAGCGCAGGCCCGGAGCCCCAAGGCACGCAGACACCCCGCCTGCTCGGGATGGATACCTAGCAGCGCTCGTGACCGGCCGGATGACCCTTCACCCGCCGTCCATTCCCTTGCCTTCCTTCAGCCTGGCTTCCTCCTGGCATTCTCCCCCCCCCCCCACTCCCACGCTCTGCCTCCTCCAGTCCTTTCTCACGTCTGGGTCACCCTTCGGGGGCCACTCCCTTCTCTCTTCTCAGACTGTCCCTGACCTCATCCCACAGGGATTCTTCCCATCTCTGATCTCTTAGGGGTCTCTACTGTTTCTGGTGCAAAACACACACACACACACACACACACACACACACACACACACACACAAAACCTTCCTATTATTCATAGTTATTTTGTAACTCTCCAAGAGACTCTCCTGACCAGCTGGACATGGGATCTGCAGATCTCTCCAGCATGAAATTATTTCTAAACCCTGGTTCAAGTCCCCATCGTCTCTCACCTGGATTACTGCCACAGCCTTCTCCTGCGCCTCCTCTCCCCAAGGTCCTGACCCAGTCCAGCCTGCTCTCCACCCCGCAGAGAGGTCATCGGCCTCTCTAACATGCAAATCGGACAGGATTTCTCTGCTTAAAAATCTGTGTTGTCTCCCTAACCGGCTTGGCTCAGTGGATAGAGCGTCGGCCGGTGGACTGAAAGGTCCCAGGTTCGATTCCGGTCAAGGGCATGTACCTTGGTTGCGGGCACATCCCCAGTACGGGCTGCGCAGGAGGCGGCTGATGGATGTTTCTCTCTCATGGATGTTTCTAACTCTCTATCCCTCTCCCTTCCTCTCTGTAAAAAATCAATAAAGTATATTTTAAAAAAATTACAGGCGTCATAATGGCTGTGACATCACAGATTTTTTAATATATATATATATTTTATTGATTTTTTTACAGAGAGGAAGGGAAAGGGATAGAGTTAGAAACATCGATGAGAGAAAGACATCGATCAGCCGCCTCTTGCACGCACCCCTACTGGGGGATGTGCCCGCCACCAAGGTGCATGCCCTTGACCGGAATCGAACCTGGGACCTTTCAGTCTGCAGACCCACGCTCTATCCACCGAGCCAAACCGGTTTCGGCACGGCTGTAATTTTTAAAAAACACACACCAAAGCACAAAGGTGAGCAAGGATGTGCACTGCTGGTGGGAACGTCAAGGGCCACAGCAGCTGTGGAAACAGTTGGCTGGCTCCCCCAAAAGGGGAACAGAATGGCCACATGCTCCGGCCACTGTACTTCAGGGTGTAGACCCAACAGAAGTGAAAGCAGGAATGCAAAGAGATATTTGTTTCCCCGCGTTCTCCGCTGAGTGAGTCACCACAGGGCGAGGCCACCCAACTGTCCACTGCCAGGCGACTGGACAAACGCACTGTGCTCAGCCCTGCCGACCCCGGGCATTATTCAGCCTGAGGAGGGGAGGGCATTCTGACACACTCCTCTGAGGCCGGGATGAACCCTGCATGAAGCTTGCTAAGTGAAATCAGCCAGTCACAAAAGCACACAAATACGCGATGATTCCACTTCCATGAGGTCCCGGAGTAGCCAGGTCCCTGGTGACAGATGGGAGAAGGGTGGCTGGCAGGAGCTGCGGGCGAGCCTAACGGGGAGTGCCTGGCTGAATGGGTACGGGGTTGCAGTTTGGGAAGAGGAAGAATGTTCTGGAGAGGGACGGTGGTGACGACGGCGTGGCCATCTGGATGTACTTAATGCTGCTGAACGGTACACTTAAAAGTGATCGCTTTTGTTATATGCATTTTTCCACAATAAAAAAATAACAAGAGACATGCACAGACACAGCATCTCCCGCTAGCACAGGATACAGGCTAGCGATCTCCTGGATGTGACTGGTACCCGCATCCCTCTCCTCCCCAATCATGTGCCCTTCTTCTAGGGTCCAGCCAGGCTGGTCCATGCTGGAGTGGGCTCACACTGCGCTGTAAATCTTCATCTTTTTTTCTTTTTTTTTTTTAATTTATTGGTTTTGAGAGAGAGATTGCAAGAGAGAGAGAGAGAGCGAGGTTTGTTGTTGCACTTATTTATGCACGCACTGGCGGTACGTGCCCTACCATACAATGTCATCGGTCACATTCTGATGCCCACGGCTCGCCACACGCCGGGCCCACTCACTCACCTGAGGCTGGCCATGTGCTGTGGCCCCGGCTGGTGCTGGAAGTGGTCGGGCCAGGGGTGGTGCAGGCAGAAGGAAGGCGAGGGCTGCAGGCAGCAGGCGGGCTGGTACACGGGGGCATGGTGCGGGCACAGAGGTGCCGAGTACTCGGAGTGGGGCTGCAGGCAACACGAGGCCAGAGCCGAGGGGCCCGCCGAGCCGGCCTCGGGGTGGCAGTCCGGGTGAGCGCCGTGGCCCGCCAGCGGGGGGTGGTACGGGCACGGGTGGCAGCACCGTGGCGGCGGCAGTGGGCTCGCTCTCTGGCTGTCGGCGGGCAGGAAGGACGGCCTGAGGGCGCCGTTCGCTGGCAGGCATCCGTTGGGGCTCGCTTTGGCTCTGGGCGCCTCTCTGGGTGCGGTAAGGTCTCCGTCGGCGGGGGGCAGGGGGCTGGGGGCGGCGGTGCTGGCGGCGAGGCTGCCATTGCTCAGCGCCACGCAGTCGCTGCTTCCGTTGCTCAGAGCCATGACCCTAAGGAAGACAATGACATCAAACCATCCCGTTACTGCGAGGCAGCGGATCTGGGCGAAGTCAGGAAAGATGCTGAAAAGCAGCTCTGAGAAACAAGGGTTCTCGCTCTGATCGGTCTGTTTAACCTGCCAGGAAGGCCAAAAGCATGGTTTGGCCCGCTGGCCCTTCTGGAACAGCACTCTTCTCCGCAGACACACAGCCTCAGGTGCGCCCTCTCTCCAGCCTCCCCAGAACATGCCAGAACCATGCATAGAGCTTCCACCCGCATCCTCAGGCCCAGCAGATACCCGTTATACCGGGAGGCACATGTAGCATTGCTGGGTTTTTTTACCTTTTAGATAAACTCCTCAAACACATACAGACAGACATACAGACATTGCATTATATAAGTAGCGCAGCTCAGAGAGATGGGATTTAATCAACTGTTGTAGTATAAAGACGAAGTATTTATAAGTATCAAAATGTACATCAAATCAAGGAGCTGTGTGTTGCTTCTCATTGCTTTGAAAGGGGTCTGCCCATCCCACTGCCTTTATAATGGCAACTGCGAGGGTTTTAGCATTTGCAGTCAATACTGTTGCTCTCTCCTTCACGGAGTCACTCCTGGGTATAAAGATGTCCCATAAAATATAGTTTCAGACGTTTTACAAAACACTCAGATAACATACTAACACCGAGTGATGGCAGTGAGACGTGTTCCATTATTCTACCAGCAGGAGGGCGGGCAGGGAGCTGGAAGAGCCCTGACTGACCCAGGAGGCCCCAACTCGACTCCTCCATCCCTTCCTCAGTGTGCCAGCTCAGCGAGACTGCCCACGGCAGCTTCCGGTGTTGTTAAAGGAAAACGCTGTGTGCAAACGCTCTAAAAACAACAGAACTGTAAAGACCATCTAAAAAGGTACTGTACTAACTCTTTTCCTTTAAGGGAACGGGCCTGGAAGCGGGGGTATCTGCAGCTTCAGGGCAAGGCGGTCTAGATAATGGCAGAGGCCGGGGGAGATTAAATCAGCCATTTCCCAGGAGTGGAAAGCCTCCCTCTGCAAATCCTGAGGCACATTCTTCTCCTCGCCTCCACCCATGACTCACGCTCCGGAGCCTCCCTCCGACCTCGGTCAAGCTACACGGGCTGATGGGACCTACGGGGCTGAAAGGGGAAATCAATGATGCCTTTCATCTGCAGGATGGAAGGAAGGAAGGCTTTTCTCATTTGATGGTTTGGTTCCACCAATATCTCAGAATCTATTTTTTTTTAAGTATTTAATTCAGTCAGTCCTATTGACTCTCATCATAGCTGTGGGTGAGTTGTGCTAGTAAAGTATCTACCTATCGATCTCTATCCTACTATCTATATAAAACCCTAAGCGACGGGTCAGCCATTCAACTGGTTGACAGTTTGACCGATCGGTATGATGTGCACTGACCACCAGGGGGCGGATTCCTCAACACAGGAGCTTCCTCCTAATGGTCAGTGCGTCCTACAGCAGAAGGGTGCCGCTCAGCTGCCCGGTGGGTGCCAGACACCAGGCTCACGGCTGCCAAGTTCAGCCGTGGCAGCAGCAGGCACAGTGAGGCTGGGATGAGCAGGAGTGACGTGGTGCCCGACCCAGCTCGGGCTCCTCCCCAGCTGACTTGCCACCTTGCACACTACTGCACCCCTCGAGGGATGCTGGACTGCTGGTTTCAGCCCGATCCCCACAGGACAGGGCATCTTGGATTGCGAGAGGACACAGGCCAGGCTGAGGAACCTCACCTGTGCACAAATCCATGCACCGGGCCTCTAGTCTAACAATAAAACCCTCAAGAGTTTTTTGCAAGTGAAACTGGGCTTAACACCGAGGCCATCAATCTTTCTCCAACACCCTCCCAATCACCCCAACATTCCCTCTAAGCTCTTGTCAATTCCATGTTTCCCCATCTTTTCACTGAATCTACTATTCCTTAGGAAAAAGTAATTTCTCACCCAGCCAGTGTGGCACAGTGGTTGAGCATCGACCTATGTACCAGGAGGTCACGGTTCAATTCCCAGTCAGAGCACAGGCCCAGGGTACAGGCTCGATGCCCAGTGTAGGGTATGCAGAGGCAGCCGATCAGTGATTCTCTTTCATCATTGATGTTTCTCCCCAACCCTCTCTGACTCTCTCCCTTCATCTCTGAAATCAATAAAAATATTTTTAAAATAATTATAATCGTTTTTCTTTTTCTTTGTAACCAGAATAACAACTATCATTCCCTCTTTTTTAAGAGTTACAAATGCATCATTTTGCAGTTACATTAAGAGTTAAACAGATTTTTACAGGCCAGCCAACGGACTTAATCACCATTTACAACATTTTCCCCCCAACGTGGTAAAATGCAGTTCAAATGCCAAATCACTGCCTTACAAATGAATTTCTGGAACCAAACCTGTTTCGCAACGTGGAGACTTCTTGCAATGAATTAGGAGCTGGTGGATAGTAAAGAATAATTTGGATTCTGGCTTGTCGCTGAAGTCAGTCACATGAGCTTTCTCTGATTGTGCCTTTCATCATACAACGAGAAAAATCACATTGACTTTCTAAGTCGTGAATTAGAAGGGGAAAAAATGATAAAGAGCAAAACCAGAAGAAAGATTGTCCCAAGAAAGGTCTAGGGGTCAAGTTCAGTAGATACACTTGTGTAGGATTCGGGGACGAGCGGAACAGCAAAGCTTCCATCTGAACTCAAGAGCTGACCTTCAGCCAGATAGAGAAAAAGCTTCTCTCTTTAGAACCGAGACAAATGAGGAAAAGATTGGATTTGAGGCTGGGCTAGAACAAGAAAGGGGATGAGACAGAGGGCGAGCCCACACCATAAAAAAAAAGGAACTACTGTAAATGTAACGCTCTGATGATGAGTGCACTGATCACGGTATTCGCGGGGGGAATTTAAACTCCGCTTTGGACCTGATATAAGGAACCATTTTAAAGGCAGCTATGTTGAAATCACCCCTTTTCCCCGGGGCCATAATACACAGGCCTGCCAGAAACAAAAACCTCTCCTGGAGGTGTGATGGGGCCCCTGGCCAGGGACTTTAGTGCGTTTCCTGTTCGTGCACTTCATATGCCAACAGCAATACAGTCACAGCCACTAATCTCATCTCCCCGTTTCACCTCTTCTTCTACCGGCGCTTCCAGATTCGGGTGCTTCCGCAGGGTGGGGCTTACATGGCCAAGGACCACCTTTTGGTTATATTTTAAACTGGAAGTGTTTGCCTTTGAGCCTCAGTTCTTCCAATGGTTAAATCAGGCTAGTAATCGATGTCAAGGTCATAGGATTATTATGAGAATATAAAAAAATGTTTCAAAAGCTATAAAGGGCAATGTTTTTTTTTTTTTTATGATGGAAGAATTGTCCTTATTGCTTCCTTGAGTGAGAATATAAAAAAATACAGCCGAAACCGGTTTGGCTCTCAGTGGATAGAGCGTCGGCCTGTGGACTGAAAGGTCCCAGGTTCCATTCCGGTCAAGGGCATGGACCCTGGTTGCGGGCACATACCTAGTGGGGAGTGTGTAGGAGGCGGCTGATTGATGTCTCTCTCATCGATGTTTCTAACTCTCTATCCCTCTCCCTTCCTCTCTGTAAAAAATCAATAAAATATATTTTAAAAAATGCAGAAGGCTGCTCCCTGCTTTGAAAGCCAGAGTTATACTTTAAGCCGCAGCGGATACATCAGTATCTGGGAAGGAACAGGCTGGCTGGGTCTGCATTTGAAAGCTGAGAACCTGGGTCACGTTACTCACCCTCTTAGGGTCTCTAAGTCTTGCTTAGTTCTTAGAGTTCACTTTGTTTGAAATGCAAATTGGCTCCACCCTCTAAGAGAGCAATTAACCAACATTTAAAATACCCTCATCTTTGACCAATAATTCTACCCGGCACTACCCTTTGGGCAGATCTGAACAATGTGTAAAGATGACGTATGGATAAAGCTGTTGACCACACCACGGTTTGTACCAGTGGAAACAGGAAGCGAAATAAATCACGATGAGAATGTCCATGCGTTGGGTGTGCTGTACAACAAGAAGGAAAATGTGTTGGCTCAGGGTGACTGCTATGGCAAGAAGTTCAAAGCCGATCTGCATGTGTCAATAAGACCTAGCTGCAGGACAGCCTATATGGTATGAATCCAGTTTGTTAAAAACGCGAGGAAGACACAAATACATGGTTAGAATACACGGATAATTTCTAGAAGGACTTAAGAAAATGCTACCGCTGAAACCGGTTTGGCTCAGTGGATAGAGCGTCAGCCTGCGGACTGAAAGGTCCCAGGTTCGATTCCGGTCAAGGGCATGTACCTTGGTTGCGGGCACATCTCCTGTAGGGGGCGTGCAGGAGGCGGCTGATCGATGTCTCTCTTTCATCGATGTTTCTAACTTTCTATCCCTCTCCCTTCCTCTCTGTAAAAAAATCAATAAAATATATTTTTTATTAAAAAAAAAAAAAAGAAAATGCTACCATTATTTTGCGACAGAAGGTTGGACCAGGCCATTGGGAAGGTGGAGAAGTTTCACATTTTGCTTTCCAAACCACTTGCAACTTTTACTACAAATGTATCTTCTATATAGGATTTTAACAAAATAACACATAACGTTTCTAGCATGGTGACTAATAATGAACAAAAGGTAATTAATATTAATATGCAAAAGTAACCTCTTTTACCTTAAAGGATAACCAGATACCTATTCACTGGATGCATTTAAAAATGTTTATCTTCTGATACATATGTGCTCATTTACAGTAACACCCTCAAATACATCAAATAGTTGGAGAAGGCAGGGAATGAAAATGGAGCTAGGGAATAAGACCAGATGAATTCAAACTATTCCAAAAATGAATATTCAAACATATGTGTAAATATATATTCCAAAAATGTATCTTCTCTTACAGCTTCCCAATTGTTGGAAACGTAATTATTGTTTGTTGGTCTAAAGCTATCTAAATCAAGAGCACTTCGACTAGTTCCAGAAGCGTTAAGCAGACACGACAGAGAAGACACACACTGACAGGCAGAGAGAAAAGTCCTCCGAGTTCGCGTGAGGAGAAGAATCGAGCAATTACATCCTACTCTGGTCTGGGACTCAGGAAACTCAACACTTAAGACATAAGGAAATTACCAAGCTCCGAAGACAAAGAGTTGTATCTCATTGAAAATGCTATTATAGCCGAAACCGGTTTGGCTCAGTGGATAGAGCGTCGGTCTGCAAACTGAAAGGTCCCAGGTTCGATTTCGGTCAAGGGCATGTACCTTGGTTGTGGGCACATCCTCAGTAGGGGGCGTGCAAGAGGCAGCTGATGGATGTTTCTCTCTCATCAATGTTTCTAACTCTCCCTCTCCCTTCCTCTCTGTAAAAAATCAATAAAATATATTTTTAAAAAATAAAATAAAATATATTTTAAGAACATGCTATTATAGAATCATAATAGGGTCTGTCTGAATTATGGACATGTTCTTTGTCAACACATTACATGCCAAGATGTGCTAATGATGCCCAAAATTTAGCCAGCGGATGCAAACCGTTGAGATGGTCCAACCTCTAGAAAGAGTGTTATGAAAAGCTCATGGCAACTACTTGGACCTGGAAGTCAGAACCGCCGGCGTGGCCAGAAAACTGTCAAGTTCAAATCTGAGTGCGTTGTTGAAGAGGACACACAGACTCGCGCCAGTTACCCCCGGAGCCATCGCCCTCCTGCACAAACCGCTCCTCTGGCCTGCAGGCATCACCTTCATCCCGCCCGGCCACACCAGGACCCCGCTTTTTCCAAACCCTTCCCCACGCAGGCGCCTCTGGAGTTGACCCTCCGAACGGCCTCAGAAAAGCGGGTGTGGCAGGCAGTGCCACTCCATTTCGCACAAGAAAATCTGAGACAACAGTTAGCCTTCAATGTGCCGATGCCAAGGTCTGGAGGGCTTTCGGCTAAACTGCATTCACAAGCTCAGGTGACGTTTCCAGGGTAACTGGATGCTTCCTCAGGTTCCCCAACACCAAACTGAGCAAGAGATGGCAAGACTGGAGCACCGACGAGGCCCCACGTGTACCCAATCATCTGTTCAGAAGCGTGATGCTGCGACAGCACAGTTTCCCTGGATAAAATACACAGCACTGCCTGGCCGGGTGGGGCAGTGGTAGAGCATCAACCCATGAAGTAGCACAGGGGTCGGCACACTCATTAGCCACCAGAGCCAAATAGCAACAGGACAACCATTGGCATTTCTTTGGAGAGCCACATTTTTTAAACTTAAACTTCTTCTAACGCCACTTCTTCAATGTAAGACTCGCCCAGGCCGTGGTATTTTGTGGAAGAGCCACACTCATGTGGCTCGAGAGCCGCAGTTTGCCAACCACTGAACTAGGAGATCACTGTTCAGTTCCTAATCAGGGTACATGCCCTGGTTGTGGGCTCGATCCCCAGGAGGGGGCGCGCAGGAGGCAGCCCATCCATGATTCTCTCTCATCATTGATGTTTCTCTCTCTCCCTCTTCCTTCCTCTCTGAAATCAATAAAAATATATTTTAAACCCCCTCCCAAAAAAAAACTAGCCCAGTGCTTCTCACACAGTAATGCCCACTTGGGAATGATGCTGAAGTGCAGGTGGAGTGGGCAGCAAGCTGCCAACAGCATGCCCACCCCGCTGGTCCGGAACACATTTTGTGTACGAGCCCGGCCACAAACAAGATGGGGAAACAGAGAGAATGAGGCCGAAGCAAGGAGAAAACGATGCACAATTAAAGCGGATGGACAGAACAAGTAGCGAAAGGACAACACTTGACAGGGAAATAAAGGCCCGTTTTTCTGATTAAAACCGAAAAGTAAGCATTTTAACAACACTGATTTTTTTTAAAATATATTTTATTGATTTTTCACAGAGAGGAAGGAAGAGGGATAGAGAGCTAGAAACATCCATGAGAGAGAGACATCGATCAGCTGCCTCCTGCACACCCCCTTCTGGAGATGCACCCACAACCAGGATACATGCCCCTGCCCGGAATCGAACCTGGGACCCCTCAGTCCACAGGCTGACGCTCTATCCACTGAGCCAAACCAGTTTTGGCAACAACACTGGTTCTTAATTGTCAGCCAAGTTTAATGCTGGCTCATTTGATGACCCAAACTGTTGTGTGCATCGCAAAACAACCAGTGAAATCTTGAATCTTTTTCTAGCAACACATACATGGACAGAAGCACCTGCCCAGCTAACAGGGTGAGATTGTCTTCTTCTCTGCAGCGGTGGGTGCTACGTATCAACAGGTGGGTAAGAGAGAGACCCCTGGAATCTTTCACACGGGGGATAAAGGCAGTTGGGGGGTACCCCACCCATTATTTACCAATTCTGTTTTAATAGCAAACAGCTCCTCTTGCCCTAGCTGCTTTGGCTCAGTGGCTAGAGCGTTGGCCTGCAGACGGAAGGGTCCCATCCCCAGTGAGGGGCGTGCAATGATTCTCTCTCATCACTGATGTTTCTCTCTCTCTCCTTTCCTCTCTGAAATTAATAAAATAGTATTTTTTAAAAAAATATAGAGTGTTATGAAAAAGCTCATGGTAATTACTCAGGTTCCTCTTCAAACCACTTGATGTTTAGCCCCAATGATGGTCTCATGTCTGATCACTGGTCCTCAGCTGACTTATTCATACTTAGTGCTGTGGCCAGAGAATAGATAGCTTCTCGAAAAGCCCCAGAGATTCTGACAAAGGACTGGGTTTTAGGCATCGGAATCAAACCAGCAACCTCTTGGTTCATGGGTCGATGTTCAACCACTGAGCAACACCGGCCAGGTGGTCATGTAGCATTTAGACTATTTCAAAATAATGTCACTGTGACTACTGAAAACAGGTGGGCTATTGAAAACGGGCAGGATAAGGACATCCACTAGGTTTTGTCTCCCAGAATATTTTTCCCCTCAAAGGATCATTAAAAAGGTGTGTGTTTCTAACAACTCACCGTGTGAAATACTTTCTTTGCAATACCTCTCTGAAGATATTGTTAAACCATTACAGAAAAAAAACTGAGGGTCAAAAATATGAAAGTATAACCCACCCAAATCACATGATTAAAATTCAACCTCAAACTAGAACGTCTCGAAAAGCAAGGCTTTTCCACTACCTCAGGATGCTTCTAGGGCATTGCCAAGTTCAGCTAGCTTTTACAGGCCCACTGGAGGCTGCTGATATAGAGTTCGGTCTGAAGGTCCACATGAAAAACATTGTCTGAATGTAATATTTCCCAAGATAGTTTAAAAAGGCACAATCCAGCACTTAAGAAACAGATTTCAGTGAGTTAAGTATCATATTATGCAGACCTGAAAAGCAAGGCCATGGACTGGCCTTGATGATCACGTAGCGTTTTTAAAAATATATTTTTACTGATTTTAGAGAGAGAGGAAGGGAGAGGGACGGACAGATAGGAACACTGATCAACTAACTCCTGCACACCCACTACTGAGGATCGAGCCCACAACCCAGGCCGAGTGCCCTGACCAGGAATCAAACCAGCAACCTCTTGGTTCATGGGTCGATGTTCAACCACTGAGCAACACCGGCCAGGTGGTCATGTAGCATTTAGACTATTTCAAAATAATGTCACTGTGACTTGACAGCAAACCTGAATCTTTAATAAAGAATCGGCACTTTTAAGGAACCATAAAGAATGGTCTTAAATAAGGAAATACAATCTCCTCCCCTGCTGAGACAAATTAAATTTTCTTATTTTTCTTCGAGTTCATGAACTTTCTACCATTACACTCTCCTTCAGTAAGAACATTGCTAAATATCTTCACTTAATCACCTATAAACATTTTATATGTTGCAAAGAACTATACAAAAATAAGGTATTATAGTTATTATTTCCCTTAACATAAACTGCAACGCATTAGAAACCATTTTCCCAAAACACTGTCATACATTTGAGAAAAAAAGCAAAAAAATCTAAAAGTAAAGATTACTATTCTTTTACAATGAAAATGTATTTTCCTATTAAATTTATATTAAGAATGTAGATAAAACTTACAACAAATACCGATGTTAAAAATGGAAACCTACCTAACACTTTTATATAACCTCTTTTAATATGAGGTACATATATGTATGTGTATGTATACACACACACACACACACACACACACACACATACACACATATATATTGATTTCAGAGAAGAAGGGAGAGGGGGAGAGAGAGAAACATTAATGATGAGAGAAAATCACTGATTGGCTGCCTCCTGCACATCCTAGATCAAGCCCACAACCCCGGGTATGTGCCCCTGACCATAATCAAACCTGAGACCCTTTGGTCCACAGGCCGATGCTCTATCCACTGAGCCAAACCAGCTGGGGCAATATGAGGTATATATTGATAAAGGCACCGATAAACTGTAGATGTTATACGTTTCATTATTACCCAAAACGTTCATAATATTTACAAAGAGCTTTATGATACAGGGGAAAAAATTGAAAGTGCCAGGCAAAGTCCTCTACCCTTCATATCTGCAACAACAAAAATAAAAATCAAATAACCTTAGGAAGTATATGTGCCATAGCAAATTTGAAGACCCTGAATTTAGGAAGCATCTTATGGCTGGATGTGAGTTAGGGGGTAAGGCAGAGCTGTTAAACCTGCAGCGGTGAGCAATAGCATGTCAGACTGCGTAGACACGAGTCTCATTTCTCTCATTTATTTTATGTTCAACGGGCCTGTGGAAACAGATCAATGTGGGAAGAGAAATGTGGGTATAAAATCAAGTTTATCTTCCACAGTCTGGGGTAAATGATAGTCAATAACAGCCTCTTTTCAGCATAAAAGCTATCCTCCTACATATATATTTCAAGAAAGATAGATTCCCCAAGTTCATCCATAAAAATTATCATTCCACATAATCTTCACCACGTCTCCCCACACTTACAAGTGCTATACTCATAAGCATCAAAGCTCTTGATGGAAAGAGAGAGGTTTCTTATATCTTTGAGTTCCTATTCCAGATGAATTTAAATTCCCCTTAAAATAGTCTATTGCAGTTTGGCTCAGGGGACTGAGCGTCAGACTGCAAACCAATGGGTCCCAGGTTTGAGCCCAGTAAGGACATGTGCCTAGGTTGCAGGCTCCTCTCCGGTCCGGGCCCTGGTCAGGGCTCGGGTAGGAGGCAACCAATCAATGTGTTTCTCTCACATCGATATTTCTGTTTCTCCCTCTATCTTCTACTCTTTCTAAAAAAAAAAAAAAAAAAAAAAAATCAATGGAAAAATATCCTCCGGTGAGGATTTTTAAAAGATTATTTTTCACTAGTTTAATTAAGCTGCACTAATTTCTACTGAAGCTAAAGTCTGGAGACATGTTCATTTGGATAATTAAGAATATACAAAACAAAACTAGAGAGTTTTCTATAATCAGAAATATCTATCAATAGTCTTTCAAATCCTAGAAAACCCTCTGATAAGTTGTCAACTAACCCAAGAACTGGCCAAGACATTCATTGAGAGTCTGCTGCAAGTCTTGAAGGAAATGCAGTAAATATAAATATTCACAAGTTACAAATCTATGACAGCAGTCTCAGCCCTTTCTGCACTTACAGTCACTCCAGTGATAAATAAGTAAAAAATTACAGACACGGTTCCTGGCTCTGAGGATATGATTTCATCCATACTGTAATGTGGTGTGGCCATTAGTTGTTTTTTTTAAAATATATTTTTATTCAAAGGCCAAAACTCTATCCACTGAGCCAAACCAGTTAGGGCAGCATTAATATTTTCAAAAATACTCTTCAGATGATTCTATTGGTCAGCTAGGAGTGAGAACCAATGACTTACAGTTTATAAAAGTAATGCTAATCCTATATAATAAAAGCCTAATATATACTAAGTGTCCAGTCATCTGGTCAAACAATCAAAGCATAATATGCTAATGATATACTAAGGCCACTCAAACTCTCACAAGACGTGCACTGACCACCAGGGGGCAGTTGACCAGTCGACCAGTCACCTATGATGAGAACTGACACCAGGGGTAGACCTCCGCTGGTAGGTGAGCATGCTGCTGAGGTCTGGCAGATCAGGACTGAGCGAGATGGGCTGGACAGGCCCTGGAGCCCTCCTACAGTCCCTTCCTGGCTGGCTAACTTCTCCTGAACCTCCCAGGCCCTGACTGTGCACTGGTAGGGTCCCTTGCCTGGCCTGCGCCCTCTTGCAATGCCGGCTGAGGGACCTTCCCTCTCGAGGGCACAAATTTCATGCACTAGGCCTCTAGTCAATTTATAAGAGCAAGCAAATGCCACTCAAAATAGTCAACATTCAAAACATATTGCTTAAAATAAAGAATGCTGCTGTATAGTTTTCAAAAACTGGACCCAGTACTTCATGTTAGATATGCTTTGCAGTATTTGATTATCTTAACTTTCTTTTTGGTTATAATGAAAAGGGGTTTCATCTATAGTACTCTTGAATTATAAGCATGGGAACAAAGGCGCAGCAAAGAGAAACCTTTATGAAGACATCAGCTTGAGAGACAGCAGTGCAGAATGTATGTGGGATGTGGAGTCATAAACAAGTGGTCACAAACCTCAATCCTGTAGCGATCACTTGAATAAAGTTTAGGATATAGTCAATTGGTCTCAGGAGTTCATTTAACCCTCCAGAAAAAAACTCTACCCCAACCCCTGCCAATCTCCAAAAAATCGAAGCAGGTTAGAAAAGCTATTAGAAAAGCATGTTTTCTAAAGTTTTATGCAAAAAGAATAACCCAGTAAGACAGAAAAGACTTTTTACTGCATTTGAAGCATCTCAAACGTCCCAATTCTCGGGTCAGACAGCCTCCAGACACCAGGCCTGCTACCCCGCCCCACCTCCCCGCCAAATAGGAATTACAAAATGTGCCGAAACCGGTTTGGCTCAGTGGATAGAGCGTCGGTCTGTGGTCAGAAAGGTCCCAGGTTCGATTCCGGTCAGGGGCATGTTGCGGGCACATCCCCAGTAGGGGGCGTGCAGGAGGCGGCTGATCAATGTCTCTCTCTCATCAATGTTTCTAACTCTCTATTCCTCTCCCTTCCTCTCTGTAAAAAATCAATAAAATATTTTTTTTAAAAAAAAGAAGAATTACAAGATGCCTGGGTAATAAACAGGTCCCTCAAGATGGGATCGGTCTAGCGCGAGACCATAATATTTCATCTCGAACTGTTTGGCTTCACTGACATCGCCAAACAGGGAGCAATGTCACTGTGCCACCCAGTCCTACCCAGACACAGACAGGCTCAGATCACCGGGCCTCACCGATGCTGCCGAAGGGATCGCACGCGTCGGCAGTCACCACGCATGTCTAGGCCTTCACACACCTCACACCCTCAGACGGAGCAGCGCCAAGGAAAAACCCATCGCGGAGGTCAATCCAATTAAGAAACGGCTATTCCCAGATGCTGCGAGGCGAAAGAATGGGCGAGTTTTTTGTTTCTTTTAAAAAATATATTTTATTGATTTTTTACAGAGAGGAAGAGAGGGGAATAGAGAGTTAGAAACATCGATGAGAGAGACATCGATCAGCTGCCTCCTGCACGCCCCCTACTGGGGATGTGCCCGCCACCAAGGTATGTGTCCTTGACGGGAATCGAACCTGGGACCCTTCAGTCCGCAGGCCGACGCTCTGTCCACTGAGCACGAATTTTGATGCCATCTCCCAGAAAGTCAGAAATGGAGACCGATCACCATAGAGGCCCCGAAAGCTGTGTGACTTTGACGGCAGGTGTGGATTTTAATTCGACACTGGGAATCATCTCAGCTCTCCCCCAAATTCTAAGTGTCTGACACCACCAGGCCCCGCCCCCTCCCTGCTCTTGGGGAAGTCTGAGAAGCAGCGGATCAGATTCCTAGAGCAGTTGGGTTCTCCCCATAGAGCTCCCCCCACCCCACACGACATCTCAAGGGGTCCCTCCGCCCACGGAGTGACCTTGGAAATGGCTCTCAACGCTTCTGCATGAAACACATTTTCCTTAAAGGCCTCCGAGATGGTCGGCATAGGAAAACGTCTTTGCGTCCTTGAACCGGGTCAGGAAATTAGCTTAGTAATAAGAGCCTGGGTACCCGTTTCCGAAGCCTTTTTCTATTCTTTACTTAAATTAGCACTGTAAGTGCATATGATTTCTGCTGGTTGCTTTCTTGGATATAGTAGATGGACTGAAATTGTATTTACTGTTCCTGGGGGATTCCTGCTTGCACACCGCGGTAATTAAATCATATTGTTCCGTTAACTAGGCGGTTTCCTTATTTATAAGCATATGGGCACCTGTAGTGCCCCCTCTGAATACTTCTCTTACAGTCTAATACGTGGGCCTGTCAGAAGCGAGCCTGTTTAATGGAGATTGAAATGATGAAAGAGTAGAAGAGAGAGAGAACAAAGGCACCCTTCCCCCGAAGTCTCTCTTTTCTAATTTGTGTAATTGCTTTGTTTTATATTTTTTCCCAAATGCGGGCAGGCAAAGCAGTTGGTTTGTCTACTCCCTATGTTAGGATGTGAGCAATAAATCACAATTATTTTTTTTTTAAATGGGCCATGTTCACAGTGTGCATCGCCCCAGCAGCTCTAAGGAAAGAGAGGGAACTGGGACCCAGCAAACACTGCAAAGCAGGTTCCCCAAACGCATGCCAAAAGGGCTGCCCGGTTCAGTATAAATGACAAAGCCAACTGGGACGAGATGAAAATGTTGGCTGAATCCATTTTATAACACACATAACTCATGTCCCAGACCGGGGCCAGGGTAACATGCGTCTTCTTTCATTTCTAAATTGCATTTGGTGGGGTGACACTGGTTACAACTCTGTATGTAACACATCATCTGCACATGGGTCGTGTGCTCACCACCCCAAGTGAAGTCTCCTTCCACCACGTTCATCCCCACTCTGCCCTCTACCAGCTCCCCCAAGCACCCTCACCCTCTGCCAATCACCGTTCCATTATCTGCATCTCTTATTTTTTCTTAATCCCCCCATCTTTTTCGCCAGAAACATGTATTTTCTCTACTGCTTTGCAGGGCCATCATTCCAGATTCTTAAGTATTACTTTTTTTTTTTTCCATAATCAACACAACTAGCTCGTGCTCCCGGTTCTCTAATTCAGGTTTGAAGTGTAAGCTACATGGAGCATGAGAAGCATAAAAAATACTCCGCCTGATTTTTGCACACTGCAAGCCACACATGGAGCACCAGCCCAGGAAATACTCGGGTATACAAGGTTTTGGCAGTGAAAGCATTTTAAGACAGTTTTTTGTAGAAGTCCAAAAGTGTAAAATAAATAAAATATTGCAAAAAGACTACTTACTTTGACATTTTAAAAAACAGAAATGTGTCAGCTTACATTAAAAGTATGGGAAATAGTGACTGTACTGTCCACAGTGAGACACTGGTGTGGAGCTTATTGACAGAGTTTGGTGCCTTCCCAGCCATCAGAGGCAACTGGGCTTTCATTAAATTGTAAATACCAGCATCTATTATAACCGTCTGGTGGTTAAAAGTACATAGTGCATTTTTCTTCCAACAGGAATACCTGTCAAATTATATTTTAGCAAACTGTGAAGAACGTTGTCTATTTATTTCTTGCATTTCTCACTGAAGTCAGTATGATCGGTCCATGATTTGCATGAAATACCTGTTTTATGAAATTTTTACCGAATTTCCTAAGATGTACATTTTGCTGTCAGACACACAAATATTTCACAAGTTGAAACTAGTTTGAATTTTTCTACCAGTCACACATACATGATCCATCCTCACTTTAAGCAAAAGTAAATGTGGCAACTATATTCTGCTTTGAGTAATGAATCCAATTAAAATGTAGTTACCACTGCTAAATTAAAATGCATACAGTACATCCTAAGGCATTTAATGGACTCAACTACAACTGAGGGATGTATACCAAGTTGTGCGTTCGAAATGAATAGAGGTAAGAATTAAACTTGCCTGGCAGTTCAGTCCCTAAGTGGTTCTTCACGAGACTTCTATTTTTATAGGTGGGAAGATGCTGATGTTTTATGACTTTCTTACAACATCTGACTCCCAAACGCGATTCAAGTCATTCCTACCAGCCTGCATCTGGTTTGCTACGAATGGGTGAAGAGTAGCATATATTCTTCAAATTCTCTGATTTAGATAGCGGTTAAAGGAAAACCTCAAAGCAGGAAACAATGGTTGACGTTGCTTTAAATCTGAGGTTCCCTTCCAACTTCACAAAAAAAGAACACATTTTTAATAAACTTCCCTAAGAAACAGCTTGCCTCACAACTTAAATACACATCGGATCTGAATGCATGGGAAAGCCTTCCAAGTTTACCCTGCGGAGGAACTGCATGTTGGAAGTCTAAATTCAGTTCTGGAAGCACAGAACAAAGTCCACTTTTCTAAGTCCAGCTCCCCGGATAAGAAACGGGCGCGTACCCACGCAGGAGGCCCAGTGTTACCTGGAGGATGAAAGACGCCAGCTCCCGGCTCCTCTGGGTCGGCAAAGGATCGCGGCAGCCGAAGCCCCAGCGACACAGCCCGACAGACAGGCGAGCAGAGCCGGGCAGAGCCGGGCAGGGCAGAGCGAGAATGACAAGAAGGTGCAGATCGCTCTGAACGAGGCGTGTCAGGGGCTGGGACTGCTCTCCTATAGGGTGGGCGCTCCCCTCCTCCTTAACCCCTGGGGGGGCAAGGTCTTCATAAAGGCAACAGCTGGCACGCAGAGGGGCTTGATCTGAGCCCAAGGTCAGCAGCCAGGATATGAAGGTGACATGTAATTTCTAGCCTTTTCCTGCTTCTACAGAGAAAGCGCAGGAAGGGCTGCTTTGGGTTATGCGCCCCTTTGATCTCGGGGATTTGGAGTTGCTTAGCAGATTAAAGCCAGGCGAGCTGCTATTCTGTGCCCGCTTCCACTCGCTGCAGCGCCCCGGGTTCGGCTCTCTGCCACGCGGGGCTGCCGCGCTTAAACTAACACAAATAAACACCGCCCCGTGTTTATTTCCGAGTTCCGGGGATTCTTCTGCTCCTTCCCGAGTGGCGTTGGAGACCCTGCTTTTTTTTTTTTTTTAGGGCTCACAGTTCATCGTTGGTAAAAGAGGAAGAGTCTTTTTTTTTTTCTTTTTAAATCAAAGAAGCAGATAGGGTTTAAAAGTGGTAAGTGCTTCTCTTCAGTTTTCCCAAACAAAGCCAGCAGCTTTGTTAAAGGAAGCGGATGCGGCCTTAACATGTGGACTCTCTGCCCATGTTCCCAGCCACACAACATGAGAACCTGGGACATACCTGCAGACAACCGCTTTACGCCGACAAATGACATCCACTGGCAAATACCAGATCATTTACTGAAATCATGAGATCTCACTCCTAATGATTTCTTTAATAAAAATGTGGAAACCATTTTTTAATAGGCTGTACTGATTAACTATATGAAGGCAGCATTTTGAAAATTAAAGAAAATAACGCCGAAGCACAAGCAATCAAACAAACAAAAAATAGGTAAAATTGGACTTCATCAAAATAAAAAACTGGTATACACCAAAAAACACTACCCACAGAATGGGGAAAAAAATATTTTCAGATCATCTAAGAAGCTAGTATCCATAATAAATATTTAGACACTTACAATTCAATAATAAAAAGACAAATAATCCAATCGAAAAGAAACCAAAGTATGAAAAGAGCCCTTTTTCTGAGAAAAACTATACAAATGGCTAATATGCACATGGAAAGGGGTGCTCAACACCGCTAATCACCACGGAGAGGTACATTAAAAGCACGGTGCCACCCCATCTCACACCACTCAGAGCTGTCACCGAAAGAAGGAAGCAAAACATATGTTGGCAAGGATATGGAGAAAGTGAAACCCCGATGGGAATGTACAATAATGCAGCCACCACGGAAAACAGTCTGGCAATGCCTCAAAAATTACACATCGAGTTGCCATCTGACTCAGCAATTTCCCTCCGAGCTACATACAGATTGATTTTCATTATTTGAGAATAATGTATTTACAAACTTGCGGAAATGTATCTGTAACCCCAAAATAACCCCCTGGGAGCGTTCGCAGGCGTCAGGCATGTGTGTGCAGGGCTGGGAATGCGAGCCCCGGGGAGGGTGTGCAGGCGGCCGCCTTCTTGTTCAGCTCTCAGGCTGTAAGTGTTCTTCCCACAGTCTCTGCAATGGCCCTTTTTCACATGTTTGTTCTTCTTCTTGGTCATTTCACTGTTTAAAATGACCCCATAATGTAATGTGCAGTGCTGTCTAGAGTTCCTAAGCTCAAAAAGGCTATGATGTGTGTTAAACAGAGACACACACAAGACAAGTGTTGATTGGTTGTCAAAAATGTAACTCTAGCCTGGCTGGTGTGGCTCAGTGGTTGAGTGTAGACCTATGAACCAGGAGGTCACAGTTCGACTCCAGTCAGGACACATGCCTACATTTCAGGTTCGATCCCTAGCAGGGGCGTGCAGGATGCAGCCAATCAATGATTCTCATGATTGAGGTCTCTAAATCTCTCCCTCTCCCTTCCTCTCTGAAATCAATAAAAATATATTTTATTTAAAATGTAACCAGAAACTCAAAGTAACCTAGTCCTGTATTTCCCTGCAAAGTGATCCCTCAGTGGTCACCAATTCAGCACTGGCAGTCTGAAATACAACTAGAATAAATAAAGAGATTCAACTGTATATGCCCAAGAGAACCGAAAACATATTCACAAAAAAATGTGTACACAAGTGGTCACAGCAGCATTATTTGTAACAGCCAGGGACAACTCAAATGTCCGTCAGCAGAGGACTGGATCCACCCAATGTGTCCATCCAAGGGACACTATTCAGACATGAGAAAAAGAATCCCTAATACATGCTACAACATGAATGAGCCTTGAAAATATTATGCTAAGTGAAATCCAGACACAATAGGTCACACATATTGTATGATCCTATTTACACGAAATATCCAGACAGTCAAGTCCATAGAAACAGAAGGTAGATTCGTGGGTACCTGGGACTGGGGGGAGGACAGAAGACAGGAAGTGACTGCTCAGAGGTATGCAGTTTCTTTCTGGGTGATAAAAATGTTTGGGGATTAGATAGTGGTGACAGTTTTAAGAACATGAAAACCCACTTTAAACTGGTGGCTTTGATAGTCGGTGGATACACCTATCTCAGTAAAAAGAAGGTATGCGTTTCTAACTATTATCAGACCAGGGGTGGGGAACGTCTGGCCCGCGGGCCGTAAAAGGCCTGAGAAGTCATTTGGCCTGGCCCTGCCAAGACCACTGCAGGTGGGACTCAAAATTCAATCAATCTAGGCGCTTTCTTCCCAGCAGCATAAACTTGTATAAAATGAATTATATTAAGCGAATGATGTTACAAATCCCCACATGGCCCCTGGCAGAAGAAAGGTCCCCCGCCCTGCAGGAGACCAGCAGTTCTCGTGGGCATTCCAAACCTGAGTGTGCGTCAGAACCGCCCCGAAGACCTGCTAGGAGGGTCCCATCCCCGGGGACCCTGGCTCTCAGGACGGGGGTGGGACTGGGAGTGTGCCTTTCTGGAAGTTCCCAGGTGAGGCTGCGGCTGGTCTGAGACCACAGGCCGGGGGTCCCTGCGTGAAAGACCGTGCATGAGCTCAGAACGGGTAGAAAGACGACAGGAAGAGAGAGGGAGGGAAAGGCAGAAGCACTTAGTCAAGTGAATATATGAAAAGATCCAGTCCCTGAGATCTTGGGGTATACTGATGCCATGCATACGGATGCCAACTGCTGTAAGACCTAAAGATCCCCAAGAAGGAATAGAATTCAAAAGAAAGCGAAGGTAGTTAGCATTCTTTGACGGGCTGGGTTAGTTTATTAGAGAGGCTAATGCCATTTCATTGTGCTTGTCCTTGCCAGAAAGGCAAACACAGGCTCTGGGGTGGTTGATCCCATAAACAACTTTAAGAAGCCCCTTAAATGAGTTCAGGTGTCACAGAAACCGGACACCCGAAATCTCCAACTCATAAACATGCAAATCCTAAGTTACATTAGAGGTAGGGTACTGATTTGTACATTTAGCCTGATTTAAAATTGTTGGGTTCAGCCCTGGCTACGTAGCTCAGTGAGAGCATCAGCCCAATATGCCAGGTTGTGGCCTTGGTCCTCATCCAAACATCACATCAATGTTTCTCTCCCTCTCTCTTTCCCTCTTTTCTCTCTCTAAAATCCATAAAGAAAAATTTTAAAATCTTGTTGTGTTCATGTAAAATTTCAAGTACACTTTAAGTATTGTCACATGGAATGCATTACTTTATAAATACATTATTTTATAAATAATAGTATTATTTCCAATCACTTCAGTGGATTTTCTCCATTTATTATTTAGAGTGAAAAGGAAAATGCCAATAACTCTATCAAAGATCCCATGTTCTCTGAAACCAATACCCCTGTTTTTCTTAAGTCACTTGTTTAGGTTTCTGTCTTCAATGTTAGAGAGAGACTATGGAGAGGGAAGGAGAGACAAAGCTAGCAGGTACTTTTTAAAAACTGGGGGGAAAAACCCAACCATCTGCTGATTAACCAACTCTTTCACATCTGAACTCAGGCCAAAACGTAATCCCAGATTTTGTTATATTTATTGACATTTAGAAATCCCACCTAGTAATGTGTGTGTGTGTGTGTGTGTGTTAAGTGTCCAGTTATAAATGAGTAAACTGTGGGCTAAGCTAGACAGTGAGTCCCTCACAAATCAGGCAGGTTTCCTTCCAGGCTGGTCAGTCACAGCTTGGCCATGAGAAAGGACAAGGTCAGAAAGAGGCCATGGTTAAGCTTTGCAGATGACACCCTCCATTGCATCGTGGTGTTTCTGGAACACCGATGACTGGGGATGGGGTCTTAGATTTCAGACGTGAGAGGGGCCGCTTACAGGGAGCTGAGGAAGAGGGGGACGGACATGGCAGACCCATCCTTGCTGGGCATTCACCAACAGTGGGTCCCAGGCGGTAACCACTAACCAGCCCAGCCCGAAGCCCTCTGGTTTGCCACGCGCACCTTAAACCAGGCCAAGATGGCACCCTGAGAATTTCTTCTTAAAGCGGCTGCTCTGCCCGATCTTTGGGGCAGGAAAGAGGGGGAGGGTCAAAGGGTCCCTCTACGTCTTCTGCATAAATAGCTTAAATCAATACCCCAAAAAGGCAGCTTCGGGGGGCAAAACTTCGGTCCCTTAAACTCTCTAAGGACATTTCAGTATGTGTCCTGCCAGAAGCTCCAACTCAATAACCTAAAATGTGAATACCTTATCATCTTCAAATAGCACCTTGATTTTTCTTTTCTTTTTTTAAATATATTTCATTGATTTTTCACAGAGAGGAAGGGAGAGGGATAGAGAGTTAGAAACATCGATGAGAGAGAGACATCCATCAGCTGTTTCCTGCACACCCCCAATTGGGGATGTGCCCGCCACCAGGATACATGCCCTTGACCGGAATCGAACTCAGGACCTTTCAGTCCGCAGGCCGACGCTCTCTCCACTGAGCCAAACCAGTTTCGGCTGATTTTTCTTTCTTTTAGTTGTTGTCCCTGGAGCCCCAAATTTTCCCTTAAGTATGCAGCTACCGATCTAGGATGAGAGTCATCTTTGACCTTTATGCCACCACCTACCCCTGTTTGCTTTCAAGAGCAGCCACTGAGAGGTGGGGGAGATAAGAGATCAACCAAAGGACTTGTGTGCATGCATATAAGCAGAACCCATGAACACAAGACACTGGGGGGTTGGGTTTGCCTGGGGAGGGGGGGTGCAATGGGGAGATATGTATACATGTAACACAATAAAAAAATAAATACATAAAATAAAAAATAAAAACTCTTTAAAAAAAAAAAAGAGCAGCCACTGGCACATATACCCACCCCAGTTTCCATTCCCTCTCCCACTCTCTACGTCCTAGTGCCCCTCGGATCTCGGCCACAGCCTTATGATGTGACTCACCTCTGCTCTTCCACCTTTCAACCTAAGCGACACAGCTTCCAGATTCATCATCGTAACAGCAGGCCCCCAAGCTGCTCCCAACGCTAACCACTGAGCCACGATGCCTGGGCCCTATTATCACTTTTCTACCCTTCAAGGAAGATCTAGTACCTGGCAGTACTTGACAAATGTTAATTTTTTTAAAATGACGTTTTATACTGTGTTACTGCTCCATATGTCCTGTATTAAACAGAAGGTATGTAGCTTTGGAAGGCAGTCTGCAAAATAAAACTCAGGACACACAAATCCTATTTTCCCGCTGATGTATACGGGCCCGAAGGACCAGGGATGTGGGAAAGAAACAACGGCCAAGATTCCATGTATCTGAAGGATGGCTGCCATGTTGCTCTGCTCTCTGCTGCTTTTCAATCCTGAAAACTGAACGGCTGCTGAATAATAGGAGATGTCAGTCACGGGCTTTCTCTAAACCAGGAGAAGTCGCTCAGGAAGCCAATGTGCAAGCTGATTCTTGGGCAGTTCTGGAAATTTCTTTTTGTGTGGCTTCCAAGGTAGGATTGTCCTTGGCGTGAGCAGGAATATTTTTAAAGAATGAAAACAAAGAAAAGAGGTCTCCTCACAGCGAGGCATTAACTTTAATGGACTTTCTGTTTAATTGCCAGTTGATTTTACTGTAGCAATTATGATTTCTGTGATAGAGTGCCTTGGAAAGAGGTGAATCTAGGAAACTTAATTTTTACTCATTACATCCTGTGCTTGATTCGATGAAACACGATCAATACAGTCTTTCCTCGAAGTGCGAGAGGGAGGAGAGGAATGAAGGAAAACCCACATAATACTTCTGACTCACCAAAAAGTTAACGACTAATAATCGACTGTTCACCAGAAAAAAGCCTTGCAATAATATGAAGTTGATTAATACGTATTTTATCTATTATATGCATTACATACTGTATTCTTACAATAAAGTAAGATAGAAAAAAAATGTTATTGAGATAATTATAACCCTGGCCAGCTGGCTCAAATAGGTGGAGCATCATCCATACACCAAATGGTTGTAGGTTCGGTCCCTGATCAGATGCACACAGGAAGCAACTGATTGATGTTTCTCTCTCTCTCTCTCCCTCCCCTTCTCTCTCTAAAATCAATTATACATGTACACACACATATATATACACACACATCTATATGTATATACATATATAAATATGTAGCTATATCCTCATGTGAGGTTTAATTTTTAACCATAAAAAAAGGAGAAAATACATACAATATCCACATATAAGTGGACCCGTACAGTTCAAACCTGTGTTGTTCAAGGACCAACTGTAATGCAGAAAGCATTTTGATCATCCAGAATGATCTGTACATACCAAAAATTTTAATGCAGGTCAAAAGCTCGGGTATATATTATAAAGCAGAAGGTACAGAGATGAGTAACTTTCAGACAAAAGGTAGTCTTCTTTTTTTCTGTACAGAAAAAAAGCATCTTACTGGGCAATAGCAAAAGCAGCCAAAAATGTCAGCCCTCCTTAACTGAACTGAAAAATTACTATGAAGAAAAACCTTTGAAAATGGGAAAGTAACCCCAGCAGGTTAGTTTACGACGGGTCTCACGCTGGAATTCCGGGGAACATTCTGTCTTGACATGAGCAGGGTAAACAGCTTGCTGCCCGCGTCTGCCTCCCACATGAAGCAGAAAGAATGTGCTGTGTGTTGGAGGAGAGAGGGGAGGCTCAGATTGGATCGTTTTATATCAAAAACAACTGGATCATTTCAGCCATAACAAAATAACTCCACTGCGGATGATCGTCTAAGAATATAATCTGGGACTGCGCGACGATTGAAAAGCACAACTTAATACACCCCGGGACTCTGGAGACTTTCCCAAATACTTCTGGTTTGCAATCTAGGATTTCAAAATAAGATGTTTTACTTTCACAACAGATCCGCCTGGCAGGGGACCGCTGCGTCTCAGCTGTCACTTAAGTAGAACGCTATCTTCACACCTTGCCTTGGTGCCAGACCTTGAACGTGCGGTGCCTGCCTTCGGAGGGATTATGACCCATAAATCGAAATTTTCTGTAAGTCAGGCTGCTAATATTTACGGCGAGCGTTACCCTTACTTTCCTTATGTCATGAAATAAAAATACCTGCCGGTTAATTTTCCAAGGAAATCCACGTGTCACCTGCACACACACGCCCGTCACCAGAGCTAAAGGCTTTAGATTACGTAAGACGGTGACATACCGCATTCTCTCGCATCAGACGAGGTCGTAGGGGGGAGAAAGCAAGTGAAAATTCTAACCCTATCTTATTTATTTGTATTGCTTGTAATATGTGGTGCTATTATGGTTGGCAGCAAAGAACCTTAAATTACCCAGACTCCAAGAGGGGAGGCATTATTAGGGTTAGGTATTTCACAAATGTAGCGGGGGTTGATTTATAGGTTGAAAACACACTTATTCGTTATTCAGAAGTTTCAAGCAGTTCGAAATTATGCAACTCGGGCTATGTTTTTGATATAAAATAAAATTCCGTGAGGTGGCTGCTAAAAGATAAGAAAAAAATGTAATAAAAATTAGGAAAGGAGAATATTTTTATCAAAATTTAAGAACGCAAGATATATACTAGCATATTTTATTTAGGCCTCTCAAATATCACTTAAAATATCCCAACAGAGCAGTGTTGTCAGACTTAAGCCAGAGGCATGACTGAAAGAATACATTTATAAACGAGGGACATTAGAAGCTAGGATTAGGCAGAAACCGGTTTGGCTCAGGGGATAGAGCATCCGTCTTCGGACTGAAAGGTCCCAGGTTCGATTCCGGTCAAGGGCATGTACATTGGTGGCGGGCACATCCCCGGTAGGGGCGTGCAGGAGGCAGCTGATGGATGTTTCTCTCTCATCGATGTTTCTAACTCTCTATCCCCCTTCCTTCCTCTCTGTGAAAAATCAATAAAAAATATATATTAAAAAAATACATTTAAAAATAAAAAAGCTAGGATTAGGTCATGGGAGGTAAAGGTTTTCTTAATATCTTTCAAGACAGCGTGTCACAAAGCTAAGCACATGCCACTTCAAAAACATGGACACAAAGGTCATCACAATGACAGATAAGTTCCACAATCAGGCTCTGCAAACACAGGCATCTCTGGCACATTCCGCCCCGCGCTGAAAGCCCAGGCAAGGGTTCCAGTTGGTCACTGCCGCCCCTGAGTGGCAGGCCTCCTGGGCATGGACTGGTAAACGCTCCAGCTCCGCTGGTGGGCACTGACATGACGAGGCAGCTGCCCCGAGACCCATACCAAGACCCACATGCGTGTGCCATGATGTGTCCACTAGACGCTGGCCTCCTCAAAAGACTCAGGATGCTCGCCCTTAACCGCCAACATCTTTAGAGAAGAAAAACCCATAACTTGCCCTGTTACCCTGCTCCCAAGAACTCAATGACTTAAGACCTCAAAACCTCCGACAAAAATGTAAGGGGAAGTATCTGAACGGGATTTAACATTTCTACTCCTTTATAACGAAGAACTGGGTAATGAGCATGACTAACGTAACAAGCGTTAGAGCAAGCACTGCGCTGGCAAAGGAACCCCCCAGGTGAGGGCGATCGGTGGCGCTGATGGCACATAACAGGGGAGTGAGCTCCCACAATTATCCGCTCAGAGTTCCACGTCTGTTAAAGCGGGGTATCGCCAACATGACCCCTGCCTTCAAAAGAACCCGAAGAGAGCCATGTGTCACCGCGCTATCAGCACTGTCTGGTACTCAGACCCTGCACAGTCCTGTCACTCAAAGTCCCTGATGCTGTCGGGGAAGAAAGGGTGACCAGAGTGTTGGAGCCGGGCAGGTGTGGCTCAGTGGATAGAGCGTCGTGTCGGCCTGCGGACTGAAGGGTCCCAGGTTCGATTCCAGTCAAGGGCACAGACCTGGGGTTGCGGCTCCATCCCCAGTGTGGGATGTGTAGGAGGAAGTCGATCAGTGATTCTCTCTCATCACTGATGTTTCTCTCTTTCCTTCTCCCTTCCTCTCTGAAATCAATAAATATATATACATATATATATATATTTTTTTTAAGTGTTCGAGCATGGCAGGTGTGGCTCAGTGGTTGTGTCAACCTATGAGCCAGGAAGTCACGTTGTGGCTCAATCCCTACTAGGGGACGTGCAAGAAGTAGCCGATCAGTGATTTTCTCTCATCACTGATATTTCTCTCTCTCTCTCCCTCTCTCTCTGAAATCAGTAAAAATTTATTTTTTAAAGAGTACTGGAGAAATGGAACTAGCAGCTCTTTTTGCTCTTCCTAAATTAAAGCATCGGCCTTAGTCACCCAACCAACAGCCTTTGCTTTCCTGGGCGTCTCAGTCAACCCCCAGGAATCCTGCGGACTCTCTTCGTCTCCTCGTCTCGTTCCCTCGCACGGTGAGGGCACCGGGGCACAGGATCGGCCACAGCATAGGAGCGGCAGGCACTGCCCGGGCCAGGCCTGTGGGGTGAGGCAATGCAGCACTCACTCCCTCCACTGCCAAGTGCAACGCCTTAGGAACAGCACGTGCCACACCCTCTGGCTCTGCACGGAGCCAGATCCCGCCTCGGGGACCCACCCCAGAACCCCTGTACCGAACAGGCAGACTGTCACAACCTCGAACATAAGCCCTGATCTTGCATAACGCCAAGATGTGCCTTTTACCTAGACCAGTGGTTCTCAGCCTTCCTACTGCCGCGACCCTTTAATATAGCGCCTCATGTTGTGGTGATCCCCAAGCATAAAATTATTTTCGTTGCTGCTTCATCACTGTCATTTTGCTGCTGTTATGAATCATAATGTTTCATACATGTTTTCTGATGGTCTTAGGCGATCCTGCTAGCGGATCTCAACCTGCTATAGAGCCTAAGACCATCGGGAAACACAGATATTTACATTATGATTCATTAACAGCAGCAAAACGACAGTTATGAAATAGCAACGAAAATAATTTTATGGTTGGGGGTCACCACAACGTGAGGAACTGTATTAAAGGGTCGCAGCATCAGGAGGTTGAGAACCACTGATTAGATCAAAGCGTGCCTCTGGGAAATAACTGCTTTTGCTCATCTGAGATTCTATTTGCAACAACGGTTCCTGTCAACACTGACACTCCGACGACTGGTACCGAAGGCTGTGGCCAGGGCAGCCACAGCGGGGCTCAGGTTTTGGCAAGCCAGAATATTCGAAAGATGCTCAGGACGGCTGCCAGGATCTTAACTCCCTTCCATTCTCAGACGCTGTCGAAGACTCAAGTTGACAAGCTCTCTCAGCATATCTACTAAGGCGGGACAGTATGTACAGTCTCTTTCTCGCAGTGATAAATAACCGTTTCCTTCTCGAAGGGCAAGTGAAAAAAAAGGAAGAGGCCAAAACCGGTTTGGCTCAGTGGATAGAGCGACAGCCTGTGGACTGAAAGGTCCCACATTCGATTCCTGTCAAGGGCATGTACCTTGGTTGCGGGCACATCCCCAGTAGGGGGTGTGCAGGAGACAGCTGATCGATGTCTCTTTCTCATCGATGTTTCTAACTCTCTATCCCTCTCCCTTCCTTTCCATAAAAAAATCAATAGAATATATTTTTTTAAAAAAAGAAAAAAGGGGAAGAGGCAGGTGAGAAGACAGAACAAGGAGGTAAGATCCTGGTGTCCAGGTCGTCTTGTCTCTGAGGCCAAGCCACTGAGCTGGTCAGAAAACACACCACGGATCCACATTAATAATCATGTACAGACCTCAGCAGGCCACAAGAGGGATTTTTTCTGATTCCTAACTTCAAAGCATAAAACGAATACATCCCCTTGGTATAATACATGTTGAAAGGCAATTAAAGTTGTGTCCCGTGATACCCTGGACCCTGGATTCCGGTCCTACTCTTTGGGAAGTTCAACTGCGGCGTGGTACGAGTTCCTTTTAAAAAGGTAAATCCTGGTCCCTTTGATCAAGACCGACTTCAAATAGAGGAACAAGGGATTTTATAAGAGCCAAGGTTTTAACGATTTCCTTCGGATCACCTGGCGTCACGGGGGGAAGAGAAACTTGTTATAGTGTTATTTATATAAACAGCACTCACCTATTTTTCAAGCATGTTTTTAAAGAAATGACCCACTCCCACCGTCAAGTTCAAGTTTGGGGAGAAGTTATCCCCACTTGGCCCTGGAGTGCTCCAATTGATACAGAAGATTTGATGAGCGTCAGCCCAGAGATGAATGTCCGTAAGAGGGTCCTATTTTATTTCTCACCGATCCTTTGACTGAATGTTTAATGCTAATATCTTATGATTTTTTTTTTAAAGACAAAAGGTTAAATAGTTTTTACAGGGAAAGAGGAAAAAGAAGCTACAAGGGCAACTTACTATTGCTAAGCAAATAGAAGAATATAATTTGAGTAATGTACTCTTTTATGAACCAAATTCTTTTTTCAAATAAAGTAACTTGCGAGTTCATATTTCAGGTAATATGGATCTAATAGTAACATTCCCCACTCTATATTTACACACACACTAATATTTTGATATCTGACATTTTTATGCACAAAAAATAAACTTAGCCGAGACCGGTTTGGCTCAGTGGATAGAGCGTCGGCCTGCGGACTGAAAGGTTCCACGTTCGATTCCGGTCAAGGGCATGTACCTTGGTGGTGGGCACATCTCCAGTGGGGGGCGTGCAGGAGGCGGCTGATGGATGTTTCTCTCCCATCGATGTTTCTAGCTCTCTACCCCTCTCCCTTCCTCTCTGTAAAAAATCAATAAAATATATTAAAAATATAAATAAATAAATAAATAAACTTAGTCCATTAACTCATTTACTTAATTTTTAACATTTTATATGAGGACCCCATCGTAATTTTACATTTCGTTCCACAGGTTAACCTTTTAAAAGGATACAAATAACTACCAAGAACCAAGGAGACAGGGTAAGGCAGATACTTTCCACAAAAATCGAAATCAATATTTTTCATGGACTAAGTCCCCATCATTTTTTTTTTTTTACTTTATCCCGAAACTTTCGAGTACAGTTGCAAGTTCTCTAAGTATTTTTTTTTTAAAAAGCATTCCTGCTGTGAAAACACAGTCGCTCGGGGTGAGCGGCCTGCAGACTGTCTCATATCTCAAGGCCACATCTCTGCAGATGGCGGCCCTGCTCCGTCCCGGTCCCCGCTACCTCATCCGTCAGCGCTCAGACATGAAAGCACGTGCCCATCACTCTGCTATTTTTCCAGCTCACATTCTTCAGTGAAACCTAAAGTAACCAAGTAAGTTCAACGAGAGTTTACCGAGGCTTATGGATCTGGTGTGATTGGCTCTTATGTGTCTGCTGTCTAAGAAGCCCCGAGAATACATTCCTGGGAGAAGGAGCGATCTGATTAAACGTGAATCAGCTCCCGATAATTAACTTGAAGAAATCCCTGGCAGAGAAAGAGTGTGACAGATGAGGAAACGAAGGCAAACGGGGATGAAAGAGGAGAGGAGGAGAAAAGGGAAGTAACAGGCCCGTGGGAAACGGAAAACGGGCAGTCTTCCTATGATAAATTTAAGACAAATGGCCAGTCTTCCTGTGATAAATTTAAGACAAACACATCCAACAATGGGGAGAGAAGGAGTAAGGCGGGAGCTACAGCAATCTGAAGGGAAGAGAGGAAACAGAAGGGAGAGGGCAAGATCTAGCCTGATCATAGTTAAAGCAGAAGAAAACCTAGGTGGTGTATGCCCGAATCTAACAGAGCGGTCATCTTGGTTTCTAAAACAACCTATTGGGAGAAAAGCCACAAATGGAGACCATTGCAACTGCTGAGTTATCACCAAAGTGGGATGAAGCACTCCTGGGCACCGCCCATCTTGAGATTCCAACTCGGTTTTTACTATAACCCCGTAACATCCACAGAATTCTGGACGCAGGAACTTGCTTAAGGCAGATCAAAAGAAATAATATTGCCAAAACCGGTGTGGCTCAGTGGATAGAGCGTCGGCCTGCGGACTAAGGGGTCCCGGGTTTGATTCCGGTCAGGGGCATGTAGCTGGGTTGCGGGCACATCTCCAGTAGGGGCGTGCAGGAGGCTGCTGATCGATGTTTCTCTCTCATTGATGTTTCTAACTCTCTAACCCTCTCTCTTCCTCTTTAAAAAATCAATAAAATATTTTAAAATAAAAATAAATAAATAAATAATGCTTATGGATATCCAACTGCCTTCGATTTAATTTTCTGTCCATCACACCTCTTTGCTTTATAGTTTTACCTTCTAGGAGGATAAACATAACCAAGTGTAAAATACCTCGTTCTGGTTTGCGCTAGTTCTGTTCCCACTGTAACAATACATTAACACTGCGCTTTGGGAATGTCGGTCTCCGGTTCGCTCTGGGCAAGCTGGTCAGTGTCGCTCCATCTGCAAAGCTGAGAGCCGCAGGTTCCGCCACCAAAGCGCAGACCTCTGTGCTGCTGTCCACTCAGTGAGTCCTACTTTCTGCACAGCTGTCCTAGCTCATCAGACGGTGACATCATCCGTGACAGCTGAACGTGACTTCAGCAGGCATCGCTGCTACGGCAGGCTGGCAGAGTTCAGAGTCCCTGGGAGGCCCTTCCACATGGGGTGCAGGATCTCCCCCCGTCCCCACCTCCATCCCTCCGCAGGAGGCTCTGATGCAGAAGTCCTGGAGTTAGAGCATCTCTAACAAGCTCCCGGGTGCCGCACTTTGAGAACCACTGCTCTAGTGGTTCCTCTTCTTCAATAGCCTCCAATTACCTGAACTAATTGCCCTGAGACAGAAGTCACGGACTAAGCCGGGATCTCATATAAAGCTACATGCCTCAGGTTAGCATGTGAGGCCCTCTCGTTAAGATTCCTCATTGATCTCCCTCATCTCCGGCTAACAAACCCTCTCACGATGCTTGCCATCTCTGCCATCCCCTCCCTGCTAAAAGGTTCTTTTCCTTAACTGCCAATAAATGGTCACGATGTGATCAATCATTTGTACGCATCCAATAATTCAAATATGTATGAAATATGTTGGTCACCCTGTGTAGTGCCATGAAAAGAACTGAGCTTAAAACCTTCCATAATTAACCTCAAACCAACCCTAAACACCCTCGCTTCTATGTTCACCTTCGAAATGACATTCACCAGGCCCAAGACTGACCCCAACGTTCTCCGAACCGGTTTTCCCAAGAGAATAAACGGAGGCAGAGTGAGTCTTTATATTCTCTTTGTTGGGCCTCTTCTATAATGTAGTTTCCATTTCAAAGCGCTCTCACAAGAGTTAAGGGCATAATAAAGATACCACTGCGTACAGTGGAATAGATCCACAATGCCTTCCTCTCTGTAGCAGGTTTTAAGAAGGAACTGCTGCCCGGGCCAGGTGGGTTAGCTGGTTGGAGCACCGTCCCATACACCAAAAGGTGGTGGGTTCGATTCCAGGTCAGGCACATACCTACACCCAGTCAATCCCCAACTGGAGTGAGTACAGGAAGCAACTAGTTGATGTTTCTCCTCCCCTCCCCCTCTCTCTCTTTCTCTATCACTCTCCCTTCTCCTCCTCTCTCTCTCTCTCTCTCAAAAGTCAATAAAAACATATCCTTGCGTAAGGATTTAAAAAAAAGTAATTGCTGCCGAAACCGGTTTGACTCAGTGGATAGAGCGTCTGCCTGCAAACAGAAAGGTCCCAGGTTCGATTCCGGTCAAGGACATGTACCTTGATTGCGAGCACATCCCCAGTAGGGGGCGTGCAAGAGGTGGCTGATTTATGTCTCTCTCATCAATGTTTCTACTCTATCCCTCTCCCTTCCTCTCTGTAAAAAATCAATAAAATATATATTTTTTAAAAAATAAAAAATAAAGTAATTGCTAATAATTACAGGTAGATAGATGCTTGATATTCTCTCCAGAGAGATGGAAACTAAAATACTTGAGAGCGGAAAACAAGCCTTCCATCTTGGCATTTCTGGAGTTTAACAAAACCAACAGGTGCTCAGAAGTTAAACAAAAGGATGAAGCCACTCGTATTACATTTTCAGGTAAAATATTTGCACAGATAACATTACGGCGATACATGTATAATGATAACATTTTATTCACTCTTTTGAATAAAATATCTTTCTTAGTCCTCAAAGTCCTATGAGTACATTTTAAAATGTGCTTTTACTCCTGCTTAGCTAATTTTTAAATATTTATTCATATTCTAGTACAAATCTGAATGAAGTCATGTAAGTTATCCAAGACTAATAACCCCATGGAATAAATGGAATTATTAATGATAAAGGAAGCTTTCACACAGACCCAATTAAGTAATTTTATAATTTTATTAAAGCATGACAGAAGAGTCCATGTAAGTGCAATAAAGTTTAATGGAAACTCAGTCTGGTACTAAGAGTGGGCATTATATGCCATGAAAGCATAAATTATAAATAAGAAATAATCTCACAAGTCTCTATTTCCTCAGAAATTAGCCAACATATACTTATGATCAAATTTATGTGTTCAGAGTTTACGGATAGCTATGGCAATGCTATATATTGTTTACACAGTCTGCATTTGAAAAATGAAGTTATTCTTTAATTAGTCATTTCTAAGCCAAAGTTAATGGTTGTTTGAAAATGAGGCTCATTACATGACTCTGTAAATGTACTCTGTAATAACTAACATTAGCACACAGCTGTACAAACATATTTACCATGACCTAGACTCCCACCACAGGTGTGTATTTTCCATCCTGACCATTACTAATATGTATCTCAGACTGGCCTGATTTAGCATTAACACTGAAGGGAAGAAATATTTCTTAAATTATTTAACTACTTGTAAAATAAAATGTTAACCCAACAGAACACTTAATATGTCATAATCCATCTTATTTTTTGCATGTTATGCTCTAACTTGTTCCAAAAAAAAATAAAAGGTTTATGGTAGCTTAATTCCCTTTTTATTTTAAGGTATAGTCATAATGAAATATTAATCTAGAAAGCAAATAAAATCAGTCTCAAAATAAATTATCCAAGTTGCATTTACCGGCAAACATCACTTGCAGCCATGACTACTATATTTTATGTTTTTCTAGTAACCTAGTAAAATAAAGCTTAGGAAAGTAAAATATTCCGAGAGTATAATCAAATCATTAGAAATCACTTTATTAGGCAAAGCAAAAGTCCCCGAATAAGCTAAAGATAAATTATTCTTTCTAAATTTAATAAAAAGTGTAATAAGAGAAAAGGTTTCGGCAATGAACCTTGACCCTCTTTTGAACATCAAAAGGAGTAATGTGTTAAGTGATACCGCACAAGTCTATAACTCTGTTAGTAAATAATTAGCATCCACAGTACAGTTCAGAACAAGTGCTTTGTAATGACTTCTGACATCACAGATTTTCTAAGCAGAGGTTTCGGGAGCTCACAAAAACACATTTTCTACCTGACAACTCAGATTCAATCTTGGAGATTCCTTTTTAGTGTTGGAAGAGTGAAATCGATTAAAAACCTCACACTGGCATGTAATCAGATACCTTCTATGTTTCCAGCGATTTCTAAAGATGTCTAACCCTGTACAGAAAGGCCCTGAGACTATTTTTCAGCTGCTGTCAACACCCATTAGCCTCATCCCTCCTGATCAGGGGAAGGAACCAGTAGGCTGCTGTTCTTTCTTTCCTGTAAAAGGGATCGGAACTGTAGGAGGACACAGCACACAGGCCAGGTTTTATTTGATCTAAATACACACTCCGAAGCAGATAAGGATCATAAAAAAACGGGTGTAAGCACAAAAATCAATGTTTATTCACTCAACTGTCTCTTTCTAAGGGACTGCCCGAACAAGGCACTAACTAACACGCAGGAGATCCACTCTCTAGCTTCTGGGCAAACATCTCTGGGAATGTGTTTGATATCTGATAAGTCACAGATCTAGAGGGATATTGTTCAGTGTAGTTGGGAGATAATGTCAAATAGCTCTGGTATCAAAGACTTTGACTGGAATGTCATGTTAGAGGGAGACATGCCTACACTCTGAATGTCACCAGAAAGCGTTGAGGAATGAAGACCGACTTTGGGGGTGATAAAATCCCCTTCGGGAAAAGGCCTGGTAACGTGTTTACATGGTGCAGGGCAATCTTTCCAGGAATGAAGGTTGCTTTCCTGGGAAACGGCAAAGGAAGAATCTCAAGACATTTGTGGGGACCTCATGAACTTGAAGAATCCAAAACCTACAGGTGTTGGTTGCACGCCAAGTCTGATGGCAGCTGTGCGGTGTTGGCCTCTTCACCTTGACAGAGGCTAATGAAAGCTCAGTCTGGAGACTTCTCGTGAGATTCCAGCCAAGCAGATCTGAGAGAGCCTATATGATCCATTCCGACTCTTGTTAATGTTTATGCAAATAATCAGGCTAAACTGAAACTGGACTTATTGCAGTAAACCCATTGGTCTTAATTTGGCCTTTGATAAAAATGAGGGTAAATGCAGGGGGCAAAACCGAGTTTCAAAAGAATCTATAACACGCAGTTGTGGACATTAAGACTCCAGTCCATTCATTGTCTTCATACTTTCATTTTCTGCCTATCAACTGAACTGGATCCTGAATTTTTCATCACTAGAGATGTTACTTGTTGGTCGGGGCAAACAACATGCAAAATCGGGGCCCAGCCAGACTAGGGGGCACCCCAGTGTCCTTTACCTGGATACTGCCTTTCATGGGACCATTCGCCATGGTTCTTATTGTTCTAATTTTTGCCCCAATAACATTAAGGTTTATAACACAAGTTGTCTTCACCAGGTTACAAGTCCTACTTGCATTCCAGGAACACAGCCGGTTACCAATTCTAAACACCATCAACAGCCTCTCCCACGCCAGGCCTCACCCTCCCTCTGCAGACAGCAAGGATCACCTGGCTCCCAAGGAAAACTGCCCCTCTTCAGCAGGAAGCAGCCACAGAAGAGACCCTACACCCCTTTCCCTCGAAGAATTCGGAGCCAAGAACGCTTGGGGGGAAGGGAGAGGGATAGAGAATTAGAAACATCGATGAGAGAGAGACATCCATCAGCTGCTTCCTACACGCCCCACACTGGAGATGTGCCTGCAACCAAGGTACATGCCCTTGACCGGAATCGAACCTGGGACCTTTCAGTCCGCAGGCCAAAGCTCTATCCACTGAGCCAAACCGGTTTCGGCGCCTTATGGGTTTTAAAAACAGGAATTTTAGGGGAGATCTCAAGAGAGGATCTCAATAGAATATTCATCAGCTTTCCGGGTATGTCCTTTCATGGTCGTGCTCTCTGCTGATTGGGGAGGGAGGGGGGCTGGTGATATAGTAGACAGTTAGACAGACATGCGCAGAGAAGGAACGGTAAGTCAGATACGGAAGGCTCCAGGGCAGAAAGTCCCGGGAGCCCATCAATGGAAAAAACAAGGAGGATAAGTATTTGGGGGTGAGCCCTGGTCCCCAGGATGAACGTCCCCTCCCCTAGTGTATCACTGGTCATGAGGTTCAGACCTTCCCCTGATCCTCCTCCCGTTAGGCGGCCAGTCATCTGGTAGACCCCTTGAGAAGAAAAAGGTGTGTGTGTGGGGGGGGGGGGGGAATGATTGGAGAGTGGCCTCCTAAGATTCCCAGACAAGCCCTGCATCCAGGCCTCAGTGGTATTTCAGTTCCAGGACCAGACCAGCAGCAAGGCCAGGCAGGCTGATGCCATGCTGACATCAGGACCAATGCGATGAGGAACGACCCCCAGCCCTGGCGCTGACCAATCAGCAGAGAGCACGACCATGAACGGACATACCTGGAAAGCTGATGAATATTCTATTGAGATCCTCTCTTGAGACCTCCCCTAAAATTCCTGTTTTTAAAACCCATTAGGCGCCGAAACCAGTTTGGCTCAGTGGATAGAGCATCGGCCGGCGGACTGAAAGGTCCCAGGTTCGATTCCGGTCAAGGGCATGTACCTTGGTTGCAGGCACATCTCCAGTGTGGGGCGTGCAGGAAGCAGCTGATGATGTCTCTCTCTCATCGATGTTTCTAATTCTCTATCCCTCTCCCTTCCTCTCTGTAAAAAGTCAATAAAATATATTAAAAAAAAAAAAACATAAGGCAAGGAACTAGAGCAAGCTTCTCCCTCTCCCTCTTCCTCTCCCTCTCCTTCTCCCTCTCGTGCCTTTTCCCACCCCCTCATTCCCCCAGGCTCACTCTCTCTAGAGCAGGCCCATGCCTTTCCCTTTCCCTCCCTCCCAGGCCACATCTCCTTTGCCTTTCTCCTAAGCACCACGGGCCCCACCTCTGAAAAGGTTATCTGCCACTGGCTTCAACTTTTATAATCCATCAGCTGGCGCAGATTTTTCCCACTCCAACCAAAGCTATATTTCTCCCATATCTCTAAGCTAGAGTCCCTGGGAAAGTGACCAGAACTTTACAAATAGAAGGATTTAATCAGAAAGCTTATGTTTTGTCTCAAAGAATGTGGCCAGTGAAACTCAGATGGCAGCCATTCACCTGTAGGACACCCAGACGCAAAGCAGAAGGAAAACAAGACAGGAAAAATGCAGGACTGTCTGTGAAGATTTAAGACGAACGTGGAAGAAGACAGATTCTCCTGATTCCCATTAGATATGGAGTATTTCTGAAAGTACATCCAAAAGGAGCACACCCCTGTTTTTAAGGCATGTGCAGGCTAACTAAGACACCGCATAATTTCAGCCTCTGAAAATACAGAAAAGTAAATATAATAAAACTGGTATGTACTTTTAAATTATAAAACGCCCAAATAAAAGTGAAAGCTGTAGATGTTAAGGGCTATTTCCCCGAGGGAGTGGAGCCTACCTCATTATTTCTGGATTTAACCCGACTATTAAGTGCAAAATTAAATTATTCATGACAGGTTCACTGAACTGCCTCCTAATAAAGCACCCTCGAAATATAGGCCTCCCCATAAATTTACGCGGCAAATGCCTTTTTAGACATACACAAAAACGAGATGCTAACAATATTTTAATTATATTTTTAAAATGTCATCACGTTCTTCTTTTTAAACTTTATTAAAGTATAATTCACATGCAATAAAACGTACAAATTTTAAGCATTTAGTTCAATGAGTTTTGGCAAAGGAATGGATACTCCCAATCAAGATAGCGAATACTTCCATCAGCACAGTTTTTCTTGTACTTTTTATAGCCAATCTTCCCAACGAACTCCAATCCAGGTAAACATATAATAGAACCATATAGTATGTACTTTTGTGCCAATTCTTTTAATCGTCTGTGAGAGTCATCCACAGTTGCATGTATCAGTCTTCCATTCATTTTTAGTGATAAGGAGTAGGTATTCTGTTGAATGTTTACACGATGATTTGTTTATCCATCCCCACTGAGAGACATTTAGTTGCTCTGGGTTTTTGACTGTTATGAATAAAGCTGGCATAAACACTCGTGAATAAGTCTTTTGTTTCTACAAGGGCGTATGTTTCTATTTCTTTGGGGTAAACATGTAGGTATGGAGTTGCTGGGTGGGAAGGTATGAGTATGTTTCTTAGGAAGCACACTTCTTTGCAAGTGCTGATGCTGTTTCTCGTTAGAGGCTGTAAGCAACTGAAGTGTCTTTTCAAGTCTTTGTCCCTATTTTTAAAAATCGTTTCTCTTTGTCATTGTGTTGTAAGAATTCTTTAAACATTCTAGATATTAGCCCTTTGTCAGACATTGTGTTACAAATATTTTGTCCTGTTTTGTGCCTTGCTTTTTCATTTTTAAATGGTATCTTTTGAAGAAAAATTCATTATCTTCAAGTTCAATTTATCAAACACTATTTTATCATATGAATAGTGCTTTTTTTTTGTCCTAAGAAATTGCTATAGTCTGAATGTTTGTGTCCCCCCCCAAAACCCATGTTGGATCCTAATGCCCAATCCATGGAGGTGGGGCCTTTAGGAGTTGGTAAATCCTATGGATGGGGCCTTTATGAATAGGATTAGTGCCCTTATAAGAGGCTCCAAGGAGATCCCTAGCTCCTTCTGCGATGTGAGGCTACAATGAGGCGTGCACCACCAAAAAGAGGAACCTCACCTGACGCTGTTGACATCCCAATCTTGGCCTTCCAACCTCAAGAACTGTGAGAAATAAAACCAGCTATTTCTAAGCGACCCATCAGTGGTAGTTTGTTACAGCAGAAATCTCTGCCTACGGTAAGGTCACAAAGACCTTCTATGTTTTCTTCTAAAAGTTTTGGTTTCATATTTTATAATATTTAGGTCTGTGATCTATTTTTAGATCATTTGTGTATTTGCTGTAGATAAATATACTTTATTATTATTACTTTTAATATATTTTTCTTGATTTCAAAGAGGAATGGAGAGGGAGAGAGAGAAACATCAATGATGAGAGTCATTGATCAGTCGCTTCCTGCATGCCCCACACTGGGGATCAAGCCTGCAATCTGGGCATGTGTACTGACTCAGAATTGAACCGTGACCTCTTGGTTCATAGGTCAACACTCAACCACTGAGCCACACTGACCAGACAATAAAAAATATTTTTTTAAAAAAAAGTGTTTGTCTGTTTATCCTGATTTTGGTTTCACTATTAAAGTCAAAATTGCTTTGTTAATTCTGATTACACAGATCAGTTTCGGATTTCAGGTTGGAGTATTCCACAGCCACATTCACACCTTCACTTTGCATTTCTTCTATTAAAGTGTACAAGTAAGTGTAGCCTGTAGCAAATGTCAAGCGATGGAAACCAGGAGTGAACAGTATTAGGCAGTATTCAAATTATGTAATGTTTGGATCGCCTCGTAAGGTTAATAGCATAACACAGAATCCATGTCCAAATCCCCAATTTAAGAATTTATTTTGCTGTCAAAACTTATTTCTTGCAACACCACTTATTGGACTCAGACCAAGAATACTATGTGAATAAATTTATTAACACATTTTTTTCGCAAGACTGAATCACTATTAGCAGGAGACAGGGCCAGGGAATTCACACTAACATATGGCGACAGCCACAAACAAGACTGACTGGGAAGCCTTCTCTCCTACATGCTCCTATCCGGGTTCCAGAAAGATCCATGTTAACTTGCGACTCCGTGTCAACATTTCCTGCTTTGGCTTTGGGCTTGATATCCATGGATTCCTGTGAATCCGCAATCTGTGCTTTGATTGCTAAACTCTAATTCTCACCGGAGAATTAGAACACTTTCCGTTTATCACTTGGAATCTGAAAAAAGGGAGCAAATCCCACATGGAAATACTTGAGTCTCTTTATCTCCCTACCAGATCCCCTCTGCCACTCCCATCGAGTTTTCTTCCAACAAAAGAACTCAAAAAATACAACTCTCAGCTATGACCGATCTGAAAATGATTTCAAGAAAGATCCAGAACTTTTCATTACTTTCTTCGTTAAGGCTTCTACTCTGGAACAACAAAGTGGAATAGGCTTTAAAAAATGTTTCTTTCAAGATTGTCTAAAATGAAAATTGTTTTCCTTGCAATGTCCTATTTTACTAACGTAATAGTAGCATCGTTAAAAAAAAACTCTTTAAAAATCATTTTCATTCGTTAACCCATGTCTCTAACATATTATTTTCTTTTTCTGTTTCTTGTAGCCTTTGCCCCAAAACATACGAATTTCAGAGTTATGATAACATATGGCTATGACTATGAAAAAAATAGTCACATGGGGAAAATGCTCAACCAATGAGCAGCTTACATTTGGAAGCAAAATAGTGTCACAAACAAGACAGCACCCCAAGTGCTACTGCTGGCACTGTCTCCCCTAATCAGGAAATCTCTTGAAAGAGCCCCTTTAGGAACTGCTGAAAAGCTTTTATTTGGGGAAAACAGATTCCCTATCATCAATCAGTTCAACAGACAAGACACACCAGGTAACTGGATATCCAAGCAAACCCTGGCTTTCAAGGGATTAAACCTCAATTTATTTAATACTCACTTACTGAGATTTTAAGGGTATTTTCTTTCCTCATCCTTAACCTCAAATATTTGACTTCAGAAAGGATCCCATACATTTTCCCAAAATATATCATAACCATAAAAGACAAAATCCATACTACTCAAAGTATAAAGTACATTTTAAAATTAGAATCGCAGAAAAAGTATTTCTTTTCAATGTTTCAAGCTAAAAACAAGTTACTAAATATACTAAGAAATCTCTTAAAAGTTTTTCAAGTAGGAAAAACATTAGAAAACAACTATCAGTTACTCAAGATAAGGTTGTTACAAGAATAACAAGAAAAAAAATGTTAGTTTTCATAGTTCTGGTGGAGAAGTGGATGTTTAGGAAGATTTAGTTACTCTCTCCCAGTTTGAGAGAGAAAATAAGGTTTACTCAGACACTTTCTAGTTTGTCTATTATCGTCGATGTTCAGCTGAATTTATCTGTTATCAGAATCTTCCGATAAAAACACTGAAAAACTCCAAGTTTAAAAGACTCCCTCACTGTGTTGGACATTCTAATCTTAATCATTTTTATACTGCCCACCGAAGCATTCTCTTGCTCTAGAAAACAAATTTACCAAAAGGAGAACTTTTTTAAAAATACATTTTATTGATTTTTTTACAGAGAGGAAGGGAGAGTGATAGAGAACTAGAAACATCGATGAGAGAGAGACATCGACCAGCTGCCTCCTGTACTGGGGATGTGCCCGTAACCAAGGTACATGCCCTTGACCGGAATCGAACCCAGGACCCCCCAGTCCACATGCCGACGCTCCATCCACTGAGCCAAACCGGTCAGGGCTAAAAAGAGAACTTTTTAACTCTTTTCATTCAATAAAAATACCCTGAAAACTACTTTTAAAAATGCTTTACTTCTTAAGATTTACTTGTCCTACACATGCAACAGCTTGCAAGTCTTACTTTTTAATTTGTTCAATACATGCGTGTATATATGCATGTGGGGTTCTCCTCCATCTTATTCCTGTCCAATTTTCACATGCGATACTTACTATGGGTGGCTAGTCGATCTCAAATAAAAATTACTAGAGGGCCTCTCTCTCCATTGTCCACCTATCACTTGGAGGTGAATGGCGGAACCTTAAATAGGGCCATGTTGGGACTATTTGGGGTATCTCTAGAGAGCTAAACCCTCTCCCAGAAACGGTCTTAAATGAAGCAACTGGTGTGAAACGCCCACTTGCTCCTAACATTCAGGCAGATCCACTTCGCAAGAGGGTGAACTCCTCCATTGATTTATGGCCAAGGACCCAGGAGAGTCCCAATCAGAACCCATGATTAGTGACTCCGATCAGGGACTGAAACGACCAAATGATGGCGGGTCAGCAAGCAGTGTCAGTCCTGTTATTCTGACCTCTAACCCCGTCCCAACCTGCCAAATTAAGACAAAGCTCTCTTTCTATTCTTAAAGATATCATTGTTTTGAACATAAAAATATAAAAAACAAGCCTAATGCGATATTTACAGATACTAAAGCGAAGAAAAACACCAACAACATGAAAAGGCAATCTGCTACTTACAAATCATATAGCTGATAAGGAGCTAATATCCAAAGTATATGAAGAACTCCTACAACTCAACAGCAAAAACTAAACGATCTGATTCAAAATGGGCAGATCGTCTGATTTTTCCAAACAGGTACATTGATAATCATCAGGGATATGCACATCAAAACCACAATGAGCTATCCCCTCACACCTATTAAATGGCTGTTATCAACAAGACCAGAAATAACAAGTACCGTAATGGCAAAGATGTGGAGAAAAGGGAACCCTTGTGCACCGCTGGTGGGAATGTAAATTGGTGCGGCCACTATGGAGAATGTATGGAGGTTCTTACAGTAATAATTGAACTAGCTTTCGCTCCGACAATTGCACTTCTGGGTTCTTATCTGAAGAAAATGAAAATACTTACTAAAAACAAGATATATGTATCTTGTTCACTGCAGCATTATTTATAATAGATATGGAAACAATCTAAATGCCCATCAATGCATGAGTGGATAAAAACATGGTGGTAGGTATATACACACACACACACTCATACAATGGGATATTATTCAGCCATTAAAAAAAGAATAAAACCTTACCATTTGTGACAACACGGATAGAACCTGAAGGCCTCACACTAAGTGAATGAAATAAGTCAGACAAATACAAATTCCACATGATCTCTCTGGTATGTGAACCTAAAGATATAAATAAATACGCCAAGCATAAATAAGATAGAGGACAGATGTGTGGTTGCCAGAGGTAGGGGGTGTACAGTGGGAGAAAATTGTTTTTGTTTAAATAAATTGGATAAATAAATAGAGAGAGAGATGAGGAAAACAAGGTTAAATTTTAAAAAGACAATATGACGGTGAAACCGGTTTGGCTCAGTGGACAGAATGTCAGCCTGTGGACTGAAAGGTCCCAGGTTCGATTCCGGTCAAGGGCATGTACCCTGGTTGTGGGCACATCCCCAGTAGGGGGGTGTGCAGGAGGCAGCTGATGGATGTCTCTCTCTCATCGATGTTTCTAACTCTCTATCCCTCTCCCTTCCTCTCTGTAAAAAATCAATAAAATACATTTTTTTAAAAAGCCTTGGGCATTGGGCAATGCATTGGTAATTTGCATTTAAAAAAAAGATAGTAAGACATTTATAAATGATCACCTAGTTCAGGAAACTACCCTGCCGGACATAACCAGTGTTCTGACTGTGCACTGCAGAGCACTGGGAGCAGAAGACACCTGGCACGGTCCTCTGCCTGCCAGCTGCCGGGAAATGCCCAGATGCAGTGCGCAGCCGGGCGATAAGATGACAAGAGCCAGAGAAATAGGGGCTGCGGTCCAGGTATGCACACAGATATTCCCACAATGCGCCTGTCTCAACAAGCAGCACCCCACGGCGGACCAGGGTGACGCGCTCCAGCCCTCAGCTTGCCTTTTCCCATTAACCTGGCAGCCCCAAGAAACCCGATAACGTGCTGTCGCTGAACCCCATTCTTCGGCTCCTGGAACTGTGTTCCCCACTCTGAACCCGTTAGAGCTGGCTTTTCAAAACCTCTCCACCACACGTCTGTGTTTATGGATGGGTGTGCGCTCAGCCATCAGCTGGCCCTGCCCAGAAATGCCTGCAGTTCAGCAGCGGTACCCCGAGAAGTCCCAGAGCCGCACACCTGCAAGGACCCATAAGGAATCATTTTGAACAGCTAATCCTCCGCCGGTAGGTGAACCAGATCTCTCTGGAAACTCTGCGTCGGGACGTGATGTTTCCAATCACTCGTGGCAATTTGCAAGTCCCTTCTGGCCAAGGGTTTTTCTCGCTGCGCTTTCTGGGTCAAGCGATTGGCCCCGGGAAGCAAAGATTGCCCGGAGTCCCCCGCTTCAAAGGCGGGCGCGGCCCTGACATCAAAGTGCGCGCCCGCTTCCTCTGCCTTCGGGATTGACAGGGGTGAGGCTGGGGGAGGGAGGGACTTCAAAGGGCTGGCCCCCGGCCAGCCACAGCGGGGCTCGGCTGTCTCCTACCCTAAGCTAATCCTCCTGGAGGAAGAAATGCAGGTATCAGCCTCCAGAGCGATGGAGGAGCCGTCTTCCTACGGCCGCTGGAGCCAGCTTTGTCTGAAAACACGCTTGGAGGCTCTGTGGTCTTTTCCCAGGTCATTCTGAAGCGCACAGTAGGTGCTCAAGAAACATCTCTGAATGCACGCGTACCTGAATGGAACAGCAGGCAGGCCAGCAGGTGTGGTAGCTGTTCTTTGTCATTGGGGGTGCTATCTAATCAACCTCCGAAGATGGCTTGCTTCCTGCCTCGTGTCACCCCAGCACTCACGGTCCAGATTCCCACGCCTCGAACAGAGAGGGGGGACAGAAAAGGAATGTGCGGATCAGCTCTGTGCTCTGAGCTGGGGACGGAACGCTGGAAGATCCTGCTCCCCAAGTCCCTCCTCCCCCAAACCAAGTCCTCTTCTCTGTGCCAACGGCAGTAGAGTCACCACCTTCCCCTCCCACCCCCCATGAACAGCGAAGCAATCCGTACCCCCAATTTGGAATGTAAGTCCGAGAAATGTATCTCTATACCAACAAATTAGGCAAATTCAAACACACGCATATTAGAAATTTTAAAAGGACTGATGACATACATATGAAAGTATTCCATTTATTAACAGTTCAAAACTTTTTTCATTAAAACTATTTTATTAATTTTTAATATGTTAACATAGTGAGACCAGTGTGATTACACACGTGTGTGCTTTTTCGTCTTGATTTAACCCCTTGTGGGGAAGTGATCTGCGAGTCTGGTTCTAACTTCAGCTTCTTCAGGTACTTGGTTTAGTGGGAGAAGAAGCCACTAACTGGAAAGGAGGCGTCGTTAGCTGCCTTAACATGACACTTGTTTTTCGGTTCTACCCATCAGTTGTTAGAGGCCTGCCTCTCCGCACTGAGTGTTCATTGAAAATGTTCGAATGTGCGCAGCCAGTGTGGCTCAGTGGTTGAGCATCCACCCATGAGCCAGGAGGATGCTGGTTCCATTCCTGGTCAGGGGAACATGCCTGGGTTGCAGGCTCCATCCCAGGCAGGGGGCGTGCGGGAGGCGGCCGAGCAATGCTGATGCTTCTCTCTCATCGATGTTTCTCTCTCTGTCTCCCTCTCCCTTCCTCTCTAAAATCAATGAAAATATTTTTTGGTAAATGTTCAAATGTTATAAAGGGATGACATTAGCAGCTGATACCTCGAGGTGCCATATACACATAAAGTAAAAACAGTCCTTCATAGCAGACTCACATCTATCTAATGCGTTGCAGAACTGCGATTCAAGGCCAGAAAGCATGCTTGCAAAGTCAGTGCAATAATCCGTTTACTACTCAAAGCGCGTCCGCAACCAGCTGCAGCTGCCGGGAGCTTGTTAGAAATGCGGGTTCCCAGGCCTCGCCCCCACATATTGACTGAGCCTGCTTTTTAAGAGATTCCCAGATGATGTGTAAACGCATTCCGCACAGATATAATAAAACCCCTTAAATGTCTCATACCTGAGAACACTGAACGCCTATCTGCAGGCAGGCACTCCTAGAGAACTCAACTTCACGTGGCCCGCCATCCAGACATTGTAAAAGCCTGCAATGACTTACATTTCAGAGAGGCAGAGACACTAACTATCTATTTATCCGTATTTTTTCACCTTGATAGCTCACAAGACACATGCACGCTCTGCATTAGTCAGGCTTTCTAGGAAAAGCTTCCACAACATCATGACTATCTGAACCCTCATATTGCACGTCCATGTAAGCAATAGTCACTGTATTTTCTGCAAAACCGCTCTACGCCCCCTAAAGTGTGCACTGCTCAAAGGCATGCATCACGTTAAGAAACAGTGCAGCGCCTCAGTACAGAGCAGCAACACAATCAATATTTGCTAAATGGGTGAAAAAAACAGCGATCACCTAGGGCCCCCGTCAGGTGGGCACCGTGAACACCGCATGTCCATCCCATATCCTCACAACAACCTGAGGAATAAGAGGCAGAGGCTGAGGGAGGGGAAGTAACTTACCCCCCATCACATGCCTGGTAGGGAACAGGCGTTCAGTTCAGCTCTCACTTCAAAGCCTGTGAGCTAGACCCGTGGTTCTGAAAGCAGGCGGATCCCAGAATCACCCCGAGAACCGTTAGCCATTCCCCACTTCTCTGCGTCCCTTTCTGGCCTGCTCTGACACCTGGAACCATGTTCCACACACTCACACAGTAACAGATAAATACAACCCCAAACCGAATGAACACAGTAACACATGGTCCTGACTATCTCATCAATAACATACAGATGGTCCTGACTATCTCATCAATAACATACAGATGGTCCTGACTATATCATCAATAACATATAAATGGTCCTATGTCATCAATAACATACAGATGTCCCTGACTATATTATCAATAACATATAGATGGTCCTGACTATAACATCAATAACATACAGATG
>JAAGEH010002526.1:8874981-8890003 GCA_011751065.1 Lasiurus cinereus | reverse complement strand
AATCAACTAATCCTTAAAATTATCATGAGCTATTAGATCAAATGGTCATGGTTTCTACCAGCTTTGCTAGCTCCTCAGAGAGAAAGAATTCCCCTGTTACCATGTAGTGCTTGGAGGGAGGCAACCAATCGATGTTTCTCTCTCTCTCTCTTTCTCTCTCTCTCTCTCTCTCTCTCATTTCCCTCCTCCCTCCCACTCTATTTTAAAGCAATGGAAAAATATCCTCAGGTGAGGATTAATTTTAAAAAATGTAGTGCTTGGATCAGATCTTGATTATAATCTCATGGGTCTTTAAAAGATATTAATTTGGTGTTACTTTAATGAAAAAAATAAAAGCTTGCTATAAGAGCAACCGATGATATATAACACACAAATCTTACCTAAAAAAAGGATTAGTATTTTATTTCCTCAATCCCAAATACACTCAAATTGTTGGACATTTTTCTTACACTTTAAATTGACTAATTTTTACATTTTATGTGAAGAGCTGCTTTGTTAGTGCTATGTGAAAGCTATGATTAAGAAACTCCCAGTAAATATTTACATTCAAAAATATTTTTTCTTTTATTAGTACCTGTGATTTAAACCAAACAAACCACCTTTTAGGCCCTGAGGCACCCCTAATGCTGGAAAATTACAAGGACATTTACACTTATTTGGAGTTACTGAAGGCTCAGAGTCTTAGAAAACTTATGAAAAGTCACAAAATGCAGAAAATTAATTTTGTTCCCTTTTAAAAAGAAGACTGTAATTACACCAAGCAATTCATTTCCTGGCAAAAGAAAGTCTGAGTCTTAATTAAATCAAGGGTGCTGTGAGAATTTATTAGCCTTGGTTTCGCATGGAAACAATATTCATCTTTCATTGGTGAATATACTAGTTTAATTAATTTATTGCTAAATACAAAAGATTTCTGAAATAACTAAGATGAAAAATATTTAACATTATGTGAATCAAGAAAAAGGAAAAGCATGTCTAAAAATTATCTTTGAGATGTTCCTTTTTTGTATAGATGTTGCTACTGAAGAATCTGAAAGGTTTTAGAAACACCAGAGTTGAGCCAATCAGTAGCCAGATAATCTGTATTTTTCTTCAATGAAAAATCTATTACCTGACTTCACTGTTCTAACTGTCTTAAAAAAGAATCCTAAATACACAAAGCTATGGATTATTTTAATTTCTACTTATTAGATCTCTTTACTAACAAAAGCAATAGATGCCTCCTCTAACAAATTGAATAACATAATGATAAAAAGTTAATAATTCCTCTTAATCCCATTCCATGAGATAGTTAATGCTAACTACCTCGTTATCTCTCCCTGATGCTCTTTCAACTACTGGACTACTACATCCCCTGTGGGTTATGTTCCTGGGATGTCTGTACTCCTCAAAGAAAATTGTGAATTATCATAGAACACAACAGGCAGCCCAGAAGTGAAAACTCAAACAGGAACAAAAACAGAACTTCGGCTAAAAGTACAGAGACATTTTTAGAAATTTGGCAAGCATATCTGCCTTTACTAGTTAATACCGTGTGTGTGTGTGTGTGTGTGTGTGTGTGTATGTGTTTGTGTGTGCATGTGTGTGAAAAATCAGTGATATAGGCCGGTGCTGAAGCAATAAAACAAAATATGCATCAGGGAATCTGAGCTAATAAAAGAGTAATATGCAAATTAACCATCACTCCATCACACTCACAAAGCCATGCCCACCAGCCAATTAGGATCAAGAATGCAAATTAACCCCACCAAGATGGCTGTAGCCAGAGAGAGAACAGGAGGGAGGCTTGGGTTTCCCCAGCGATGAGGGAAGTCAAGCATTCTGCACACCCTGGCTGGCCCAGGCTGTCACTCCAGGCTACAAAGTTTCAATTATAGAAGATAAATAAATCCCAACAAAAATGGCAGTAGCCACGAAGCTGGAGAGATCAGAAGGCTAGGGTTGCCCCGGCAGCCCTGGCCTGTGTTGGCCTCTGCTAAAGGCTACAAAGTTTCAATTATAGAAGATAACTAAATCCCAACAGAAAAGGCTGCCTCCACAGAGCGAGCAGAGGCTTGGCTCCGTTCCAGGCTACAAAGTTTCAATTGTAGGAGATAAATAAATCCCAGATACCAGGGCCTCTGCTTGGGTCGCCGGGGGTGTGTGGCTGACCTACAAACTACCATAGGCCCCTCTCCCAGGCCAACCTATGCCCCAAGGGAACACCCATCCTGATCTGGGACACCCTTCAGGGCACACCAGCTGGCCCCCACCCGTGCACCAGGCCTCTATCCTATCTAATCCTACCTAATAAAAGAATAATATGCAAACTGACCATCACTTCAACACACAAGATGGCTGTCCCCATGTGGACACAAGATGGCCACCACAAAATGGCCAGCAGGGGAGGGACATTGGGAGGGACCAGGCCTGCAAGGGAGGGCAGTTGGGGGAGACCCAGGCCTGCAGGGGAGAGCAGTTGGGGGGAACCAGGCCTGCAGGGGAGGGTAGTTAGGGGTGACCAGGCCTGCAGGGGAAGGCAGTTAAGGGTCCCAGGCCTACAGGGGAGGACAGTTAGAAGCAAACAGGCTGGCAGGGGAGTAGTTAGGGGGTGATCAGGCTGGCAGGCAGAAGTGGTTAGGGGCAATCAGGAAGGCAGGCAGGCAAGCAGTTGGGAGTCAGCAGTCCTGGATTGAGAGGGATGTCCGACTGCCCATTGGGATCGGGCCTAACAGACAGTTGGACATCCCTCGAGAGGTCCCAGATTGGAGAGGGTGCAGGCTGGGCTGAGGGACACCCCTCTCCATGCACAAATTTCGTGCACCGGGCCTCTAGTCTGATATAACAATCCTACCACTCCCAAAGTATTTTTTAAGTGACAATTTGGGGATTTTAGCTTTATATGTCCATAATTAAAAGATATGAAGCCATAAAACTTTGCTGTCAGTAATTTAATTGTGGAAAAAAAGATGATTAAAGTGATACTTTTTTAGTGTTTTTCTTTAAATAGAAAAGGCTTTCAAGACTGAAGTGCTTTAAATGTCGTGACTTTTCTATTTGTTGTGAAAGATGCAGACACCTGGCACTGCCCCTATAAACATGGGGAAACATTTCTAAAGAAATGTTCCCATAAAGGGCTAAAGAAGCTAGGTTGCAGGAAAACTTCTTTCAAACAAAAATTAATTCCAAGCCAATTTTGTGGAAAAGTCTTCCTGAAAGACTTGGTTCTATGTTTAGTAAAATATCTTGTTTCTTTGAATGCTAGAAGTTACAGTGCATATGCTATATGTAACCTTCTTTAGGTAAACAGAAAAAGCAAGTCATTTTTTAAGCAAGTTCCTAGGAATAAACTAAGAGTTTATGAGCAAGAAGCTGTTCATTTTAATTACATCAGAGAGAAAAATAGACCACATTTCCTGAGGTTTAAGGGGGGTGGCGAGGGGGGCAGGGAGGGAATCCACTTCAAGAAGTAACATGGTGAATTGTAAATCTATAACATTTGAGGGCATAGGTGAATGAAACCCCACTGCTTTCCCCCAGATTCCTCACAAAGTTAGTCATATAATTTGGCAGTGAGTGCTAAGGTTATCAGAAATTTCTAGTCCCAGGCTCATAAGTTATCTTCAAGCATCCTTGCTTAGGAGAGCTTAATAATAAGCAGCAGGGAAGTGGAAATTCTTTTTGCCTTGACAGCAGGGGGGATCGGAAGAGAATTCTGATGAAGAACATATTTCACATCACCAGGGCTGACAAATGTGAAAAATGTGCCAGACTCTGCTGGCTGCAAGTTTTATAATTAGAAATACTGAAACCTGTTCAATGGCGCCGCCCACTTCCAGGGGGCTTTTTTTTTGAGCCAAACAAAAGAACGATTTTTCTTATGTGGCAATTTTATTTATAGCTTTTTCTTGTTGCAGAAAAAGACTTCATATTTGTGGAATAATTTATCTGGTTTCATGATTTAAATGGTAAAAATAAAAAAAAACACAACGCACACACAAGAGTGTCATATGGAGTCATATTTCATCTGGTTGAAAGTGTAAAATGAAGATGTTGGAGAGAAGCATTTGTCTGAACAAAGTTTTATTCAACATCTAAGTCAGGCATTAGGTCTCAGCAGTGTGGCTATTTACAGAGATAACAACAACTTGTATTTACTCATTCATTTAAATCAGGGGTGGGAACGGCTGGCCCACGGGCCCTAATCATTTGGCCAAGGTATTAAGGGCGAGTTGATTAAAAGTTTGGCCAAATACCGCAGGCTAATGTTTAAGTGGATGATTTTGTATGGCCCATGAATGATGTTACAAATATCCAAATGGCAGAAAGAAGGCCTCCCACCCCCGATTTAAATCCTTAAAACATGTATTTGTCACCTACTGCCAGGGCTTGGACAAGATGCTTAGGGTATAAAACAGTATCATGAAGCCAAGTTTTCACTGTGGGAGAAGCGAGTCATAAATCTGGAGGATTGGGAGGAATCCTGGGATGCTGGATTTGAAATGGGATAATGACTCTGAACTCTTTAATTAGATATAGAACTTTAATTTAGACATAGATGTAGATTCACACACATACACACAAACACACACTTCCTAGCTCAGACAGACTGCAGATCTGAGAGCATCTAGAAGCAATGACCCAGTAGAGCGATGAACACACCCAGATCTTGATTTTCAATACCACTCACCCGGAAAGGGAGTCAGGGTCCCTTAGGAAAAGGAGGGGCTTTTTACACCAGAAAGTAAGAAATTCCCAACGAATGATGAAAACATATCACAAGGCCAGAGGAGCAGCTCGCAGGGGCTCTACAGGACAAATCTAGAGTCATTCAAGAATCAAAACAATTAAAGACAGACTGGAATGTAACTCCTTGAAAAAAAAAAAGAAGAAGAAGAATCATCTATGAGTTCAAATGAATGCAAATGAAAAATAAAGACAAGTGGAAAAGGAAGTGCTTCTTTACGGCCTAAAGCCAACTACTGCAGGTGGAAGAACGAATGATGGGTGCAACCACGGGGTGAAAGTTGAAGGAGAAACAAGCCATTTTCAGTCCCAAAGTGTTACCTCCACAAACCACATATTAATTGCAAAGAAGCAGTAACTGTCCAGGGGAGAAACCTGGTGGATATAATTTAACCAAGTGAAAAATCAGTAATATTTGTGCTCTGATACCCGTGTCTGTTGATATCATTTACTGAGAAGGGCACACCCCCCTTCTATGGTTTTCCTCTCAATGACAACCTAGTAATTAGACAATCTGATAATGAGACCAACCCAAATTGAGGGCTCTTTCACAAAATAACTGACCTCTACTCTTCAAGATATGTTAAGGTCAAGAAAGAAAAAGAAAGACTAATGAACTATTCCAGACTAAAGGAGGCCAAATTAGACATGAAAATCAAGTGGAATGCGTCATCCAGAATTGGATGGATACTGGACTGAGAAAAAAAAATAGCTACAAAAGATATGATTGAGACAATGGGCAAAGCTGCATATGGACTAGAAAGTGGTACTGTGTGAAGGTGAAATTTCCAGATTTTGGTAAGTGTACTGTATTTCATTATCAGAGAATGTTCTTCTTAGGAAATAGTACTGAAGTGAGGAGGGAGAAATGGATCCAATGTTGGCAACTTCTTCTCAAGTGGTTCAGAAAACCATCATGCATAATTGAAAACTTAGTGAGCAATTGGTAAACCTCAATAAACAGTATAAAAATATGGCATTTCCTTGTACCAACTTTGTAATTCTTCTGTAAGTGTGCAATGATATCAACATGAAAAGTGATAAAGAAACACAACATGATAGTTCTTCCATTCGGTTAACAGCTAAAAGATTCTACTATTTGTCAGACAGTGGGCACAGATGGACAGAACACAGATCCCTACCCTCGAGGACGCCCTGGTCTTGTTCTCTTATTTTTATAACAAGAACTGTCACAAACATAAACACATATTGTCCGTCCCCTTCAGCATTCCGACCCACAATGGCAAATGGCATCGATGGGGCATCTTGTGGCAGGAAATAGCTGCTTTGCGTGATTCCAACTTTCAGAACGTCGGGGCAAATCCCTAACGCACCCTTCCTTTTCCTTAACACCCCATTACACGCCTGTCCCCTGCTGTATTATGTCTATCACCAGGCGGGGATCTGCACGGGCCCCCGAAACAAAGCCGGCTGTGTGGGTGTGGGGAGGCCGCCGGCTCCAGTTGCTGGAATGTCAGGCCCACGATCACCGGCTTCTCCTGGGAAACGGGCAGACACCGCCTGTAGGTCCCGACCAAGAAAATTAAAAACAGTCAGCAGCCCTACCTGCCTGCGTAATGAATGACAGCCACGCATCCTGGAGCTATTAGTTTCATCTGGGCCGGAAGGAATCCCGGTGGAGGGATTTAGGCCGCGGCGCTGCTCTTTGCTGAGAATTTGGAAAATGAAACGCGGATTCCCCTGGAAGGAGAATGTGCCCCTGCAGATCACAGGACCTGCAGCCAGTTGCAGCCAGATCTCATATGTGAGATCTCATAAAAGACTGCCTGTCAGAAGAAAGTGTTCGACGCTCCCATTTGAACCCGATAAAAGATCAGTGACATCCAAGGTGCTTAAAATATTCACATCTTGGGGCTGCCAAGCTAAACCATTTAATCTTTTTGAACAGAAAAGTCTTTCCCCCCCCCCCGGCCCGCCCGCCCCCAGGACATATTTTTCAAAATATTAAATGTCCTGTTAGCTCAGACCTCTTGCAAACAGCTGCATTCCTTTGCGGAAACCGGAGAATGATGGTTTGCCTCTTCCATAATTGGAGGAAAATTCCAGTCACATTAGGTAGGAAGCCTTCAAATCGCGTACCTCCGGAGCTCAAAAACTGGGGTCCTCTTTAACAGTGTGCAGCACTTGAAAGAGTCAAAACCTTTCCCAGGGTGCAAATGGAAGGGAGGAAGCAAACTTCCCGTGGCAAACTTCAGCCAGCGGTCCCTTTACGTTGGTTTCTGTAAGCATGGAAAACACGGGGCGAGCGAGCGAGATTAACTGGGGGGGTCAGAGCCCCTGGGACAATGAATGAACACTCAGGCCCTCACTTAAGAAGCGTGGTGCGCGCGCTATCTGTTGGTGCATAGTAACGAGGTCCATGTGCTAACCCTGCGAAGGTTAAGACTCATTATTGGCTAAAATATGCTGCTTTCTAAACAGTTCAGCGTGCCGGTTACTTCCCCATATATTCTGCTTAATGAGCATAATGCACTTTTCCGTTGGGTTAGAACGGTGGTCGGCAAACTGCGGCTCGCGAGCCACATGTGGCTCTTTGGCCCCTAGAGTGTGGCTCTTCCACCAAATACCATGGCCTGGGTGAGTCTGTGTTAAAGAAGGGGCGTTAGAAGAAGTTTGGGTTGAAAAAATCTGGCTCTCATGCTCTAACCGGTGTGGCTCAGTGGATAGAGCGTCGGCCTGCGGACTAAAAGGTCCCAGGTTCGATTCTGGTCAAGGGCATGAACCTTGGTTGCGGGCACATCCCTAGCAGGGGGCGTGCAGGAGGCAGCTGACAGATGTTCTAACTCTCTTCCCCTCTCCTTTCCTCTCTGTAAAAAAATTAATAAAATCTATTAAAAAAATAAATAAATAAAAATAAAAAAATCTGGCTCTCCAAAGACATTTCAATCGTTGCGCTGTTGCTCCTTGGCTCTGCTGGCTAATGAGTTTGCCGACCGCTGGGCTAGCAGCTTTAGGAACACGGCTTTCCGGGCTTTTGAATATGAACTAACTGCTTACATCTGTCGTCGCCAGCAGGTCCTCTGCCAGTCCCCCAGCGTGCGACACCTGTCCCATCTCCTTTCCCCATTCCCTTTCTGCAAGGAGAGGGCGCAGAGGGCTGGGAGGGGGAAAGCACAGGGGAGCCAGGTGAGAGGTTCCTGATGAGGGTCCTTGTCAGACAAGGAAACCCCCCGAAAGGCACACACACCCCCTCACTCAGGAAGGTCCTCTGACACAGAAGCGAGCACTGGTTCAGCTTTCCGTTGGTTTGCCTTGTTTCTAGGAGTGGCTCCCCAGTGAAGGGAAAGGGAGTAGGCAGCGACCCCTCTCTTTTGGGAAAGTCTTCTCTTTTAATGTATGTTTTTACTGGTTAGAAAGAGAGAGGAAGGGAGAGAGAGAAACGTCAACGCTGAGAGAGAAACATCGACTGGCAGCCTCCTGCCTGCCTCCTCCTGGGCATCAAGCCTGCCCCCAGGGCTTGTGCCCTGACCAGGAGTGGAACCTGCAGCCTCTGGGTGCAGGGGGACGGCACTCAAACCCCGAGCCACGCCAGCCGGGTGCAGAAGGCCTGCTAAAGCAAAATTACCTCTTCCTCGGGCCCTAGCCATTTTTTTTTAATTTTTTTTTATTGTGTTACATGTGTACATATCTTCCCATTGGCCCCCCTCCCAGGCCTACTCCAACCTCCCAGTGTCTGTGTTCATTGGTGATGCTTATCTGCATGCATACAAGTCCTTTGATTGATCTCTTATCTACCCCACCTCTCCTTAACCTTCCTGCTGTAGTTTGACAGTCTGTTTGATGCTTGACTGCCTCTGTATCTATCCTTTTGTTCATCAGTTTATAATGATCTTCATTATCCACAAATGAGTGAGATCATGTGGTGTTTCTCCTTCATTCACTGAGCATAAGGCTCTCCAGTTCCATCCAGGTTGCTGCAAATGGTAAGAATTCCTTCTTTTTAATGGCAGCATAGAATTCCATTGTGACCTATCCATTTTTTTACTGCACTTACCACTCTCTGTATACACACACACACACACTGTATATGTGCATACCTATGTGTATGCATATATACGTGTGTAGATGTATTTACGTGTGTGTGTGTATTTATGATTTTCTCAAGGCCAAGGATCTCAGATGTCATGTTCACCATTGCACACCCAGGGCACATGCTCCGTACTCAGTTTGTTTTTGATAAATATGTATATGGTGCCGTGTTGGCTAAGCTCCATACACTGAGCAAGCAGGACTGATTACCCATATTTTTATGTACATGGCTGGGTGGGGGGGGAGGGGGAGGAGGTAAGGGATCTGTTTGGTAATTTGGGTAGATTCCTCCCCAGTGGAATCCACGCCCTTGAAACATTCTCGGGGCAGAGGGGAAAGAAGCGCTTTCAAAGGCACATTTTCTCCTCTGGACCTCTGCACATGGTAGGGTGTGTGAAGAATGCGCTACTTGGGTATCTTCTTTTCCTAGCGGGGTTTTAAATCGTTCGGGCTGTCAGGATGACTCACGTGAAGGATGATTTTTAGTTAAGAAAACAACTCGGGCTCTTCGGCCAACTCGGAAAAAAGAATCCCCCCGAGTCTCCGTTACTGTTATCGCTGACATGCCTGCCTCCAAAGGCTTCAGAGAAACCCCAGATGCTGTCAATCTGGAATTTTCCCTAATGAATTTATAACTCGTTCCAAAGCCATTGGTTTCTCGCTAGACAATTGGGTTCGAAAATATTGGATGCTTTGTTTCCAAAGTTGGCCGGGCTGTCTCAGACAGAAATGGAAAAGGAATTACAGTGAGAAATACCTACTTTGGCTGAAAGGGAGCTGGCCATATGGAATGCATAATGTTGTTTCTCTAAAAACCACTCACGTTGTGCAAAATAAAGCTGTTATACAAATAGTCAAGCACAGCACAGTACTGCCACAGCTGATGGATTACCTTCGAAGTCGATGCCTCTCTAATACCATGGTACCAATCTCTCTGCTCTCCGAGTCTAGACAGCAGAGCGGTGAGATCTTCCCAAGTCTAAGGAGCCCCCTCGTACCAATGAGGCAACTGGTGAAGAGACCCAAAAGGTCATCTGGGAGGGAGGGTAATCACACCCCATCCATCAGTGGTTCTTGACCTTGGAGAAAGCGAGAAATCCTCCGAACCGGGTGAAACACCATGGATCCTTCCCCTCGTCACGTGCTGTGTACAGTGTCGGGGTTCTTTAGGTCTCGGCAGGGCATTCAAAGGTCTCAGGTTAAGAGGCCCTGAGGCAGAGGTTCAAGCCCACGAAGGGAGAGGCAAGAACAGCCACTGGGCCTGCCAAACAAAATACCAGGAATTGGGAAATATTTACAGCTAATAAAAACTGGGGGGGAGAGAAAAAGGGTGGGAAGACTGGAAACACTAAAGAGAAAAGGGGAAATAAAAGCAAGCAGAGTAAAGGGAGAGAGAGGGAAAGCACACGAGGGGTGAAGGTTTGCTCTCACTGAACTTGACCGCCGGCATGGACTAAGTGCTGTTTGTGTGCTAGTGATATGCTCAGCATTTTTCATGTAATTAAAGCTTACACATCTTAAATGTGTAAGACTGTGGGAAACTTGTTGTGCTTGACAGCCATTTTGTAGTAAGCTCCAGCCACGTTAGCACTAACCTCAGGCTAGGTTTCTTTTACCCCAAACCCTCTCTCTTTCCCGCAAGCCAAGTGTTTCGCCTTAAGGGCTAGGAATTTTCGCTAACTTCCTCATTCCTCCTTCTTCCTATAACTACCCCAAACTCCTCCTGAATAAACGAGACTTGATCAGAACTTTGTCTGGTCTCCATTCCTGTGTCTCTTGTCCCTTTCATCCCCACTCCCCCTCTAGGGTCCTCATTGACTTAACCCGCAGGTCGGGACATAAGACCTGTCTTATATGCCCCACAGAAGAGAGAAATGGGTAAGAAAGACTGAGTCCACTGTTCAATAGACTAGTCAGTGACGGGGCTGGGATTTAGAGAGAGACCTGCTGTTTATCCCATGTCCTTACAGCCATGCCCCTCTACTACCTGCCTGTCTTCCTGACTCTGAGATGCAGCTCTAGACCGCTCAGATCTGTCCGCCTCCTGAAGACAATTGTCTAATAATGAAAAGGGATGCTAGAATCCATTATCTGTCTTAACAGACACTGACCCAGAATCTCGATGATTCTCCTCCAGATCTGAAATGCTCGTGATTTTATTTTCCAGTTTTGTTGAGATGGAAGTGACATATAACATTGTGTGTCGTGATTTCCACTCCAACCGAAATAGAACTTTTATGTGTGTCTTTAATTTTGGGCAATTCCATGCATCAAAAGATTTCATATGCTTTAAAAGAGTCACAAAAATGTCCTAGACATATGGCTTGTATGCCTGGCCGGTGTGGCTCCGTGGTTGAACATTGGCTCGTGAACCAGGAGGTCACGGTTCGATTCCCGGTCAGGGCACACGCCTGGGTTGCAGGCTCCATCCCCAGAGGGGGGCGTGCAGGAGGCAGCTGATCGATAATTGTCTCTCATCATTGATGTTTCTCTCTCCCCCCCCAACCCTGACTCTCTGAAATCAATAAAAACATCTATTAAAAATTAAGTTACCATTATAAAAAAGAAAAGAAATACGACCTGTAACAGCCCCCTGGCATTCACCCAGGTTACACAGCGAGGTCTTTGAATTGTGTGGCTTCCTTGCCTGGTACGTGTTTGTTGGACTGGCCGCCAGCTGTCTCACATTTCTTGTTTGTAACAATACTGTTTTGTGAAAGCTGCCTTCCCAAATCACAGATACTTTTTCAGCGACATTGATCTTGAAAGGTTTATGCTCTACAGATTTGATCTACTGCATCTCGGTCTGGTTTTGATTTAGGGAGCCTTCTTGGTATGAATACCAGGTTTACAAGTAACTTCATTCTTCTCAGAATTCCCGTAATTGGTATTTTTCACATGGTTACCCAGCGAAAAATAGAACGCATGCTTCAAAGCCGGGGTGCCCGCTGACAATGTGTTTCTCTTTTATAAGTGAATGGTTGAAATCATCTTGTCACAGGTGCGGAACATATAGAGAACAGATGCCTGGGTTTTAAACTGCACTGATTTACCTTATAAAAATACAAATTAATTACATGATTTGAGTCACCGAACTAGAGGACGCAGTAAGAGAAAACAGGATTAGCATCAAGTCGGAAACTACCATCCTTTGGTTAATATGGAATGTGTACGCAGTCCCTATTCAGGATTCACCGTGGAATACAGAGTTAACATTTTGCAAAGAAGAAAACACAAAAGAAGCATTCCAAAAATGTGGCCTCTGCCTTCTTGGTGATTGGTGTCATATAAGAACTTGAGGGTAGGATGTAGGGAGACAAATAAGTATTTTGAAATATAGTTCCCAGGAAGTTAGCTTAAAAATACTATTTAAATCTTCTCATCATCTCGTCCATACGTTTAGGAAAATGTCTCAGTGAATGTGTGCAGTTCTGATATAAATATTTTCACAGCAGCAGAAAACAACTAAAAACACTAGTGTGTATAAACGTATGTATTTTTCACACTATTTGTATTTATTTCTTTACATGTCTGTTTCCCCATTAGATATAAGCTGTTCAGGTGCTCAAGGCAGAAGTTGTATTTTGCTCAGCACCAGGCACACTGCGGTCAGTGCTCAATAAATACTTGTTAAATGAAATCAGACACGATCTCTGCCTATAAAGAGGCTGCAATCTAGAACACCTACAATTCTAAAGAACTGACTGTCATCTAACCTTGGTTTCATTTCTTCACATAATTATCTATACATAAAGAAGATCAGCTTTTGCCATTCTATAAGCACAGTATAAAAATTAGGAGGTCTAGCCCTAGCTGGTTTGGCTCAGTGGATGGAACGTCGGCCTAGGGACTGAAGGGTCCTGGGTTCGATTCTGGTCAAGGGCACATGCCCAGGTTAAGGGCTCGATCTCCAGTAGGGAGCGTGCAGGAGGCAGCTGATTAATGATTTTCTCTCATCATTGATGTTTCTCTCTCTCTTTCCCTCTCCCTTCCTCTCTGAAATCAGTAAAAATCTATTTTAAAAAATAAATAAATAAGGATAATGCAACCTTACTTGCATGGAAAGTGTGATGTGAGATGTCTGCATATGTAGACAAAGAATGAAAGAATATCCTTATCAGTGGTTATACTGTGATGGAGAGAGGAGGGAAGTACAGTGGAAAGCATTTTGGTGGCATCACTTAATTCTTTTTACAAGAGAGCTCTTTTATATAGCAGATACAGCGTAGCTTTATTACAAAACTATGATATTGTTACGCTATAAAAAAATACCATCATGGAGACCACATAACCACACAGAGAACTGGTGGCAGCGGGTTAATAAAAAGTGTTTTCACTAAGAATCTGGCTGGGCCCCAGCCTGTGTGCACAGGGACAAGGCCTAAACGCCGTGCTGTCACTTGAGTCAAGCGCGTGAGAACAGAGTCTTCTCCATTCGCCATAAATCTCTTCCTTGTCCTATATCCAGTCCTGGCGCAGACCCTGCTATTTCCTGGAGCCATCAGCCTTCGCCTCATCTTTGCTCCCCGTCCAATTCACGCTCGCTCCCCATCCAATTTATTCTGTCTCCAAACTGCCATCAACTCTCTCCTCTTCCCTGCTCTCCTAGCTCGGGCTATTTTCAACTCACACCATCCTTTTACTCTTGGTTGCAACCTCTACACCGTCACTAAATGTTGGTTCACGTACAAACATCTTCGATGGGTTTCTACTGACCACACACACACACACACACACACACACACACATATCATACTCAATGTGCACACAAAAAATAACTCAAAATGGATTATAAACGTAAAAGTAAAAGCCAGAAACTATAAAATTTCTGGAAAAAAAAAATCTAGGATGAAATCTTTAAGACCTTAAACTAGGCTGGACAAAGATTTCTTAGACAAGGTACAAAAAGCATGAATCATGTAAGAATAATTGATAAACTAAACATCAAAATAAAAACGTATGTCTTGCCAAAACCGGATTGGCTCAGTGGATAGAGCGTCCGTCGGCCTGCGGACTGAAAGGTCCCAGGTTCGATCCGGTCAAGGGCATGTACCTTGATTGCAGGCACATCCCCAGTGCGGGGTGGGGAGGTGCAGGAGGCGGCTGATCGATATTTCTCTCTCTCATTGATGTTTCTAATTCTCTATCCCTTTCCCTTTCCTCTCTGTAAAAAAAAAAAAAATCAATAAAATATATATTTTTTAAAAAATGTATCTCCTCCCAAAACACCATCAAGAAAATATTCAAAATACATAGAGCCACCAAAGGACTTCTAACCAGAACATATAAAGAACTCTTAAAATTCTATAACAAGAAGACAACCCAATTAAAAAAACAGGCAAAAGATTTGAAGACCGAGTTTGAATTTTTGTCATTTCGCTATTCCCATCCTTCTTTATATTCAAAACAACTCTTTCACGGCCTACAATTAAAATAAAGCAACTGCTATATACACTAGGGAGTTATTCTGAACTCTGTTGCATAATACCTTAAACTCCTCACTGAGAAATACAATTATCAATACAAAACCCATTGTAATTTTTTTCAGGCCGTTGCTTTGCGTCATGGCACAATGCCACATAATGCAGTTTTCTGCTTTCTGAAAAACTCAACGTCTTACTTAGAAACAGCTTTGAAAATTGGCTCACGGCCTACTTGCAACTGATACCGTGGCTTAAATACCTTTCCAGCAAAGTTACACTAACTTCAAAATATTCTGGGATCAACCATTAAAATGTTTTTGTTTCGGTTACAACACTAATGAGCACCAAATGTTAGAATTTGTTTTAACGACCTAATACATCAAGGATTTTCTTAAAAGCAAAAGGCTGGATCAGCTCTCCATTACATAACGAAAGGTAGATTAGTTGGTGCCGATACAGATAATACTTGAAAGATTTAACATGCTTAAGTGTAGAATCAAGCATTTAAAAAAGTTAAATTCAGAAAGGCTGCTCAATTAGCCGTCTTATTTTTGCCTATAAAAATCCCCAACTTCTGGCTTCTCGGCTACACTTGAAAGCCTCCTCCCCTTCGTTCCTTGCAGAAGCCACTTAACCTTCACCTTGATTTCCCCGCTGCTGTAAAATGGGCGATAATGCTACGCCTGACTGTATTTTCTTCTGCTGTGAAGGAATATAAAGTATCAAAGAAAGGAAAGAGCAGTTAAAGGAAAGCTCAGCATTCCAGGTCTAGTAAATCCCAGTCAGAACCACTGACATGACAAGATTTGGGGAAACAGATGTGC
>JAAGEH010002526.1:8848968-8874971 GCA_011751065.1 Lasiurus cinereus | reverse complement strand
TCCATCAGTGAACATTTTGGTTGTTCCCATATCTTGGCTATTGTAAATAGGAAAGAAGAGGATTGTGCATGGTGGTTGTAAAATGGATAGATGTCGGGGTGAGGGGGGAGGTCTGAAAGCAGGCACCCCACAGAAGAGTCCACAGCAAAAGCAGATAAATGGGGTCATACATGGGGGTGTGTATGTCTTTTCGATTAAAGTCTTTGTTTTCAGATCAATACCCAGAAGTGGAATTACTAGACCATACGGTAGGCCTATTTTTAATTTTTTGAAGAACCTCCGTACCGCTTTTCATAGTGGCTGAACCAATTTACGTTCGCACCAACAGTGCACACGTGTTCCCTTCCCTCCACATCCTCGTCAACATTTGCTGCTTCTTGTCTGTTTGGTAACAGCCATCCACTCACAGAGATGAAGCGCTACATCGTTTAGCTTTTGATGTGTGTTTCCCTGATGATTAATGACATTAAGCATCTTCCTGCATACCTGCTGGCCATCTGTAAGGCATCTTTGGAAAAACGTATTCAGGTCCTCTGCCCCTTTTTTCATCAGATCGTTTCTTGCTATTGACTTGTATGAGTTTTTTATGTATATTTTTAAATCAACTGCTTATCAGGTATATGATTTGCAAATATTTTCTCCCATGCAGTAGATAATCCGCAACTCTTTTTTAAAAATATATATATATTATTGATTTTTTTACAGAGAGGAAGGGAGAGGGAAAGTTAGAAACATCTATGAGAAGGATACATCCATCAGCTGCCCCTTGCACGCCCCCTACTGGGGATGTGCCCACAACCAAGGTACATACCCTTGACCGGAATCGAACCTGGGACCTTTCAGTCCGCAGTCCAATGCTCTGTCCACTGAGCCAAACTGGTTTTGGCTCCGCAATTCTTTATAGCAGAGTTTTGTTTAGGCCACTAGGTAGACTACAACAAACTGTAATCGCTGCAATAAACAAACACAAATGTTCCAGGGGTTCAATAAGAGAGACGTTTGTTTACCTCTCACATGACAGTTCACGGGTCGGTGAGTGATCTAGGGGGGCACAGAGCTCTCCTCCAGGGGACCCAGAAGAGCTGGCCGTGCTGTCATCTCCATCACTTAGTGTCATCCCTGGGCCCAAGACCGCTGCTGCCATTCTAGTCACTGCCCAGCCGAAGAGGAAAGGAAAACAAGGCCCTCCAGGGCAAGGGCCTGGGTCTTTCAGAAGATGACCCAAGCTGAAACCGGTGTGGCTCAGTGGATAGAGCGTCGGCCTGCGGACTGAAAGGTCCCAGGTTCCATTCCGGTCAAGGGCATGTACCTGGGTTGCGGGCACATCCCCAGAAGGGGACGTACAGGAGGCAGCTGATCGATGTCTCTCAACGATGTTTCTAACTTTCTATCCCTCTCCCTTCCTCTCTGTAAAAAAATCAATATAAAGAGAGAGAGAGAGAGAGAGAGAGAGAGAGAGAGAGAGAGAGAGAGAGAGAAAGGAGATGACCCAGAAGTTGCCCACATCTCTTCCTTTTACTTCCCAGGGTCCCAAACTTGGTCATGGGGCTCCATTCAGTGTCCGTGGCTGGGAAATACACTGGAGTTGGGTGGCCATGGGTTAGCTAACATGGGGTGGGACTAGGATTTTCTATTTCCCAAAAACAGGCCAGTTACTGGGGTACAGTTAGCAGTTTTGTCTGTATTATGAAAGATGGGGGGAGATGGTAAGGAAGGGAATGGGAAGGTGGAGAGGGATGTGGACTCCAGTAGAGAGAGACTGTGATGTAATTGGTATGTTCTAGAGCCTAAATCACTACAATTCAGTTCATGAAGACTACTGATTTTCTTGTCAAGGACACCAATATAACCCAAGTAAAATTTAAAAATAAGTGACCCTTTCTAAATGTGAAATTACAATCTTGCCAATAAAGCTGCTTCTGACACTGATAAATGTCTTTTGAGTTGCTGCATATAATTCAACAGAATATGGTGTCTGCTCCCTCAGGAATCTATGAAGGAACAGAATATATATTTAGTCTATAAAAAAATATTGAAACTCACAAGACAGGCACTATTTGGAATGCTCATATTATATCTATAGGACTTATTGCCAATGATATACAAATACACATGAAACCAAGATAAAAAACTAATACCCATCATCAATTGAATCCCTACTGTGTGCCTGATACTGTATGAGGTACCTTACATATATTATTTTTCATTACAACAACTCTGTAAGATACTATTTCATTTTATAGCTAATAAAAAATTAACATTCAAAAGAGGTTGAATAACTTCCCAATATCACTCAGCTCATGGGTAATAGAGCTAAGAGTCAGATACTTCACTTTCAAAAACATTAACTTGAAGGATCTATTTCTCTTACTAGTTGCACATTGACCTATAAACCCGGAGGTCACAGTGTGACTTCCCGTCGGGGCACATGCCCGGATTGTGGGCTTGATCCCTCAGTGTGGGTGTGCAGGAGGCAGCCGATCAATCATTCTCTCTCCTCCTGGATGTTTCTGTCTCTCTCCCCCTCTCCCTTTCTCTCTGAAATCAATAAAAATATTTTTTTGAAAAAAAGAGGCCATTGTCTTAAAATATATAAAGTCTTAACTCTCATCTATCAGTGTATGAATGCTAATTTGCACATATAAAAATATCAACAGGGTAGCATTTTGAAAGTGCGCAGCCTGGACGCTACCGGTGTGTAAGCTTGGGGTACATTAACTGGCTGGGACAGAATGTCAAAGGTCAGGCCTCATGTGCCCCGTTATCTTTCCCTGGACCCGGACCAAATTCCTTTTCTGGCTTCTCCATTCAATCGCTAAGCCTGGATTCCCGTGTCGCGGCCCACAGAGTCCCACCAAACATCTTTCTTTTCAGCACCGCGTCCTCCAGATCCCCATCTCTCTTGCTGATTGCGATCTGAGGCAGACAGAGAACTCAGGAGAAGCTCGCTGTTGCATCTCCTGCCTCTTTACTGTTAGGAATTAGCCCAAAGGGGCAGCTTATCTGTCCGGCGACAGAACAGAGCGCTGTGCTTTCCGATACCATCTCTTCTGAGACCCGGGAAGGAACAATCAAACATCCGAGGAAAGCTGATGAATACACCAGAAAGGCTGCAAGGTTCTGAAACTCAGAGATAAAGAAAATGTGTAAGCACCGTTCGACAAAGATGTTGGGTACACACAGTAGGGCAGCAAACGGGGTTCTGCCCTCAAATCTGAGCCTTCGCACATGGGTACCGGTGACACGCTGCCCGCCTCCAAAGACGGAGTCCACCCCTTCCATTTGACATTAAATAGCCCTTCAGGATGCTGTAAGAGGCTCTCTGAGCATCTCATTCAAGTCTCGTTGCAACAACCAACGACAGCAAGAACTATCCCTCCCTTGATAGTGCAGAGAAAAGAGATGAAGAAAAACTGTATTTCTTGCTCAGAGTGACACAAATAACCGAGGAGGAGCCGGGTTCCCAGCCCCGGTCTTCTGGCTCCATTTCTGCTCCGCCAAGGGTCTCGGAGGAACCATGAGTCTGGTTTCTGTCAAGTGAATTTAGAGCTCAATTCCTAACATGTGAAATGCACGCTTCGGAACCCATCCATCACGCTGAAGTTGCACACAGTCGTGGCAAAGCAGCGGTCAGCAACCAAAGGGACATAAATCCTAAGGAACAAGGCGCAGCAGCAGGCCTGGGCCTTCCCGGGTCCCCCGTCCCCAGGCCAAACCCACTTCCCACTCTCCCATATGCGTCTCAACACACAGTGTGAACATGGAACTAAGCTGTCCATGTTTGGGCTCTAAAATCAGAGACCAAAAGGCAATTGGGGGTGAAAAAGCAGCGAGTACTGGAGCGTAGCTATGGGACATCCCATGTTAACTGCCATCAACCCAAGACCAAGGAGTGACCTTAAACAAAGAGCGGAGATTTGGCTGGAACTGGTTTGGCTCAGTGGATAGAGCGTCGGCCTGCAGACTGAAGGGTCCCAGGTTCGATTCCAGTCAGGGGCATGTACCTTGGTTGCAGGCACATCTCCAGTGGGGGGCATGCAGGAGGCAGCTGATCGATGTCTCTTTCCTATCGATGTTTCTAGCTCTCTGTCTCTCTCCCTTCCTCTCTGTGAAAAATCAATAAAATATATATTTTTTTTAAAAAGCAGAGATCTGGAAGGGCCCACTCAATACCCCCATGTCTGCCACACTAATATGACTTCCTGTGACCTCCCCTCCCCACAATGCTTCCCAAACTCCCGTTTCTAGGACAACAGCAGCGTTGGCCAAAGGAATAAACATCCTTCATCTCCTCTCTGGGAAAATCACTCTCGCCTGTGGGGTACCGGTGGGGCCGTCACACCCAGAACCCTGACCAGTCTTGCCCACAGGATGGGGCATTTCATTAGCTGTGATTTCTTTGGCGTGCTTTTGGATTTTATTTTTAACTTACTTAAACTTAACATTTTTAACTCTTTTTTATTTTCACTTTAAATCTAACTGAAAGTCAACAGTAGCCAAAAGAAATGAAAAATAGCTAAAACAATCCTTCATTTAGAAGATTCTCAACTGAAAAAAAAACTACTAAGTGAAATATTAATTTTTTCTTCTATTTTTTTTGTTATGTCTTCTAGTTGTAGTTTTGAAATTGTTGTGAAAATACTCCAATTTTTGGTAGTAATAATAGTTTGCTATACATTTTCTGAGCAGGAACCAGAAAATGACAGTTCTTATTAAGACCTCAGGCATTAGAAAACTTGGTAAGAAGCAATGACGTGGTGATCTGACAGATCTGTCATCACAGGTCAGCTGGCCGGCCAGGGGGTGAGAAGTGTGCACAAGGTCACTGAGCCATCAGGTAGTTGATCAGGACTTCAGCCGCAAGTTTAGAGGCTCTAGGGGAATGGTCGGCAAACCACGGCTCGCGAGCCACATGCGGCTCTTTGGCCCCTGAAGTGTGGCTCTTCCACAAAATACCACGGCCTGGTTGAGTCTTTTTTGAAGAAGTGGTGTGAGAAGTTTAGTTTAAAAAATGTGGCTCTCCAAAGAAATTTCCATTGTTGTCCTGTTGACATCTGGCTCTGTGGACTAATGAGTTTGCCGACCACTGAGCTAGGGTCTTGCCCTTACCCATTAGACTGGTGGTTCTCAACCTTCCTAATGCTGCGACCCTTTAATCCAGTTCCTCATGTGGTGGTGACCCCCAACCATAAAATTATTTTCGTTGCTACTTCATAACTGTAATTTTGCTGCTGTTAATGAATCGTAATGTAAATAGCGATCCACAGGTTGAAAACCGCTGCTGTAGAGCCTAAGGCCATTGGAAAACACAGATATTTGCGTTATGATTCATAACAGTAGCAAAATTACAGTTATGGAGCAGCAATGAAAATAATTTTATGGCTGGGGGTCACCACCACAAGAGGAACGGTATTAAAGGGTCTCGGCATTAGGAAGGCTGAGAACCGCTGCTCTAGACTCTTCTGCTTGGCTGGCACTTGCACACAGTGAATACTCCGCTGGTTTCACAAATGAGTGAATCTCACTGCTCCACTAGATGTGGAGTCTCCTCAAACCCTCCCAGTCCTAGCCCCACGCTGGTCTCCCCCTGCACCCTCACCTGTGCCCCATACCACAGCCAAACTGGTCCCTCCGACACACCCCGGATTCCCACCTTAGCTCAGGCTCCCTCTACTGGGTGCTTCCTCCTCTACACTGTCTCCTCTTCGAGTTTCAGCCCGGATCATGATGTCCATGAAGTTTTCTCTACCCTCTCTGTCCTGGGATAGTATCTCTCATCTGAACTACTACACTACATTCAGCAATTATAGGGTATAAGATCTTCAAGGATAAGAGGTAAGAACTCACAGGTGTTTATAAATTCTCCAGCATCATAGTTCTACATACATCATGGACATTTAGAATGTATTTGTTAAATTAATTTAAGATACCCTTATTATCCAAAAATAAACGCATTGCCTGGCCAGTGTGGCTCAGTGGTGGAGCACTGATCCATGAACCCAGAGGTACTGCCTCGATTCCTGGTCAGGGCACATGCCCACAGTGCGGCCTCCTTCCATGCAGGAGGCAAGCAATCGATGTTTATATCTCTCTATCCCTCTCCTTCCCTCTCTCTCTAAAATCAATTTTTTAAGGAGATTTAAAAAATAAATAAAATGCTTACTGCCTCTGGAATAATCTCCCCATTTTTTTCATCATTGCCTAACTTAAAACCCTAATTCCACATGTGTATGTGTATGTGCACACATACAAGAGCCAAACCGAGCGGTACTCACCCAGATAACAATGCTGACATTCTCCACGTTGAAACAGCCCAGTTTTTAAGAAGAAAATCATCAGACAAGCATTTCACATTAGCACAATTGGAGGTCAGGTATTAAAGGTTCTATACAACTAATATGTACACATCCTGTAAAAGAAAGATAGGACCCAGGAATAATTTTAATAGTAACCACATGTTGAAAATAAAGCAGGCATGGAAATCCCAAAGGCACATCAGTCATAGGTGCCGCTATGCCCTATGCAAGTTCTTTGAAATCTTAGATATTGTTCTTGAGGGATTAAGCTCCTTCCCCACTAACCCTAAAACAAAAGCAAGCAGAGCTCAATAAAAGAGAGGTTACAGCCTGAACCGGTTTGGCTCAGTGGATAGAGCAATGGCCTGCAGACTGAAGGGTCCCAGGTTCGATTCCGGTCAAGGGCATGTACCTTGGTTTCGGGCACATCCCCAGTAGGGAGTGTGCAAGAGGCAGCTAATCAATGCTTCTCTCTCATCGATGTTTCTAACTCTCTATCCCTCTCCCTTCCTCTCTGTAAAAAAAAAAAAAAATCAATAATATATATATATATACACACACACATATATATATCTATATATGTATGTATGTGTGTGTGTGTGTGTGTGTGTGTGTATATATATATATATATATTTTTTTTTTTTTTTTCCCGAAACCAGTTTGGCTCAGTGGATAGAGTATTGGCCTGCAGACTGAAAGGTCCCGGGTTCAATTCCAGTCAAGGGCATGTACCTTGATTGCAGGCACATCTCCAGTGGGGAGGTATGCAGGAGGCAGCTGATCGATGTTTCTCTCTCATTGATGTTTCTAACTCTCTATCCCTCTTCCTTCCTCTCCATAAAAAAAATCAATAAAATGTATTTAAAAATAAAAAAATATTTTTAAAAATAGAGGTTACAATCTCACCTACAGTCACCAAGCACCATGCACACGATTTGACTTTTTTAAACGCAAAGGCCTCGGAGCCTTAGCCCAAAGCCAACCGTGCGGAGGGCAGGCACCGTGTGGAGAGGACCAACCAAATGCCCTGCAGAGACCTCTGCGCTGAAATGGGATTTAAAAGGCCAGAGGGAGGAAGAGAGGAAGGAAGGGAGGGAGGCAAGTCCCAACAAGCATCCACCAGTTGCACAATCTTCTTTTCATTGCAGTGACCCCAAAAATAAAAAAATAAAATCTGCTTGCAAAGAGCCCTTTGAAACAGCTGCGTGGTTTCATGGTCAAGTTGTGTGGTTTGTCAGACTTGACGCTATTCAAGTCGGTGATAAACACCGACTCACATGACCCACTTGAGGAGAAGGCCGGGGCATCTGTCTGGAGTTGACATTGGCTGTGCAAATGAATGTACTTAGTCACTGCCCAACATCACCCCTTACAAAGCCGGCGATTGTTTCGCCTCCAATGCTCATCTCCGCCATCAGAGCTCATTGACAGCCACTGCCAAAACCACTACATGAAGTCTGCCTGCTCCAGATGGAATAACTTGATAAAACAAGAACCTCAGTACATTAAGAAATAAGACGGGTTAAGCGCCTTTTCCATTAAAATATTATTTTTAACAGTGTTTAGCGAGCAAAGGAAATCACATCGTCTGTAGGTCATCATATTACAAGATTACATCAAAGAAGGAATAGAGGGAGCATGCTTGAAAGTTATTTTCTATTCTCGATGCCCGCCTAATATATACTTGAAACCAGCAGAATCAGTAAAATCCAGCACGTGTACTATTTTTATCATGCATGATTTTTCACTTAAAAAATGTATTAAAAGACACATGAGGAAAACTTCTCATTTCAAAACTCTTTTTGAGCCTACTTTTTTTTATCATCACCTGAGGATATTTTTTCCATTGATTTTTTTTGAGAGAGAGTGGAGAGGAGGGAGAAGGAAGGAAGGAAGAGAGAGAAATATCAATGTGAGACAGACACATAGACTGGTTGCCTCTGGTTCGCTCCCCTATGGCCTGGGGATTGAGCCTACAACCAAGGTACGTGCCCTTGATCGGGAATGGCACCCGGGACCCTTCGGTGGGTGGGGCAAGGCTCTAACCACTGAGGAACCGGCCAGGGTCTGAGCCTAAAATTTAAGGAGAACTGATGAGGTGTGCTTATCGTCTCTGCAGATGACAGAAGCCCCTGAAGAAGTCCTCAGAACAAACTTGGCCGCATTTCAATACGAAGAAGTGCGATGTGTTCGTGGTCATTTCACCCACGGCGTAAGCCTCGTGGAGTATTTGCTCCTTTTCCTCTCTGAGCTGCGCACAGGGCATCCACGCCCAGATCAAGTCATCCCTGGCCTGCTTATCTCAGAATCTGAGGCAAGATAAAACAACACTTCATGTCCCATTAGGAGATTTGTTTTTCTTTTTCTTCCTCATAGGGCAGTCAATATAAGGGTGTCTTCAAGTTTGGGGGTGGGGGATATTGATTTGGTGCTTCTTGAAGAGGAAAAGTATCTTTTCCGTCTACCCTTCTAAATTCTCAGCTGGATCTCTACGACAAAAAACTGATTCACAAGAGAAAAGTATACACAGTTATTCATAAATCTTGGGAGACAGGAGACTGCCTAAGGAAACGAAGACCAAAGCAATGGTTAAATCTGAGTGTTGTAAGGTTTGATGAAGAGGAGAATCATGGGAAATTATGACAGACAAAAGCGTACAGGCTAAGAGTGACACCCTGGGAACTCAGTAAGGCCTGTCTGCTCAGTCCTCTCCTCTCTCTGGTTCAGGGAGGGCACCTCTCACATGAGGGTCTTCTGACTTGCTTCAGGGAAAGGTCATATCTGATTTTATACATCATTCTCAAATATGACATCCCAGTCAAAGCCTTAGTAGTATAACCAATGCTTTCTTTTTTAAAAAATATATTTTATTGATTTTTTTACAGAGAGGAAGGGAGAGGTATAGTTAGAAACATCGATGAGAGAGAGACATTGATCAGCTGCCTCCTGCACAACCACCAATGGGGATGTGCCCGCAACCAAGGTACATGCCCTTGACCGGAATCGAACCCGGGACCTTTCAATCAGCAAGACTATGCTCTATCCACTGAGCCAAACCGGTTTCGGCAATGTTTCCGATTATGTCCTGTTACAAAGAAAATGGGTTCTTTATTTGCTGTTGTTAATCCTCACCCAAGGATATTTTTCCATTGCTTTTTAGAGAGAGTGAAAGGGAGAGGGAGACTGAGAGAAACATTGATGTGAGAGAGACACATCGACTGATTGCTTCCTGCACCCACCCTGACCAGGCCGGGGATCGAGCCTGCAACCAAGGTATGTGCCCTACAACCGAACACAAGACCCTTTGGGCCACGGGCCAACGCTCTATCCACTGAGCCAAACTGGCTAAGGCAGAAAATGAATTCTTGTTGGACTTATGTAAACAGCTATGTTGCCATGAAAATAAAATTACTCAATAAGATTTTCTGAACTCTGGGGGGATCACATAGGGAGGAAATTGTTTCATCTTTGTTCACAAAGGTGCATTTTACCAAATTGCTGTAAATTATAGATTGCTTAGGAGAAAAGAGGAAAAGAAAACATTAAAGAGCCAGCAACGTTTCAAACAAAAAGTCATTAAAAATTATAATCATCCCCATTAGTTCGTGTAATTAATTCCTGTTCTGTTTGATCTTGGATGAGCAGTTCTACGAATCCATCAACTTCTTCATTAGTTTAGAAAATCACTCAGTCCATTGGCATGGCCTCAAGTGATGGCTTCACTGAACATTCTCGCCTCAAGCTGACTGTAAACACTCTCAGGAAAGAATGAGGAGTGAAAAACAACTGTCTGTGAAAGACAAAAGACTTTTAAATGGCCACGGTTAGAGATCCCAGGAGAGGTCATTATAATGCAATTGACAAGAGAGTTTGTTTATTTCCATTACATACAGTATTTTAACGTAACTGGAATATAACTGATAACACGATGCTGAACATATCATGAGTGTCAAGGGTATTGACAAATTTCTATGAACTTTTACTAGGAACAGTGTTTATATGTTTCTATAACCTATATCCTTACAAATATAACCTAAAGAAGGTTTACCATCACTTTTTTTTTTTTAATCTTCAGCCGAGGATATATTTTTCCATTGCTTTTTAAAGATGAGGAAATATCAGTTTTCTCGTCTTCATAAAAAAGAGAGGGTTAGCCCAGGATCTTAGCACAGCCCCTGGCACACAGACCTGCAAAATACCATTTCCTTCCCCTGCTTTTCATGACAGTGAAGTGTTCACTGAAGCAGGCACTGTTATAGATTGCTGACTTAGACTAGTCCAACCATGACTACTACAACTATTACATTGAATTCAGCCATCCTGTCCCCTTGGTTTTCTATATACATATACACATACACATACATATACATATCCCTCCCTTATTCAGGATTAAAAAGCTTCCATATGGAATTATGTTACATGTAGTACCTAAAGTTCATTACTACTTCAAAAGTGCGCCTATGGCCGAAACCGGTTTGGCTCAGTGGATAGAGTGTCGGCCTGCGGACTGAAAGGTCCCAGGTTCGATTCCGGTCAAGGACACATATCCTGGTTGCGGGCACATCCCCAGTAGGGGGCGTGCAGGAGGCGGTTGATCGATATCTCTCATCGATGTTTCTAACTCTCTATCCCTCTCCCTTCCTCTCTGTAAAAAATCAATAAAATATATTTTTTAGAAAAAAGTGCGCCTATGTATGTTTAGGTTTTCAGGTTAAATTCAATCTGAAGTCAATGCCCCTTCCACAGCAAAATGTAAAGGTTAACACTTCCTGTACAATAAAGAAAATCCATCTGTGCCTTGGTTGGTGTGGCTGTGTCATCCCGTGCACCAAGAGGTCACTAATTCGATTCCAGGTCAGGGCCCATGACTGGGTTTTGGCTTGATCCCCAGTAAGGGGCAGGCAGGAGGCCACCATTGGATGTTTCTCTCTCTCTCTCTCTCTCTCTCTCTCTCTCTCTCTCTCTCGTCCTTCTCTCTCTCCCTCCCTCTCTCGCAAGTCATTAAAAGCATATTTAAGAACAAAAGAAAACCTAGTTGCTGCTTTATTACATAGCTGCCTTTCCATCCAACCCCAAACTTTCTAGGACAAAAAGACTACGAATGATGTCACCTCGAAGATGTGTAACTCATTTCAGTTCATTCAAACCTGTGAAAATTAGGAACGAGTGTATAATCCCAAAGTACAAATGAAATCAAATCGTGCCGTGTGAAGACTATTTCATGGGTTTAGAAATTGTGCTCCGAAACTTGCAGTGTTCAGTTCAAGTTTAGAAAGTCAAGCATTTCCCAATACAGTGGTACCTCAAGATACGAGTTTAATTCGTTCCGTAACCTTGAGGCGTGGGAAACTATGAGATGCTCGAGTCGCGGTAAACTGGTGGGTCGTGTGCAGCCGGCCAATCCACGAGATTACTCGTACCTCAACTGTTGCTCGTATTTCAAAGCAAAAATCGCTCGCTCGACGGCTCGTATCTCAAAAAATCTCGTATGTTAGGGCACTCGTATCTCGAGGTACCACTGTAACACTGTTCTAAGGTGAACTCTAAGGAGGAAAAAGATGAGAAACTTTGAATTCATCAACCCGCATCTTGATGATCCAGACCCTCACCCCTTTTCTAATTCTCCATGGCTCCTGTTAAATTCTGAGTGGCTTTTTCTCCTCTACACCAGGCTGCTTTCAGAATGCCTCCACCTGCATGTTTCATCAAATAAAAATTAATCTCCCTATGTGTCCAAAATAAAGTGCAAATCACACTATCACCCACGGGAAAGACTGCTTGAACCGCTCGTTAGATTCTACGTGTACGAAGATCTGACCGCGCCGACCTTAAAGCACAGAGGCCGAAGAGTCAGCCCACGGACCCATCCTCTCCCCGGGACAGAAACGCTCAGCGCTGAAAATGTCTTGCAAGAAACCAACTGGCAGCCATTAAGCCCCGAGATGAATTTTTATTAGAAGAGAAATGGAAACTCGGCCTGAATACACAGCCCCTAATGGGAAGCGACGGGGGAGCTTTATGGGTGGAAACGGTACCCAGAGCCGCTATGTCTGCGGCAGAGGCACGCAGAGCAGAGCAGGCAAGGGCTCTGGCCACAGGTCGGGTCGCGGCACTCAAATCCCACCTCCAATGACTGTTCATTTGGCCCAGGTACTGAGCCCCCACCTGCCTCAGTTTCTACGTCTGTGAAGTCGGTGTAATAATGGCCTGTGATAGGATTACGGTGAGGATTAAACCAGAGCAGATGTGAAGCACTTAGCACAATAACTGGCACCTAGTAAGTATTTAATACATGTCGGCCAGCGTGTAATTATTATCCGCTTTCTAAAATTGTTTTATACCTCCACAGTAGCAGAGATGTCAAAAGGCATCTTAGCCCTGGCTGGTTTGGCTCAGTGGAGAGAGAGAGAGAGCAACAGCCAGTGGACTGAAGAGTTTGATTCTGGTCAAGGGCACATACCTCGGTTGCAGGCTTGACCCCTGGTCTTGGTTAGGGCATGGGTGGGAGCAACCAATCAATGTGTCTCTCTCACATCGAGGTTTGGCTCTGTCTCCTCCCTGCCCCCCTTCTACTCTCTCTAAAAATCAATGAAAACATATCCTTGGGTGAGGATTAACAACCACAAATAATTTAAAAGCACCTTGCACAGAAGTTAAATTATATTTTAGTGACTCACTCCCTGAGAGGAGTACATAACCCTAGTGCGCATCAACATTCAGCAAATACAATAACCTGGATGCCATGCTAAACAAACACAAATTTAAAATCATTAAAAAGTACTCATCTGCTCACTGGAGCCCAGAGTTCTAATGACTACTAATTAGGTTCCCGTATTAAGGGACTGATTAAATGTTTCTGTAGCATACTGCTGCTGAAGAGATCTTAAGGGGTGACCGTACTAACGTCAAAAGGCATCAAGTCCCATCAACCCTGGGGGAGACACAACAATTCCATCACCCCTCTCACAGCTGGGAAGGAGGGCATGAGCGCCACGGCCCGTTCCAGCCAGCTTGGTTCTCGCCCGTCCCGATGAGGAAAAGGATCTACTGCAGCCAAAACCGGTGTGGCTCAGTGGACAGAGCGTCGGCCTGCGGACTGAAAGGTCCCAGGATCGATTCCGGTCAAGGGCACGTACCTAGGTTGCGGGCACATCCCCAGGAGGAGGTGTTCAGGAGACGGCTGATCGATGTTTCTCTCTCATCGATGTTTCTAACTCTCTATCCCTCTCCCTTCCTCTCTGTAAAAAATCAATAAAATAAAATTAAAAAATAAAGGATCTATGGCAGATCATTCCAAAAGTCTGGTTTGCATTTGACCTTGACAGCCCGAGAAACCCTGAGCGGTCTCAGGGCAAGTTAACACCTCTATCTGAAACCCACAAGTTGGGGATGAAAAGGAAAGCAGGTCTCTGAGTGCTGGAATTCTCCCCCCACCCCCCTCCCAACCCCGGGGAGAAAGTATTTCAGACAGAACTGTTAACTGGCAGCTGCCCCATCGGTATCACCTTAAACGGGCTTTCCCCGAGCAGGAATCTAATAACCACTTATTTGGCAGCCACTAATTTACTCTTCATTTCAAAGCGGCCTTTTTATCTAGGTGTAAAAGAATGAAACTGCCTAAAAAAAATTTTATTTTTATTTTTTTTTTTTTTTGCCGCAGATGGAAATGCATTCATCGTGACTCTCCATTATACTTTTCAGCTGGCAATAACTGGGTTGTAAAGAAGAGAGAGAAAGAGTTTGGGTGCTTTTAATCAAAGCTTGGACGCTGGCCCTGCCCTGCAGCAGCCTGTAACATGAGGCAAGTTCCTGCCTCAAATTCCAAAAGAAATGAATTTTGATGGGAGCCGCCCCCTCCACCCACCGCCACCTCTCTGTGGTGGCTGTCATCCGCGCGGCCAATGTCACAAGCATCTACTGCTTCAGATGCGATGTTAATTCTGGTACCGGGGAAAAACACTCTAATACACTGATCGCATTTCATGAAAGTTTAAAGCGCAACAAATGGACCGTAAAACACTTCGGGAACAACTGGGCATCATTGTGCTTATGTTGCAGGTAAAGGAAGTAAACTCAGATCATGCCCCAAGCCTGGCAGCCTTCTAAAGCAGCGGTTCTCAACCTGTGGGTCGCGACCCCTTTGGGGACCCTTTCACAGGGGTGGCCTAAGACCATCGGAAAATGCAGATATTTACATCACGATGCATCACAGTAGCAACATTTCATGGTTGGGGGTCACCACCCCATGAGGAACTGCATGCAAGGGTCGCGGCCTTAGGAGGGTTGAGAACCACTGTTCTAAAGGTTTACATCCTACAATGTTTTCTCGGTGCCCCCCAGAATCCTCAAGTCCCCTCGAGATTTCCCGATTCGTGCCCTATGTGCTTACTGGGGGCACTCGGGATTCAACACAATAGGTCTACTTCTTAGCTCCTCAAGCAAGCAAGCTCTCTCAGAGCCTTGTCTAGTCCATGCGTTCTAAGGATCATCCAATGGCTAGCTTGTTCTGACATGAAAGATCTCTTCAAGCCCTCTGGGTACCACATGTCACCAGGTCCCTCAATAGGACATGCTGTCCACTTGGAAATACCTATGACATACCCACTTCTCTGTCTCTTCCCCCTCCCCCAGCTACCCCCACATCCCTGAATGGCCGGCATACCACCTCCATTCTCTTACCTATCAGTTCATACTCAATCCCTTCAGTAGAAACTCAAAATGGCCTTCTCTTTAGAAAGCCTGCCCTTGACCCCCTTCATGTAACTGTGGTCACTCTTGTAGCAGAAGGCGCACTGGCCTGGAAACCAGACCTGGCTTCTGCTCCTGGTGCTTCTGCTCGCTGGCATTACCTGAGCAAAGCATTCCACCTTCTGGGACCAGGTTCTCAGTCGTAAACGATGGGCATTAGCCCAAAGAAGCTGAAAACGGACCCCCAGTTCTAAGAATGTTTTATGCAAAAAGATCAGCAAAGAGCATTAACTTAGAAGAACAGAAATTATTATCCAGCCCTGACCAGTTTGGCTCAGTGGATAGAGTGTTGGCCTGCAGATGAAAGATCCCCGGGTTCGATTCTGGTCAAGGGCATGTACCTTGGTTGCGGGCACATCCCCGATAGGGGGTGTGCAGCAGACAGCTGATCCATGTTTCTCTCTCATCTATGTCTCTAACTCTCTATCCTCTCCCTTCCTCTCTGTAAAAAAGCAATAAAAATATATTTTAGGAAAAAAATTTTTTTTTAATTATTATACAATTTTAAAATGATGTAAGGCACCTAAAGTTTAAAAAATATGACATAAAAAGGAGACATATGTACTACTATTTGTAATACTTTAAACAATAAGAAATAATAATTTAAAAATGACAAAACAAAAAAAAGAAAATAACTTTTAAGTTTCAAAGGGTGACAAGGTTCATGAAATTGTCCCTTTTCTACTCCTTGATACATGAATGAAAAACCCAGGGAATCCCCTAAAGATGAAGAATATAGATACTCTCCTATTTGCTAATCTCTATGCAGTATTTTATAGACATGGTTGTTTAATATGCCAAATGTGTTTGAAATACTAACTGTGGATAGTCTTATGTGTTGGCTTGGCTGGATTATAATACCCAGTGATTTAATCAAACACTAATCTAGGGGTTGCAGTCAAGGGATTTTGTGGTTCGTGTACCTGCAGGAATTGGGTTTTCCTTGAGTGAGCACATCCTAGTAGAAGACTGGGAGGAGCCCTAAACTGAATGTTGGGATACTTGCATTCTAGAAGTTGCTATGCTGCTAATGGGCCATGTGATTGGATGAGTGTTCGGCCCTTTTATCTCAGCAACGGCCTGTGTCTCATTCACTACCCACTAAACACAGCATTCACCTCACCAACTACCAGACCCTTTCTTCTACGCTAGACTTCACTATTGGCAATTTTAACTTTAAAAATACGGAGATGATGCTGAGACCGGTTTGGCTCAGTGGATAGAGCATTGGCCTGCGGACTGAAGGGTCCCAGGTTCGATTCCGGTTGGGGGCATGTACCTTGCTTGCGGGAACATCTCCACAGTGGGGTGTGCAGGAGGCGGCTGATCGATGTCTCTCTCTCATCGATGTTTCTGACTTTCTATCTCTCTCCCTTCCTCTCTGTAAAAAAATCAATAAAATATATTAAAAAAAATACGGAGATGAAGAACTATTTGAACCAAGGCTTTAAAAATGCAGCTATTAGTTGGGTTTTAAAGGTCTGACATTGGCTAAAAATGGAAATAATCTCTACATACAATCTATGTCTGTCTATATATAACCTATATGTCATTATACATCTATATAATAATAACAATGGACTAAGGCCATTGGCAAGGCTAGTTTCCAAGAACATTAATGATCGTTTCCCTCTATAGGTCTCTCTCTCTCCCTCTCTTTTTTAACTTTTTTATAGTTCTTGGCAGTTTTTAAAAGTCTTTAGAGTACGGATAAGAGTTCATATACAGTTCAAAGGCTAAACTCCAAAGCAAAATCATAAACAGAAAGAAATGGCAGGTCCCAGATACTTTCTTTTAAGCAAGTTTTCAACTCTTCTGGAGGTGAGTGTGACATTTCATTGTGAGGGCTAGGAGAGAGGCAGGTATGTTAGAACATAATTCTAATGATTTGTGTTTTTCTGTTCTTCAGAGACACCCATGTAAAAGCGATTGGTAGGGAGCGGAAAACGCACTACAAACACTGGGAAAGCCTGTAAGTAAATACTGGGTCTTCTAGGGAGTGAGGGTACCATGTCCAGGGAACCATCACTGATCAACCTTTTCTGCAGAAGACTCTGTCTAAAAGAATCTGGAGGTGATCTGCCTTTCAGCCCTACAAGGAGCATTAAGCCCCACAAAAGAGCATTAGCTACTTAGCTACAATCAATCTAAAGGCAGTCCTGACTCAACACAAGCTTTAAGAATTTATAAGAAACTCAAGCACAGATTTTTTTTTTCAAGCGTTTAGAAGCTACAGCTAACAATACTGTCCATCTGAAACCTGGAAGAGAGTAGATCCTAAGTATTCTCACCACACAAAACAAGAAATAAAATGGTAACAACGTGAGGGTATGATCTGTTGATTAGCTTGATGGTGGTCATCATTTCAAAATGTGTATGTACAGTGGTACCTCGAGATACGAGTGCCCTAACATACGAGATTTTTTGAGATATGAGCCGTCGAGTGAGCGATTTTTGCTTTGAAATACGAGCAACAGTTGAGATACGAGTAATCTCGTGGATCGACCGGCTGCACATGACCCACCAGTTTACCGCGACTCGAGCGTCTCATAGTTTCCCACGCCTCAAGGTTATGGAATGAATTAAACTCGTATCTCGAGGTACCACTGTATATCAAATCATTACATTCTGCACCTTAAATATATACAATTTTTATTTGTCAATTATACCTTCAAAAGCGGGGGAGGAAAGAATTTACAAGCTAGCAAGACACCGTGGCACCAATAAATAGAAAATGTCCTAGTTTGTGCGAATCAGTGCAAGTCAGAGGACCAGATCAGATTAAAAATTACCTGTACCGATACAGTAATTTTAAAAATAATAAAAGTTTAACACCGGAAATATGAAGCTCTGGAAAGAAGCAAAAGCATCCTCTGGTATCCCTCTCCACCAATGACAACGCTACAGCTCTCCCTTGCTCCCCTGCCCAGCGTGTGGCAAACAACTCACCATCTCCTCGAAGCTAAGAGAGTCTTTGAAATCACACTGAAGTCAGACACGGTATGATGCAGACGAGGAAGTGCCTATTAATAATTGCAGCCAACAAAACATAAATACAACGTAGACTATAATTATCATTACCTCCCATAATGATGAAAAGCAAGCCCGTTAAGGGAAACTAAACGCGTTCACGTGTATATAACAACTACTCTTGGGCTACCGATGTGTTGTTTTTTTTTTAAACACTGCCAATGGCAAATAGGTTTGTTTCCTTGTAGCAGAAATAAAAAGTAACGGTAAGTTCTTAAGGTACTTAGTAATTGCACCCTCATCTAAAATTGCCCTGATGGGTTAAACCGCACACACACACACACACACACACACACACAGAGAAACACCTAAATCCAACAGGATAACTTTTAGTATTTTTGTGTGAGCAAGTCTGGCAGAAAGAAGAAAACACACACACACACACACACACACACACACACACAATGAGCTGTAACTGCAAACGGTTTGACAGCTGCGTTTCCCATGTAATTATCACCCTCCTCCTAAATGCAATTAAAAGTCCATTTGCACAACAAAGGGAGCAAGACGAGCCCGCACTCCCGCGGGCTCCAGACAGGCTCCCAGAGCAAAGCTCGAAGCTGGGGGGGGTGGGGGGCTTGCGGGTCTGGAGCGACTCTCCGGAGCGGGGTCTGCTCCACAGAGACACGCGGCTTCGGCTGGAACCTGCATGAGAGGGGGGGGTCCGAGCTCCCCGAGGAATGCCAACCATTTTTCCGGAACACAGACACCCTCACACACATGCACACACATGCACACACATGCACGCACATGCACACACGCACACGCACCTGCATGCACGCGCACAGCCCCGCATTCATCGGAAAGGCAGGATGCGAGCTCAGCCTCCGGTGCCGGGAGCTGCCCGACCGACCGTCCTTCCGACCCGTTAGGCCGGCCGTCCTTCCGGGAACGCCCCTCTCGCAGGGCTGAGCCCACCTGGGCCCCCGCGCGCGCGCGCGCCGCCCCGCACCCGCAGCGCGCGCCGCCCCGGACACGGCCCCCCGCGCTCCGGGTCCCCGCATCCCGGCGCCCGGCCTCCCTGCCCGGGGGGGTGTCCCGGCGCCTCCCCCCAACCCCAGCCCGTGTCCCCCGGTCCCGGTCCCCCTCCCTCAAACCCGGAGGCCCCGGACGCTGCGGTCCCTACCCGGTCTCCCCTCCGCGGTGCGCGGCGGCTGCGGGGCCGGGGGAACGTCCCACTGAGGGACGCGGTGCCGGGCGCGCGGCTCCGGACCCGGACCGGAGCCCGGCTTCCGCCTCGCGCCGGAAGGCTTGGCGGTCGGGGCCGGAAGTCCCGCCCTCCCGCGGCTCGGGGCAGCTCCACTTTCCCCGGCGCGGCTGGCTTTGCAGGGGGGAGCAGTCAGCCCTGAGCCCTCGCTGGGCCCGGCTCAGACTCTGGCCCTGCCCTGCAATCCAGGAGGATGCTGACTATTTTTTTTTTAAATATATATATATTTTTTGATTTCAGAGAGGAAGGGAGAGAGAGAGAAACATCAATGAGGAGAGAGGATCATTGATAGGCGGCCCCCTGCACGCCCCACCATACCGCACTGTGATGCTCCTAGTGCAGCGGTTCTCAACCTGGGGGTCGCGACCCCTTTTGGGGGTAAGACCATTGGAAAACACCTATTTCCCACGGTCTTAGGAACCAACACACCGCTCCTCGGTGCAGCAAAGTGTAGCCATGTAGTTTACTGTTATATTAAAGACTGTTGCCCATGCTACACCACGATTCAAGACAAAATTTCATTTATTTGTCATTAGAAATATTTCACAATATCTAATCACACATTGTTTTTGTGATGAATCCCTATGCTTTCATGATGTTCCATTTGTAACCATGAAAAGACATCCTGCCTATCAGATATTTAACATGACAGTTCATCACAGCAGCAAAATGACAGTGATGAAGTAGCCACGGAAATCATTTTATGGTTGGGGGTCACCACCCCGTGAGGAGCTGTCTTAAAGGGTCGCAGCCTTAGGAAGGTTGAGAACCACTGTCCTAGTGCATGAGTCTATGCTCAACCACTGAGCCATGCTGGCCGGGCTGGAAGATGACATACAGAGGTTAGGCCCTGACCGGTCTGGCTCAGTGGATAGAGCGTCGGTCTGCGGACTGAAGGGTCTCAGGTTTGATTCCGGGCAAGGGCATGTACCTTGGTTGCGAGCACATCCCCAGTTGGGGGCGTGCAGGAGGCGGCTGATGGATGTTTCTCTCTCATCGATGTTTCTAACTCTCTATTCCTCTCCCTTCCCCTCTGTAAAAAAATCAATAAGATATATTTTTAAAAAATCAATAAAATATATTAAATAAATAAATACCTTCTTGCACACCTAACCCTTCTTCCCCCCGTTTTAAAAAAGAAAAACATCATTAGCAGTTCTGTCTGAAACTCTTCCCTTTGCACGTGCTAAGCTATTTTTTTGTGGCCAAATAAACTGGTCTATAGTTGGATAAATCACAACCACATGTTCCCTGGAATATTAACAGTTTGCAGGAAAAAATGACCCTGAAGATTACGAATTGAGTGACAATTGAGATCAACTAGTGGAGAATTAATAACTCCCCCCTCGGCTACAGAGCACTAATGGCAAGGCGTCTTCCATGACGACCTCAGTCTTCTCTGATTCCAAAATTCCCCTTGGACGAAAGTGAAAAATGACTCTTACTACATTGAGGGTGGGGTTTCCTTCCCAACAGGAGAGCTTCCCAGGAAATGTTTCAATGTAATTGAAATTCTAAAAATGAAACTTTTTGATATTTTGGTGTATTTTTTTATTGCAGTCAGATATATAAAACATAAAATGGACCACTTTAGACATGTTTAAGTGAGTGCCTTTGGTGGCATTAAGTCTATTCCTAATGTTGGGTAACCATTACCACCATCTTTCTTAGGAAAATATACATATATATATATATATATATAATTGATTTTTTACAGGGAGGAAGGGAGAAGGATAGAGTTAGAAACATCAATGAGAGAGAAACATCCATCAGCTGCCTCCTGCACACCTCCTATTGGGGATGTGCCCGCAACCAAGGTACATGCCCTTGACCCGAATCGAACCTGGGACCTTTCAGTCCCCAGGCCAACGCTCTATCCACTGAGCCGAACCGGTTTTGTCTATCTTGGGAACTTTTTCCTCTTCCAAACTGAAACTCCACACCCTTTAAACAATACCTTCCCGCTTCCCCCTTCCTTAAGTCTAATTTTATAGGTTTGTACATCCCATAAAGATATTGCCCACCCAGATGCAAGCCCTCTTGCAGTAAACATGTTTATAAATAGAACTAAAACAGGACCTTATTCACCTCTTTTCGCCTGTGGATCTCAGATGGAAACAAGGTTTCCCCAGGAACACATTGTTTGACCATCAAACATTTCCACTCCAGGCCTCTGTAAGGCCCACACCGATGGACATTCCGTATGTAAACGAGAAACCCAGCAGGCAAGCTTGGCAGGAGACTCGCTAGCTGCAAGTTTGGGTCCCTGCGTTCCCCAGGCTTGTATACAAGTTCATCACTTAAAACTCCAATCTTTGTCTTTCTGCAAAAACAACGAGCATCCCAGGTGTCTGACTGACGCAAAAGCCTCGCTTTGTTGGGGTCTCAGACATCAGACTAAGCAGAAATGCTCCTGCCAGAGATAGCTTCCCCCGCTAAATTCCAACATGACTAGTAAAGCAAGAGTTTTCCATTCAATAGCAATTTTGGCTGAAACGGGTGTGGCTCAGTGGCTAGAGCGTCGGCCTGCAGACTGAAAGGTCCCAGGTTCGATTCTGGTCAAGGGCATGTATCTTGGTTGCGGGCAGCAGCTGATCGATGTTTCTAACTATCGCTCTCCCTTCCTAAAAAATCAATAAGATATATATTTTTTTAAAAATTCGCCCCATGGTTTAACAACGGAAACAGACACGCAGCTCTACTCCTCCCTTGAAAATGTCATCGTTAGGTGAGTGAGAGGATGAATTTGCAGCTCTGAGTCTCAGTGGCACTAACTTCTGTCCTGAGAAGAAATGAACTGGAGGCTGGGAAGGTTGAGGCCAAACTTTCCCTGTAAGAACAATGTGTCGCTTAGAGAGAAATAGGCCTTTTCTTTCTTTCTTTCTTTTTAAATATATATTTTATTGATTTTTTTACAGAGAAGAAGGGAAAGGGATAGAGAGTTAGAAACATCAATATGAGAGAAACATCGATCAGCTGCCTCCTGCACGCCCCCTACTGGGGATGTGCCCGCAACCAAGGTACATACATGCCCCTGACCGGAATCGAACTTGGGACCCTTCAGTCCACAGGCCGACGCTCTACCCACTGAGCCACACCGGCCAGGGCTGCTCTGTTACTTTTTCTTAAAAACGTAACATCTAGGGACAGAAAATACAAGACTAGCTTAAAAAGGGATATCATGCTGAAACCGGTTTGGCTCAGTGGATAGAGCATCGGCCTGCAGACTGAAAGGTCCCAGGTTTGATTCGGGTCAAGGGCATGTACCTTGGTTGCAGGCACATCCCCAATTGGGGGTGTGCAGGAGGCGGCTGATCGATGTCTCTCTCTCATCGATGTTTCTAATTCTCTATCCCTCTCCCTTCCTCTCTGTAAAAAATCAATAAAAATATATTTTTTTAAAAAAAGGGATATCATGAAACAACTAGAAAGTATTACTCAGACCCACATCTTTAACGCAGTGATTGCTCTACGATCTTCAAGGGGAAAAACAGCCCCGCCTTCCGGGTCACGGGGCGTCCAGCCAGCAGCTGTAATTGCCGCTGGGAAGGGTGGGGAACCCTGTAAACGGCACAGGAGCCAGCCACCTTTGGCTCAAGTTCACTGTCATCTCGAATAGCGTACCTCCCATTATCCGGGTCATGACTCTCAGACTTGTCAGAGCACTTAGGGGCATTTTTCTTTCAAAAATGTGATCGTCGAACCTTTGATATTCAGGCCACTGAACAATTTTGAATGCCGCTGGAACAGAACCTCTGAGAGAGATGGATGCCCAAGACAAAATTATGAAACATAATCATTAAAAAGAAAGAAACATAATCATTAGCCATCCCAGAGTTCCTCCTTCTTCCCAGCCCTTGTTAGGGAAATAGTGGAGAGGAGAGCTGAGGAGGTCTAAAGCATTGATCTTTTCAGGGTGTTTTTATTCCTTGAAAAATATTCCTCTTTTTAAATAAAAAAAGGTCTTCAGGAATAACTAGCCCTGGCCGGTGTGGCTCAGTTGGTTGGAACATTGTCCCAGGCACCAAGAGGTTGCAGGTTTGATTCCCGGCCAGGTTAGGGCACGTACCCAGGTTGGAGGTTTGGTCCCTGGTTGGGGTGTGTGCAGGAGGCAACCCATCAATGTTTCTCTCTCACATCCATGTGTGTATGCGTCTCTCCCTTCCTGTCATCAAACAAATAAACAAATAACATAATGAAATCTTTCACTGTCCTGCTCCATACACTTTTTAAAATATATATATTTTATTGACTTTTTACAGAGAGGAAGGGAGAGGGATAGAGAGTTAGAAACATCGATGAGAGAGAAACATCAAATCAGCTGCCTCCTGCACGCCCCCTATTGGGGATGTGCCTGCCACCAAGGTACATGCTCTTGACCAGAATCGAACCTGGGACCTTCCAGTCCTCAGGCTGACACTCTATCCACTGAGCCAAACCAGTCAGGGCTCCATAGCACTTTGGACGTGATCATGTCCCGTGTCCCCATGCTGTATATGCTACCCATTAGTCACTGGCCAGCCATCCTGGTTATGCACTGGACTATAGAGATGTCTCAGTGCTTGTGTTCAGGTCGTACCTGTTTTACTTACTAATGATCCCAAAGCACAAGGGGGTGATGCTGGATTCGGGTGTGCCCACCAGAAGCCAGAAAGCACGTCCTTTAGTGGAAAGGTGGAAGCTCTTGACTTAAGGAAAGAAAAACAAAATGATTTTCTATCTCTGAGATTGGGAAGCCATTTACTGTGACTCAGGGATGGTCACGTGGATCCGGGAATAGGTTCTGCATCTTACCTCACCTCATCATAAGAAGGGTAAGTACGGCCCTAACCGGTGTGGATAGAGCATCAGCCTGCGGACTGAAGTGTCCCAGGTTCGATTCTGGTCAAGGGCATGTACCTTGGTTGCGAGCCCATCCCCAGTAGGGGGCGTGCAGGAGGCGGCTGATTGATATTTCGCTCTCATCCATGTTTCTAATTCTCTATCCCTCTCCTTTCCTCTCTGTAAAAAATGAATAAAAAATATATATATTTTTTAAAGAAGGGTAAGTACAGCAAAATAAGGTATTTTGAGAGAGAAAAACCACATTCACATACATTTATCACAGTGTATTGTTATAATTGTGCCATTCTATTATTAGTTATTGAGATAAACTCTTCCTGTGCTTACTTTATAAATTACATTTTATCAGAGGTATGTATAGTATACACACACACACACACACACACACACACACGTGTGTATGTGGTTTGGTACTATCTGAGTTTTCAGGCATCCACTGACAGTCTTAGAATGAATCTCGCATGGATAAGGGGAAGACTACTACATACACCATATTTATAGTCTTTGAAATGTATGGTTCGGTGCAGATCAGTTCATTAAGGGGCAAAGTTTGTGAGACTAGTCTTTAGAAAACAACACTAACCCGGCCAGCATGGCTCAGTGGTGAGCATCTACCTATGAACCAGGAGGTCACAGTTCGATTCCTGGTCAGGACACAGGCCCGGGTTTCAGGCTCGATCCCCAGTGTGGAGCTTGCAGGAGGCAGCCGATCCATGATTCTCTCTCATCATTAATGTTTCTTTCTCTCTCTCCCTCTCCCTCTCTGAAATCCATACAAATATTTTCTTTTAAAAAAAGAAAGAAAAGAAAACAACACTCGAAATCTCTCATCACCTTCGGCTTTTGCAAGGTTTACAGAGAGAAAGATTCAGACCTTTCTTATGTTACTAAGAGGAAAGCCAACCCATTTTTTTGTAAGGTTCCATTTTTCTATTAGCAAAACATACTTGAAATTATTCCTTTATTTAAAAAAAATTAATGCAGCCGAAACCGGTTTGGCTCAGTGGATAGAGCTTCGGCCTGTGGACTGAAATGTCCCAGGTTCGATTCCGGTCAAGGGCATGTATCCTGGTTGCGGGCACATACCCAGTGGGAGCGTGCATGAGGCTGCTCATGGATGTCTCTCTCTCATCGATGTTTCTAGCTCTCTTTCCTCTCCCTTCCTCTCTGTAAAAAATCAATAAAATATTTTTAAAAATTAAAATAAATTAATGTATAATTTCTATTTCCTTCTCTATGCCCACACCTTCACCACATCATACTTCTTCTTTAAAAAAAAAAATGAGGAGGAAGAAGGAAAGATGATCAGAAACAGAAAATCCAATAGTATTTGTGAAGTACAGTTGGCGCCACGGGTGAGGAGTTTTGGTAGAACGCAGTCATGTAATGACCCAGGTCGTCGTTGAGGTATGATCGAGTTACACTCATGCTCATGTAGAACAGATCTTGAAAAAGAACTTAATGGAGCCATTATAATTACTGCGGATTAAAATCGCCGCAGGATGACGATTGTCCATTAATTTGACAACGACAGTTTAAGTGCATGACCACTCTATGGAGAGATTTTTGCGTTTAGATATTGAAATGTAAGTATAAGGCCTAGAGTACTTTAAAGGGGCACTTTTAAAGCTTTCTTGATAATATCTATGAGGAGCCGCCCAACCACTATTTCCATTGCTTTGAGTCCCAAAAATCCTTGAGTAAAAGGAGAGTAGGTGGAAAGGAAGAACAATAAGTAGAAAGGAAAGTTCCAATTTTTTTTTTTTTTGAGAAATGGTATTTTTGTTATTCAACCCTTCTGAGCGTGCGAACGTTCTTCCCGGAGCTCGCCGAGGGACCCGGGCATTTCAGCGTGTTTGTGGTCTCAGGACAGGGCCAGA